>JAWNKY010003068.1:0-405878 GCA_035041765.1 Drosophila algonquin
ACGCTGCTTAATTTCGGTGATCGGACGAGAACCGATGTATTCAGCGTAGTATGGTCGTTGGCGAAAGCTTAACAGCTAAACGTTGCTTTTCCTTTTTGTCGTGCCTTCGAGTGGACCATTATGTTAGAACATACATAACTAACAATAGTTAGTACATACATATGTAGTTTTAGTTGAAACGGTTCAACGAAACATTTACAAACGACTGGAAAACGACTACTGGCAGGGATTGGATGGGATGCCTGCCTGTATGGCTATCTACACTACCATGTAATTAATATAGAAAAGGAAAGCAAAGCCAAGTGCCGTTCACATGCAAAACTGACGTTTTGTAAACTTTTAATTTTACTTTAACTTTAATAAGTCAATAAAAAATTGAAAAACAAAACGAAAAATGCAAAATCAAAAATCAAAACGGAAAAAGCAAAAAGTTGGTGACGAAGCCAACAACACGCGGTGTTCCCAAGCGGTCCCCCATCTAAGTACTAACCGCGCCCGACGCTGCTTAATTTCGGTGATCGGACGAGAACCGATGTATTCAGCGTAGTATGGTCGTTGGCGAAAGCTTAACAGCTAAACGTTGCTTTTCCTTTTTGTCGTGCCTTCGAGTGGACCATTATGTTAGAACATACAAAACTAACAATAGTTAGTACATACATATGTAGTTTTAGTTGAAACGGTTCAACGAAACATTTACAAACGACTGGAAAACGACTACTGGCAGGGATTGGATGGGATGCCTGCCTGTATGGCTATCTACACTACCATGTAATTAATATAGAAAAGGAAAGCAAAGCCAACTGCCGTTCACATGCAAAACTGACGTTTTGTAAACTTTTAATTTTACTTTAACTTTAATAAGTCAATAAAAAATTGAAAAACAAAACGAAAAATTCAAAATCAAAAATCAAAACGGAAAAAGCAAAAAGTTGGTGACGAAGCCAACAACACGCGGTGTTCCCAAGCGACTGGCCATGTCTCTTGCTCGCGCTGTTGCCGCCCTTCTCCTTGCGTTTACTTTCACCTGCACGTGGTCGCGTTGTGCCACCCTTCGCCTGGGCGCCTGCTGCTTCTATCTGGCTGATAGCTTGCACGTGGGCTCGCTGTTACGGCCGTACTTGCAGTCTATTTGCCGTTTGCAAATGACCTGTCAGGGAACTGGTTTAAACATTACAATTAAACTACACTTTCCCGCACTAAACTGCTCTTGATTCTTTTTCTCAAGTCCCTGCTAGGGCGCTATCTGTAAGCAAGTTCCTTTCTAAGGCCAGGGCACAGCATTCCAGTCTGTCCGGAGCCCAATCTCCAATACAGAAAATGTATATTGAAGGCCGTACAGAGGGATCTGAGTCGTGTGGGCTTGGCGGGTTACGCCTAGAGTAGCGTTAGTCTAACCATTGCAAGGTATATCCATTGGACTATACTTGGGCTCATGCCCTATTTTAAGCATTTGTAGAAGGCTGTCGTGGTCTTCTCTACTCTGTCTTTTATATTCTGGTTCAAGTTATGCTTTTTGTCAATTACCAACCCAATTACCAATTGAGTTATGATCATCAACAAGTGATGGTCCACCCCCAAATCAGTCAACACGTCAGTACTGGCACCCGCGAAGAAAAGCTATTAAAAGAGTATTCTTTGAGGTGTAAAGATTTCTTTATCACCGAAACTACTTCCGTTTCCGTTGGTTTTTCTTTTCGTTAGGCATGTTTTTCACCTGACAGCATATGGGAAGTCTCTCAATCTCTCTTAGTCTCTCAAAAGTTTCGAGAAGGAAAAACGATAGAGTGATTGGTCTGAAGTCCCTTAGAGTCGAATGCGAGACTTTTCCAGCTTTGGGATGACTTTACCTTAAGTCAAACGTGTGGAATTTTTAACACTACTAGTTTCTTTCAGAAGATGCATTGGAGCCAGTTGATGGCCGTATCTCCAGCCTTTTGAAGTTGGGTCGGAATGACCTTGTCCCGACCTGGAGATTTGAACGATTTGAAGCTGTTTTTTGCTCAGCTGATGTTCGATTTTGTAAGGATGTGCGCCAGATTGGTCTTGAAGTTTGCTACGACCCCAGTATCAGTCGGTTGACGATCAAGTTTCGGGGCCCAATGGGGCCATTACATCCCACTAAGCTAAGAATTTAAACTGAAACATCGGCCTTAAAAGTTGGCAGGAAATCTGCCTTCCCACACAATGCGGCGAAGTTCTTTGCAAGATTTTCCCAATCTGTAACTGGCAGATCTAGAATTTTATAAGAGTTCCCAGATAGATGTCTTACTGGGAGCCGACAACCTTCCATCCATCCTGCTAAAGGGGTCCTATACCAATATCTGTGGTACCCTTTTAGGACAGAAAACGATTTTTGGCTGGACCATCACGGGTCCCATTTCCAACACTGGCGCCAAGGTCATTTCGTCTTTCGCCACTAGAATCTTGCTCAACGAAGAAGTGAGATTAGAGAAACTTCTCACAAAATTTTGGGAGGTGGAGGATATCTTAGTTAAACTGGTTAAAGAGTCCGACGCAGCGTGTGAGAAGTTGTTTCAGCAGACAACCACCAGGAACAAAAGTGGTAGATATGTTGTCACCCTCTTTTTTAAGAATCCTGAATCCATTGACCTTGGTCATTCAAGATCTATCGCACTGGCTCAGTTCCTTCGTAATGAGAATCGCTGAAATAAGGATTCTTCTCTGAATGAGCAGTACGATATGGTCCTTTAGGAGTATTCGGACGTTGGTCATATGAGACAAGTTCCCTCCACAAACGGCCCAGACAATTTTCACCACCTCGTATTATGCTGTCTATAAGCCAGACAGAACCACCACAAAGCTTCGCGTTGTGTTAAACGCTTCCAGTCCGCCTTCGAACGGCAAAAGCCTCAACGACGTCTTACATCCGGGACCCGTTCTCCAATCGGATTTGACCACGCAGATCTAAAAGTGGTGCGTTTTCCGATACTTTTTAAATGCCGACATCAATAATATGTTCGGCAGGGTTCTAGTGGCGCCTGAACACGCTCCTTATCAGCGCAACCTCTTCCGCGATCCTAACGGAGATGTGTGTGACTACAAGCTCAACACGGTAATTTTCGGAGTCAACTGCGCGCCGTTCGTCGCCATTCGGGTCCTGGGGCAGCTCGCACAAGATGTGCGTTTCAAGTTGCCACTGGTCAGTGACATTCTGACAAATTATATGTACGTAGATGACATACTCGCTGGTGCGCACCCCCAGCCTCAGATGATCTCCGCCATCACAGAGCTGCGAAAAACACTCGACTCTGCGGGGTTTCCCTTCCGTAAGTGTACCACTAACAAGAAGGACGTTCTGCGAGACATTTCAGTCGACCACCGGTTACAAGCTCATTTCCTAGAGCTCGAAGAGAGCAACTTATCCGATGGCAAGCCAGTGCCGACGAGTTCTTTTTCGTCTCCCCCGAATTAAACGCAACTTTCTGTCCCAAATTGCGAAGCTGTTCGATCCAGCAGGATGGTTCGTCATTCAAGCGAAGATGTTCATGCAGGAAATTTAGTTGAGAGAAATAGGTTGGGATGACGTCCTCCCGAGCGACGTAGCTCAAACATGGGAGAGTTTCATTCATAGTATTCCGGCTGTCCAGGCGATCCACATACCCAGGTGTCTACACGTCTGCCCGGCAGCCAAGGTGCAGATTCATGGGTTCTGCGATGCGTTCCAACGCGCCTATGTGGCGGCGATCTACAACCGAGTAGTGCAGCCTCATGGTACCTTCTGCAACCTTCTGACCGCTAAAACCCGCGTAGCACCCGTGAAGACGGTTTCATTACCCCTACTCGAGCTCTGCGGGGCGGTCCTTTTGGCAGAACTTTCCGCTGCCATCCTTCCACAGATGCCGTTGTCATTTTTGACCGATTCCACCATGTTTGCCAGTACTTTGGAGCGCTTTGGAACTGGACCAGGAGTCCAGGTCCAGTCCGCCACTTGTCAGTTAGGCTGGACATCTGGATTTCATTTTTTCGCCGGAGTACCAGCACTCCTACTTTTGGTATATGTACAGGCTTTGACGCTAGTCGATGGCAACTCGTCTTCCATCACATTACCAGCAGGCAGAGCAGCGGCAGGATTGCGTAACCACTCTGATAAAGTAACAGTTTTGGGAGGCGACTTACCAACCACCTCAAGTCCAGGATGGTACGTCTTTGGGTTCGCCTTAGCGTCTTCCGCCGCGCAGATTTAGTCTGCAGTATAGCGGGTCAGACCAGGCCTTTGGGTCGCTGCCTTTCCATGTATGGGAATGCTCCCTTTTGGCAATTCGGGAGGGCTAGTATAGGTATATTAGATTTTTGTGATAACGGATGTGTGTAACGACCAGAAGGAAGCGTTTTCGACCCCATAAAGTATATATATTCTTGATCAGCATCAATAGCCGAGTCGATATAGCCATGTCTGTCTGTCCGTCCGTCTGTCCGTCCGTCCGTCTTCATTAGCGCCTATATTTCAGAGACTATTAAAGCTAGAGCAACCAAGTTTTGTATCCAGTCTCCTGTGTTATGACACTACTCCAAGTGTATTTCGCCCCGCTCCCTTCCGCCCCCACAATGGACGAAAGTCTGTGGCACACACAATTTTAAAGGTACGAGAAAACCAAAAACGCAGAATCACGGAAATTGACCGTATCTACCAGACAGCCGAATCTGGATCAGGTCGGATCATTATTATAGCCAGAAGGAAAAAATTAAATTTCAGTGGCTACGCAACGCCTGCCAAGCGCTGACTCATTCCCTCTCTCTCTCGCAAACACTTGTATGTCTCGAATATGTAGTTATACATGTACATGTAGAAATGTAGAAGCAGAAAATTTAAATCGCCCCTTTTACGAACATATAATAAATCGTAAGCTCATATACAGTGGCTCATAGCCAAAATGATGCAGTGTCAAATAAACTGCTTAACTGTGGTACAGATTTTAAACTAGAGGAATAACAAAAAATGTTTAAACGCCAAACCGGAAATCAAGTCGGATTCCTAGTTTCTAGAAGCTTTGGTGCATTTAAACATTTTGTTTTTCCTTTAGTTTAAAATCTGTACCACAGTTAAGCAGTTTATTTGACACTGCATCATTTTGGCTGTGAGCCACTGTATGTATGTACATATATACTGACTGAGTACCGGGTATAAAGGCAAAGGCCGCGGCTCACAACGTTCCCCCTCGTTTTTGTTTGTTTTGCTGTGCCTCTTTCCATTCAGTTCTAACGATTTGCAAAAAAAGGGTAAGCTCCATCCAGGCAGTGATTCACGTTGCCCGAGGCATCATTAGAACTGGGGGCTGCCAAATTTATGAGCAATCCGTTCGTGAGATCCGTTCGCTAGTTTCAGCCTGGGCTCCCAGCTAGTCTGATTTTCAGCATGTGTCGAATAACATACGTAGTCTGGCCGGTGGGAGGTGAGAGTGTGGGGTTGGGATTTGGGTAGGTGGGTAGGTGGTGTGCGGGGATTGGAGTGTGTTAGATACTTATACGAGGCGGCTTGCTGCTTCGCAAACATCCGCTGGCTGTCCATGACAGCTTGTTTTCAGTACTCTCCCAAGGGATTGCAGCTAACCTACCAATCAAGTTAGGTCGTTCTTTATCCGCAACTTGCGACCCGTCCGGTGTCCTTTGGTAGGCTCCCACTAAGCCACCACACTAGCTCATCAAACCAGAGTAAAGTTTTTTGAGAACAGACATCGATAGCTTAATATGAATTTTGATATATTCGCATGGAACTTTAACATAATTACATACTTCAGAATGATTTATTTAGCTAAAGTTTGTATTGCCTGCAGTCCATGACTAGAGCCAAACAAAATATAAGAAAAATAAAAACGAAATAATAAAACTAATAAAAGAAGGCAAGCTGAATTTTGTGGATAAGATTAATTGCACTTTAGTTCCGCACGAACGGATTTTCTAACATTGCGGTGATTCGTCGTTGCATTGGTGTCCTCCTCCACAGCGCCCACAAATAATACATTCCTAACATTTTTTTGTATATTATGAAAGTATGCGAGTAGGTGTTAGGTAAAGTGTTTTTAGGCTGAGTATAACTACCCATTAACTTCGTATAGTGGTCACATATTAAATATCAAAAGAAAGATGGCACTCTCACACCTGCAGCCCTGTTGAGGTCGTGCAGAGAAAAAAATTAATTCGTTTTTCTGGACTGACGAATAACATACGTAGTCTGGCCGGTAGGAGGTGAGAGTGTGGGGTTGGGATTTGGGTAGGTGGGTAGGTGGTGTGCGGGGATAGGAGTGTGTTAGATACTTATACGAGGCGGCTTGCTGCTTCGCGAACATCCGCTGGCTGTCCATGACAGCATGTTTTCAGTACTCTCCCAAGGGATTGCAGCTAACCTACCAATCAAGTTAGGTCGTTCTTTATCCGCAACTTGCGACCCGTCCGGTGTCCTTTGGTAGGCTCCCACTAAGCCACCACACTTGCTCATCAAACCAGAGTAAAGTTTTTTGAGAACAGACATCGATAGCTTAATATGAATTTTGATATATTCGCATGGAACTTTAACATAATTACATACTTCAGAATGATTTATTTAGCTAAAGTTTGTATTGCCTGCAGTCCATGACTAGAGCCAAACAAAATATAAGAAGAATAAAAACGACATAATAAAACTAATAAAAGAAGGCAAGCTGAATTTTGTGGATAAGATTAATTGCACTTTAGTTCCGCACGAACGGATTTTCTAACATTGCGGTGATTCGTCGTTGCATTGGTGTCCTCCTCCACAGCGCCCACAAATAATACATTCCTGCCTTCTTTTACCAAATTTGAATTTTTAACGGATTTTATTTGTAAACACAAACACATAACAGTGCAACCGTAGGTCATGCACCCCTGGTCACACTCAGCGGCTAGCGAAATATATGGAACTGTTTGCTAGTAAACTGTTTTCGGAACTGAGTAATATAATTTAGAATTTAGTTCACCGCTAAAAAACAATAAATATACATATATTTATTTCACCGCAAAATAATTTAACTATGAAAAAAATGTTTCAATAATAAAGTATAAAAGTTTATTCTAAGAGTTTGAAATGCAGGATACAGAGAATATTAAAAATGTTATCACAGGGGAGTGTCGACTACCCTGTGGAAATTCTATAGTCATACAGTGCTGTCGCGTTTAATCATTAATGGAGTTTGGACGGTAACCTCGTCATCGGAAAGATTTTGTTCAACTGAGTGAATTTCATCACTGCCGAGTCCTATGCAGACTCTACCGCTTTGAGATTGGTTTATATGATGCAAGGGTATTGTTCTTCCTTGTGGCTGAGGTAAAACATTTGATAGCGAAGGAATAGAGCTATTCGAAGCTAAAGATGATACAGTTGAATGTCCAAGCAAAGATTGTGAATGATTATGACTATGCACTCTTGATTGTGGAAAAGAAAGTTGATGAAACGTTGATGTCGGTCTCGTTCCACTTATGTTGCAATTATACTTTGGCCAAGCATTGTTCATAGATTGGCGAGGAAGAGTACATTGGGAAATTGAGCTTGAATAGACGTGTGGAGTAACATTCTGAAATAAAATTTAAAAAATTATTTAGAATATTTTAATATTTCAATCTGTTAAGAATAAAATTAGTAATGAGTACTTAATCTTCTATCTATATATATACACATCTCATGTCACGATGTTTGTGGTTGAACTCCTGACAAAAGGCTTGTCCGATTCTCATAACATTTTTTTGTATATTATGAAGGTATGCGAGTAGGTGTTAGGTAAAGTGTTTTTAGGCTGAGTATAACCACCCATTAACTTCGTATAGTGGTCACATATTAAATATCAAAAGAAAGATGTCACTCTCACACCTGCAGCCCTGTTGAGGTCGTGCAGAGAAAAAAATTAATTCGTTTTTCTGGACTGATTCTGTTCGGTCCTGATGTACTTGTTACCGAAGGCACCATACGCAAGAGCCGGACTAACCAGAGAGGTGTAGAGAGTCTTTGTTATATAGGGGTCGTCAAATTCCTTTGACCACTTCTTTATAAGCAAAAGCACGCCCATGGTATATAAGAAATTTGTTCTGAAAACTTGGGATCTAATAGAACACCAAGATCATCAACCCGTGTAGTTTTCACAAGAGAGCCACCACAAAGGGAAGGAACCAAAAGGGCGCTGGAGCGATGAAAAGTCATTACTTAACATTTTGAAGCATTAAGGTTGAATAAATTTGCACAATAC
This sequence comes from Drosophila algonquin, assembly GCA_035041765.1. Classification (NCBI taxonomy): domain Eukaryota; kingdom Metazoa; phylum Arthropoda; class Insecta; order Diptera; family Drosophilidae; genus Drosophila; species Drosophila algonquin. Next base: position 8,214 of record JAWNKY010003068.1, read on the forward strand.
CATGACTGAAAGCAATCGAGATTGGATTGCAAAATGAAGAGTGTAAAGAGTAAGGGGCCTGGATTTCTGCCCTGTGGTACGCACGAAGTAACCATAATTGGTGAAGACGGTGCGTTTTCGAAGCGGACTCTTTCAAAGCTGGATCAAAGGTAGCTAGAGATCCATCTCAGGAGATTGATCGGGAAACCAAGAAGGTCAAGTTTTCGTGGTAGGAGAAGAATTATTAACGACTCCTTTCAAGTTCCGGAGAAGCATGAAGAATTTATGGGCAGGGTGAATTATTATTGTATGTGTGTGTGCGTGTATGAAATTGGTACATAAACCGTCTACAGTTTGGTCATCGCAACTAGAACTTGAACCAGTTGGACTGCGGAGTGGATTTCCTGCTCTGATCCTATCCTCTGAGGATTGCGATAGAGAAGGTATCCTATGATGTGCAAAATGAGAGTGTGAAGTCACGGCGACTGCCTGTGTGGATTTGCAATGGAAGATGAGTGACAGGCAGTTGTGGTACAGTTTTTGATACTGATTTTATTTTTATGGTAAAATAGTAATAACAACAACATCTACTCAACAAAATTCAGCTTTTTATTTTCGCTGTCGCTCAAAATAAGTTTTTCTGATAAATTTGGAAATTTAAAAATAAGAATTTTCCTGAAATTGTATTTGAAATCTTAATATCTTTGAAATTTTGACTTAAAATACTCAGGAAAAGTCGAAAAAAAATATTTCGATGGATTAACGGCTTAGTTACAGCCGTTTGACCAATTTTGCGGAATTTTGCCGATAAATTCCGACGCCGTACCATATAACCATTTTTTTCCTACAAAAATACCAAAAATCTATGTTTTTAACAGTTTTTAAAGGGAAAATGGCATTTGGTATGGTGCCAAGCGGCATACGAAGGTTTGGTCAAACAGCTGCAACTTAGCCGTGTATCCATCGATTCTTACAAACGATACCTTAAACGACGACCAATTAATGTGTTCATCTAATCCTAAAAATGTTAGCCATGAATCGACTTTTCCTGAGTTTTCAAATTCAAAATTTCGGAAAGAAATAACGCGAAAAATTATGAAATTTGTATTTGAAATCTTAATATCTTCCAGACCTTAAGCTGGAGCTACAAAAATTCTGGGTCGGATTTATAGCTGCATTTGTCAACTTTTAGACCTGCTAAGTTCAAGACAACCAGTTGTAGGGAACTTAAGTTATTTGAAAAATCTCTTTTTGTCCACAGTTTAATAGCGTTGTAGCTGCCTTAAGTCTGCTGTAAACTCAACTTGTTGGATAGTTCGCAAAAGTATACCGTGAGCCGGATTCAGTTCTCCTGCGCAGAGTGTCGTTGAAGCCGCTCTATTGGTTTTGTAGCAAAAGCGTAACACGTATGCTACAGTGCATGGAATCTTGTAAAATGAATTGTTATATCTCCATGTGCTTAGCCTTTATAGTAGTGAAGTAGTCCATTTGTCTCGGAGGATAAATGGTTCATAGATCCACAGATCTGCTAATCTACTTGCTGCAACTCCTTTGTACAGTACGCTGGCTGCGCTATTAGCCGATATAACATAACGCCCTTGTAGTTGGTTAGTCAATTCCTGGATTTTGGCTATTCGATTAGCCACAAAAGTATGGTATGTCGATGCGTTAATCCAAGACAGCACACTGGTAGAATCAGTAAAGAAACATACCTGAACAGTGTTTATGTCCATGTAAAGATCCTTTCGGATTCAGTGAGTGAGTTCGGCATCAAGGACGGCAGCGCAAAGTTCTAACCGTTTTAGTGATTGTTAGGCTGTAGGTGCCACACGTGAAGACGGTGCGTTTTCGAAGCGGACTCTTTCAATGCTGGATCAAAGGTAGCTAGAGATCCATCTCAGGAGATTGATCGGGAAACCAAGAAGGTCAAGTTTTCGTGGTAGGAGAAGAATTATAAACGACTCCTTTCAAGTTCGGGAGAAGCATGAAGAATTTATGGGCAGGGTGAATTATTATTGTATGTGTGTGTGCGTGTATGAAATTGGTACATAAACCGTCTACAGTTTGGTCATCGCAACTAGAACTTGAACCAGATGGACTGCGGAGTGGATTTCCTGCTCTGATCCTATCCTCTGAGGATTGCGATAGAGAAGGTGTCCTATGATGTGCAAAATGAGAGTGTGAAGTCACGGCGACTGCCTGTGTGGATTTGCAATGGAAGATGAGTGACAGGCAGTTGTGGTACAGTTTTTGATACTGATTTTATTTTTATGGTAAAATAGTAATAACAACAACATCTACTCAACAAAATTCAGCTTTTTATTTTCGCTGTCGCTCAAAATAAGTTTTTCTGATAAATTTGGAAATTTAAAAATAAGAATTTTCCTGAAATTGTATTTGAAATCTTAATATCTTTGAAATTTTGACTTAAAATACTCAGGAAAAGTCGAAAAAAAATATTTCGATGGATTAACGGCTTAGTTACAGCCGTTTGACCAATTTTGCGGAATTTTGCCGATAAATTCCGACGCTTTTTTTTTTTTTTTTTTTTTTTTTTTTTTTTTTTTTTTTTTTTTTTTTTTTTTTTTTTTTTTTTTTTTTTTTTTTTTTTTTTTTTTTTTTTTTTTTTTTTAGGTCATTTATAAAAAGTGTAAAGAGTAAGGGGCCTAGATGGCTGCCTTGAGGTACACCCGAAAGAGAAATTATAAAGGACTCCTTCTATATTGGTGAAAGATTGAGGAATTTATGGACTGGGTGAATTGTTTAAGCAACGGATCGAATTGCTGTTTAAAGCCCACGCTTCTTAAAGCCCTTCCGGGTCTGCCTCATAAATACGACCATGTCCTTCTCGACCAGACGGCCTGTCTCACAACTATATTCCAAGCTATTGCGATTTAAGATAGCATCACATATGAGACCCGAAAACGCAGCGCATTTTGCGTGCACTACGCCATCGCAGAGACAGCAGGGTATGGTCGGCATGTCATGGGTGATCTGCTTCTTGCATGTTTTTTTTTGGCTCAGAACACAAAGAATTCCATTATAACCAAAAAACAAAAAAAAATTAAACGAGGTGGAACGTTGTGAGCCGCGGCAAAGGCCGCGGCTCTACCTTATACCCGGTACTCAGTCAGTATACACATACATACATATATGAGCTTGCGATTTATGCAATTTATTATATGTTCGCAAAAGGGACAAATTAAATTTTGGGCAAAAAATATTATTTCAAAAAAATGAAGTCAAATCATTTTTGGAATATTATACATGTTTTCAATTTTGTTTGCATATGCTTTTTACATCTGCTTCTAAATTTCTACATGAAATGTATAACTACATATTTGAGACGTACAAGTGTTTGCGACAGAGAGAGAGGGAATGAGAAGCGCTTGGCAGGCGTTGCGTAGCCACTGAAATTTAATTTGTTTCTTTTGGCCATAATATTGATCCGATCTGATCAATATTCGGCAATTCGGTAGATATGGTAATTTTCCATGATTCTGCGTTCCTGGTTTTCTTTTATATTAAAAATTGTGGATTACACATATTTTCGTCCTTTGTGGGGGCGGAAGGGGGTGGGGTGAAATTTTGAAATACACTTTGAGTAGTGTGATCACAGAGAAGACTGGATACAAAACTTGGTTGCTCTAGCTTTAATAGTCTCTGAGATATAGGCGCAAATGAAGACGGACAGACGGACGGACGGACGGACGGACGGACGGACGAACGGACAGACAGACATGGCTATATCGACTCGGCTATTGATGCTGATCAAGAATATATATACTTTATGGGGTCGAAAACGCTTCCTTCTGGTCGTTACACACATCCGTTATCACAAAAATCTAATATACCTATACATATAATTTGTCAGAATGTCACTGACCAGTGGCAACTTGAAACGCACATCTTGTGCGAGCTGCCCCAGGACCCGAATGGCGACGAACGGCGCGCAGTTGACTCCGAAAATTACCGTGTTGAGCTTGTAGTCACACACATCTCCGTTAGGATCGCGGAAGAGGTTGCGCTGATAAGGAGCGTGTTCAGGCGCCACTAGAACCCTGCCGAACATATTATTGATGTCGGCATTTAAAAAGTATCGGAAAACGCACCACTTTTAGATCTGCGTGGTCAAATCCGATTGGAGAACGGGTCCCGGATGTAAGACGTCGTTGAGGCTTTTGCCGTTCGAAGGCGGACTGGAAGCGTTTAACACAACGCGAAGCTTTGTGGTGGTTCTGTCTGGCTTATAGACAGCATAATACGAGGTGGTGAAAATTGTCTGGGCCGTTTGTGGAGGGAACTTGTCTCATATGACCAACGTCCGAATACTCCTAAAGGACCATATCGTACTGCTCATTCAGAGAAGAATCCTTATTTCAGCGATTCTCATTACGAAGGAACTGAGCCAGTGCGATAGATCTTGAATGACCAAGGTCAATGGATTCAGGATTCTTAAAAAAGAGGGTGACAACATATCTACCACTTTTGTTCCTGGTGGTTGTCTGCTGAAACAACTTCTCACACGCTGCGTCGGACTCTTTAACCAGTTTAACTAAGATATCCTCCACCTCCCAAAATTTTGTGAGAAGTTTCTCTAATCTCACTTCTTCGTTGAGCAAGATTCTAGTGGCGAAAGACGAAATGACCTTGGCGCCAGTGTTGGAAATGGGACCCGTGATGGTCCAGCCAAAAATCGTTTTCTGTCCTAAAAGGGTACCACAGATATTGGTATAGGACCCCTTTAGCAGGATGGATGGAAGGTTGTCGGCTCCCAGTAAGACATCTATCTGGGAACTCTTATAAAATTCTAGATCTGCCAGTTACAGATTGGGAAAATCTTGCAAAGAACTTCGCCGCATTGTGTGGGAAGGCAGATTTCCTGCCAACTTTTAAGGCCGATGTTTCAGTTTAAATTCTTAGCTTAGTGGGATGTAATGGCCCCATTGGGCCCCGAAACTTGATCGTCAACCGACTGATACTGGGGTCGTAGCAAACTTCAAGACCAATCTGGCGCACATCCTTACAAAATCGAACATCAGCTGAGCAAAAAACAGCTTCAAATCGTTCAAATCTCCAGGTCGGGACAAGGTCATTCCGACCCAACTTCAAAAGGCTGGAGATACGGCCATCAACTGGCTCCAATGCATCTTCTGAAAGAAACTAGTAGTGTTAAAAATTCCACACGTTTGACTTAAGGTAAAGTCATCCCAAAGCTGGAAAAGTCTCGCATTCGACTCTAAGGGACTTCAGACCAATCACTCTATCGTTTTTCCTTCTCGAAACTTTTGAGAGACTAAGAGAGATTGAGAGACTTCCCATATGCTGTCAGGTGAAAAACATGCCTAACGAAAAGAAAAACCAACGGAAACGGAAGTAGTTTCGGTGATAATGAAATCTTTACACCTCAAAGAATACTCTTTTAATAGCTTTTCTTCGCGGGTGCCAGTACTGACGTGTTGACTGATTTGGGGGTGGACCATCACTTGTTGATGATCATAACTCAATTGGTAATTGGGTTGGTAATTGACAAAAAGCATAACTTGAACCAGAATATAAAAGACAGAGTAGAGAAGACCACGACAGCCTTCTACAAATGCTTAAAATAGGGCATGAGCCCAAGTATAGTCCAATGGATATACCTTGCAATGGTTAGACTAACGCTACTCTAGGCGTAACCCGCCAAGCCCACACGACTCAGATCCCTCTGTACGGCCTTCAATATACATTTTCTGTATTGGAGATTGGGCTCCGGACAGACTGGAATGCTGTGCCCTGGCCTTAGAAAGGAACTTGCTTACAGATAGCGCCCTAGCAGGGACTTGAGAAAAAGAATCAAGAGCAGTTTAGTGCGGGAAAGTGTAGTTTAATTGTAATGTTTAAACCAGTTCCCTGACAGGTCATTTGCAAACGGCAAATAGACTGCAAGTACGGCCGTAACAGCGAGCCCACGTGCAAGCTATCAGCCAGATAGAAGCAGCAGGCGCCCAGGCGAAGGGTGGCACAACGCGACCACGTGCAGGTGAAAGTAAACGCAAGGAGAAGGGCGGCAACAGCGCGAGCAAGAGACATGGCCAGTACTATGGAAAATTGTTTATTGTTTATTTTTGTTTAAAGTTTAACAATGTACAGTTAAACTGTAAGGGTAAAATTACATATCAAATAATTAAACTAAAGGACCAAAGCCAATACTCAGACCCGGTGGGAATGATTATCGGCTCAGTAGCCGATAAGATCCCACCAACAGCCAAATTTAGGTAAGAGAAGAGCCGGTAGCCGAACATTTCCAAATTAAAGCTATTTAAATTAAATGAAGTTATTGATTAAGATAATTTTGACCATATTAGAACTAGTATCAAAGGAAAACAGATGGAAAAATTGGTTATAGTTACGGCAAAGTTACGACTAGTTAGAAAGACAGTGTTGGAGATGAAGAGGAAAGTAATGCCTAGTCGGGCGGAAAGGAACACCAAAACTAATAAGGTTGATGAGGGCATTCGATTCGACCTCATCAGAGAGAAGCTTATGGAGGAAGAGAACTCTTTGGCAGGTTCTACGGGATTTAAGAGAGTGGAGGTTAATTAAGCGCAACCTACTTTCATAAGAAGGAAGATGGATCGAAGGGTCCCAATTGAGTCCCCGGAGGGCAAAGATGAGGAACTGTTTTTGTACTGATTCGAGCATATCCTGAAATTTTTGGTAGTGAGGAGACCAGACACAAGAACCATATTCCAAGATAGGCCGGACCAGAGAAACGTACAGAAGTTTTGTAGTATACGGGTCTTAGACCATCTTTTAACAAATCCAAGGACTCCTTTGGCTTTGTTAGAGATAGTAGAGATATGAGAGTTGAAACATAGATTAGGTACAAAGGTAATGCCCAAGTCGTTAACTTTGAAAAGGCGTTGAAGGATAAAGTTATTGATAGAGTAGTCGAAAAGGTATGGCTTATTGCGGTGAAAAGTCATTATGTAGCATTTAGAGATGTTAAGAGGTAGAGTGTTGATTAGGCACCAGTTATTAAGGGCATCAAGATCTGATTGCAAAGATAGTGGGGACAAGGGGTCACTGTAGGAAAAACATAGCTTAACGTCATCAGCATACATTAGGACACGGGAATAAGATAACATTTGTGGAAGATCGTTAATAAATAGGTTAAATAGCAAGGGACCCAGATGGCTACCTTGAGGAACCCCAGATGAGACAATAACAGGTTTAGAGAGAGAGGAGTTAAAGCAGACACGTTGAGAGCGGTTACAAAGGTAGGAATTAGTCCAATATAGAAGTTTAGTCGGAAACCCTAGAAGAGACAGTTTATGAATAAGTAGATTATGATTGACGGAGTCGAAGGCTTTACTAAAGTCAGTATAAACGACATCAGTTTGACACTGTTTAGCAAAACCCGAAGTTACGAAGGTGGAAAATTCAAGTAGATTAGTAGAAACTGAGCGACGTTTAATGAATCCATGCTGTGATTCAGAGAATACAGAACTACAAAAATGTTGCAGCTGAGAAGTGATGATTTTTTCAAAGAGTTTAGGAATGGCAGATAAATTAAAAATACAGCGGTAGTTAGAGACATCAGATTTAGATCCCTTCTTATGAAAGGGAACTATATAGGATTCTTTCCAGACAGTGGGAAAGTCACCAGTCTTGAGAGACAAGTTGAAAAGTTTTAGGAGAGGCACACAAAGAGATTCTGCACAAAGTTTTAGAACAGCACTCGGAACCGAGTCAGGCCCAGCGGAGAACGAAAACTTGCACGATTTTAAATTTGTTAGGAGACCATCATAGTCGATGAAGGGGGAAGGATACAGTTAGAACTATTTATAGGGATAGGATAAGAGTAACTACTGCTAAAGTCGTTCGATGAGGCTAGGATAGAGGGAAAGCTAATAGACGGGACAGAGTAGCAACGTTGGAAAAAGGAAGCGAACAGATCAGCAATATCACAATCCTTATCAGCATAACTACCATTTAAGTGTAGAGAAGAAGGAAATCGGGAAGATTTACGTTTAGAATTAACAAACCTGAAGAATTGTTCAGGGTCACGTTTAAAGTTAAGCTTGCATTGGGTCAAGTATCTGTTGTAGCATAATGTATTGAATAAGGAAAATTTCGATTTTGCAATTGAGTACTTCGAGAAGTCTGATTGCAAACCGGATTTTTTAAACTTTTTGTACATACGGGATTTTAAATTCTTCAGATTTATTAATCTAGGGGTGAACCAGATAGGACCAGAAATATTTCTGGAGGGGGTAACTAAAGGAACATGCATGGGAAAGATGGAAAAAATAGAGCTATAGAATGCATTAGTGGAAGACTCGATTTCCTGGAAATCGTCAAGGAATGACCAATCCATCTGAGATAGGGCAGTATTCAAGGAGAGGAAATCAGCCTTCTTGAAGCAATAAATATTCGAAGGCTTAACAAACTTTATAGGGCATGAAGATGGTAACATGAAATCAATTGATGGTATGGATCTTCAGGGAATGATAGAGGTGATCCGCGACATACCAAAGTGCTCGAAGCATCGGTAGTGAAGACGAGATCAAGGGTCCTACACATGCTATTGCGTATGCCATTTACCTGGCCTAACGATGTATCGGACAGAGAATCAACAAAGTCATGCTGCGTAGATGGGAACATTAAGTTTGAGTCATTGGATGGGGACCAAGTGACATTAGGGAGATTAAAGTCACCGAGGACAATAAGACGATCAGAATCGCCAAGCTGAGACAAAACGGACTGGAGATGGGCAGCGTGAAGCATATAGGTTGTAAATTCAGAGGACGGTGGGATGTAAGAGCATGATATGAATAAATTAACAGAACACAGACGAATTTTAACAACGATAATTTCAATAGTGTTGAGCTCATCGATGGAAAAGAGTTGGGAAGTAAAGTCGGAACGAACAGCAATTAGGACGCCACCACCTCGAGATGGTCGATTAGATCTATATATGTTAGGTTATAGGTTAGGTTATCCCGGACGGCCCTCTACGGGGCCCCTCATAGGCCAAAAAGGCCCTTAGTAATCCGGATCTTTGTATGGACCTTACGAGCGTGCTTCTGAGGTTCCGAAGTCTCCCAGAATCGAGGTGTTTTTCGCAAAGGCAAGCAGTTTCCCTGGCGACCTCTTGGAGGCATCCTTCAGCATCGGTGCGCCCAGGTACATTCTCCTTGCCCTTAAGAGAGCCGGACACCGGCAGATGAGATGCTCCAGGGTTTCGACAGCCCCGGGCTCATTGCATTTCCTGCAGATGTCACTGTTGGTGATGTTCAGCCTGGTTGCATGCGACGCAGCCAGGCAGTGACCTGTTAGCATGCCCACTTACAGTCTGCAATCCTTCCGTGGAAGATGCAGCAGATAGTGGCTGAGATTATCATTGCGTTCCTTGCACATGATTTTGGAGATTCTGCAGGCGATGGTGTTCTTCCACCTGTTGTCTGTCCTCATTTTGGCCTGCTTCTCCAGGTCGCTTTGTAGTGTCCTTAGGGAGACCGGCACACTTTCTGTCCTCTCGTTTGCCAGCCCGACGCCTTCCTTAGCCAGAACGTCCGCCTCTTCGTTTCCTTCGATGCCCTGGTGACTGGGAACCCAATAGATCTGCACTGACTTAGTCGTGCTTAGTGATTCTAGTGCCTCCCTGCTTGCCAAGACACTTCTAGAACTGACCGCGGACGACTGCATGGATTTTATCGCTGCTTGGCTGTCAACGAATATGATAACCGTATGGTGTGGTCGCTCTGTGAGCTGAGCGACCTCTGCTGCTTTCTTGATGGCGAAGTCTTCCGCCTGGAATATGCTGCATCGGTCGGGTAGCTTATACGACGCCCTTATTTCAGGGTTTGTACAGTATAGGCCTGCTCCTACTCCTTTATTCATCTTGGAGCCGTCGGTGCATATGTTGAGGTGTTGAGTCTGGTCCCGTCCCGCTTTCCAGTCTTCGGGTCCCTTGAGGAGGTTTGTTTTTACTTCAAGGCACGTTTGGGGGATCATGTAGTCGGTTGAACTGATCATGTCCATTCCAATTGAACTATGCCCGAATCTTTGAGGAGACATGTTCCCCGACGCAATCAAGCGCTGTGCTGCCTTGCTTGCAGTCAGCCTAGCGTAGGTGTCGAGGTGGTCGATTCCGAGTATAGTTTCGAGTTCGTTGGTTGGCGTTGACCTCAGCGCTCCTGTTATGCAGAACAAAGCCTGCCGCTGGGTTCGTTAAATTAGCTTGTGATACGTCTTCTTTTCAGTAGCTTTCCACCACACTAGGGCTCCATACAGCAGAGTTGGTCGCACTACCGAGATGTAGATCCAATGCATCAGAGCGGGTGACAGGCCCCATGTGCCTTTGTGGCCTTTTTCACCCGCTCTACTACATTGGGTCTCCATGCCAGCTTGCTGTCCAGTACTATGCCGAGGTATTTGACCTGTGCTTTAGGGGTTAGCCTTGTTTGGTTGACTTTTGGGGGGACCCATGTTGGTACCTTGTATCTCTTGGCGAAGAGGATGAGGTCCGTTTTGTCCGCGTTGATACTGAGTCCTACTCCGTCTGCCCACTCACATATCTCCCTGAGTGTTCGTTCCATTATGGAGCTGAGAGTCGATGGACATACACCCGTAATAAGTACGCTTATGTCGTCTGCATAAGCTGTTATTTTTGGGGCTCTCCTTTCGAATCTCTTGATGAGGTTGTCGACCACCAGGTTCCATAGCAGGGGTGACAGGACTCCACCCTGGGGTGTGCCCCTGTGTGCACCTCTGAGGCGGTGCCCCACTCTAATTGCACCCGTCTACAACCTAGAAGGTTCTTTATCCAGAGGTTGATTGACGGGTGGGTGCTGGTAGCTTCTAGGCAGTCCATTATTGCTTCTGTAGCGACGTTATTGAATGCTCCGGATATGTCTACGAATACTCCAAGTGCATATTTCTTAGTGTTGAGGGCTTTCTCGACGGTAGCTACTAGCGAGTGCAGTGCTGTTTCCACCGATTTTCCCTTGGTGTAGGCGTGTTGGTTGGTTGACATTAGTCCGCTTACTTTGGTTCTAATATGTAGATCCAGCAGCTTTTCTAATGTTTTCAGTAGGAAAGAGGTTAGGCTTATCGGTCTGTAATCCTTGGAACTCACATGGCTGCACTTTCCTGCTTTTGGGAGGAAGACAACTCTAGAGGTTCTCCATTGGATCGGGATATAGCCTGTTCTTAGGCATGCTGCGTATATCGCGAGAAGCCATGGGGTGATCACCTCTTTGGTCACTTGCAGCATGGCTGGGAATATTCCGTCCAGTCCAGGTGCCTTTATGCCCGTGAAGGAATCTATAGCCCATTGGATTTTCTTTGGGGCTATTAGGTCTGTTGGGGGTGTTTGTTCCTCAGTTGCTAGGTCCTGATGCGTTTCAGCATCGGTGACCTCGGTGCATCCTAGGAAGTTGGCCTCCATTAGTGCCGTTAGGGCTTCTTTGCTGCCCTCCGACCACTGTCCGTTGTCCAATTTGAGTTGACTTCGTACTGTGGGTTGCTTTGACAGCAGCTTCCTCAGTCTTGCTGTTTCAGCTACTTTATCAATGCTGGAGCAGAAGTTTCTCCATGAGCTGCGCAGTGCTTTACGTATTTCCTTTTTGTACTCCCTTAATAGCGTCTTGTATTACTCGTTGATGTTCACATCGTTCGCTAGTTTAGCGAGCTTGAAAAATTCCATGAGGTTATTTCTTTGTAGAGAGAGCTCTCGATTCGACCAGAGTGGTTTGGACTTCTTTCTTGTTCAAGAGGGTGGGCATGCTGAGCCCGGGCTCGCGAGTTTCGAAGTGACTGTCTTTTTAAACTTCTCACAGTTTGTATTCCGGGGGTTTCAATAGACGTTCACTTTCGGAGTGTATTCAAATTCGCACTTGAATTAAATGTACCTGTGCTCTGAGAAGGAAGGTCTTTCAAGGACCTTCCATTCAGATATGTAGGTACTCTTTCCCGTTGCGAGAGTTAGATCTAGCACGTTTGACGAGGTGGGACCCACGTAGGTATATTCCTCTCCCACGTTTGCTACATCTATGTTATTTGTTAATATAAAGTCAAGAAGTGACTCACCTCGGTCGTTAATGTCAGGGCGTCCCCACACACTATGGTGGGTATTAGCATCCGTGCCAACGATCAGTTGGTAGTCTTTGGAGTCGGCTTCTTCCACCAGACTCCTTAGTTCTTCTGACGGTGCAGACCTGTCGTGTGCCATATAGTAGGGGGCTACCAGAAGGCGCTTCTCCTCACTTTCCAGCATAACTACTGTCAGGTCGTCTGTGCTGTAATGAGACACAAGGTAAGCGTGGATTCCTTTCCGTACTAGTACGTCAGTTCTATTCCTGCTTACCGGTGTTGAGTAGAGTGAGTTGTAATTTGAGAGCTTTAGTCCGGCCACCGAATTGCCTGATGCAATCCAGGGCTCCTGGACCAAAGCTATGTCAGCGGGCTCTTGCTCCATGGCAATGTGGAGCTCCGCTGATGCTGTCTTGCTCTTATGCAAGTTGATCTGCAGCACACTCAGTTTCATGAGCAGCTGGCTCCCTTGCATACGACGGGTTGACTACTACGGTCAGGTCACCGTCCTCTTCTTCCAGCGTGTCGTCCAGCGCCATACCCTATGCGGCCTCTACGATGGTATCCAGACCGAGGTCCTTCTCCACTTCGCCTGCCTGCAGGGTGTGTGCATCCTTATCACTGGGCTGACGCTTTTTGAGGCGCAGGTATACACTTCCCATACCCCACGCCATTTTCCTGTTCTTGAGGTATAATTGGTCCTCCGCTGCTTTGTTGATCTGGAGGATCACATGCTGGCCCCCCCGTTGGGTAGTGGGCTACCAGCATGCAATACCTTCCAGTCAGCGGTCGGTATCTCAGGGTTCTGTCGCTTAAGGAGCTTCAGCGCACGGTCCCCTTGGACTGCGATGGGGAAGAGCACCTTCGCCTTTGGTATGGACGGGATTAGCTCCCTGTCCACCACCTCCATCTTGGCCCCCTCCCACATCGCTTACAGTTGTCCGGCCGTTTGCGTCAGCCACTTCAACGTCGGGTCATCCTTACATTTCAGGATTTTGACCCCATTCAGCCACCCAGCACCATCGAAGGTGAGCATGGGAGCTGTTGGGTTCTTTTCCATCCTTGTAAACAGGGAGTCTACCAGCCGCGCGTGGACCATTTTCCACTCCGCCGCTGTCATCCTCCCATTCTCATCACGTTTGTCGATGAGTGCTACGATCAGGTGTCTCTTGGACACATCGCTGATCCTTTCGCCTGACCCCTGCTTTGTCGTTTAGGTGGAGGTTCCGCTCTCTTAGGACCACGTTGCCGCTTGCTCGCCGGAATGACGGCACTGTCGGTCGAGCGCTGCCTCTTGGTAGCCAGCAACCCTTCCACCTTGATGGCGTGCTGACTCGTCGATGCCTTCATTTGTTGCACCTGAGCGTAGTACTTACGGCCCTCCTCTACCTTCAGCTCGGCCCAAGCTAGCTTGGATTTCTCCTCCTAGGAGATATCCGCCTTGCCTTGGAGCCTGCCGTCTATCTTGAGGGCCGCCTTGTATTGGGCTTTGGCCTTCATTCCCTCCCTAGAACGCTTCGGCCCTTCCCTGGCAGGGAGCTGGTGCCTGGTTCAGGCGAGCGAAGAAGGCTATCCTTTTCTCTTTTACTGATGGACAGCACGCTCTCTAGGTCCGAGTCTGCCTCGACAACGGCACCTGCGCGCCTCATCCTACAGCGGGGGGGTTGTGGCAGTAGTATTGCAACTGACGTGACCTTCTCCCGTCACGTCCGAGGTGTGGCCACTGGCGATACGCAGAGAGGATTTCTCCTCCCCGTGCCCGCCGGTAGTAGCAGCCACGCTTCCCACCGACGTTTGGGTTGACATCCCAACCCTTGCTTGATCATCCTTCCGCTCCATACTTGGCCCGAAGGTCCATACGGCTGATGTTTTTCGAGGGAACCACTCCCTAGCGTTTTAGGCCTACCCGCCAGGCACCTCTAGCCATGGCCCTGACCCCGCTCCCTTGACTCGAGGGCGAGAAGACGCTGGGCCATTGCCTTAGCTAGACACTGCATTGCCTCGGACGGAGCAAGCGACAATGCATTACCCTTGTCCGGGATAATGCAGTGCCCATTGCCCAGCCTGCACCCTCGTGGAGGGTTCAGCTAGAGGATTTTTGCCAGCCTTTCTTTATTTAATGTTATAGATACTTGACCAAATGCGAGCTTGACTTTAAACAATTCTTCAGCTTTGTTAACTCTAAACTTTTCTTTCATCTCTACACTTAAGTGGTAGCTATGCTGATAACGATTGTCATATTGCTGACCTGTTCGCTTCCTTTTTCCAACGTTGCTACTGTCCACTAGTTGTTAGACTAGTGTTCGAGGAAAAGTAGAACAAATCTAACTAAAGAAGCGAAGTAATTACTAGTTACGGGAAAGATATAAGAGTATCTGTAATTTAAGACTAGGAAGGGAGTTAGTGGTAGATACAATATGATAGAGGGAATTATAATCCGAGCATAGGACCCTAAATGGTTCATGCAAGGAGTAATTCGACCTACAAAGCGGAAGAAACAAGGGTGTATAGTTCCTAGTGCTTCTAATAGGAATCGTGAAGTTTATGCGGCTCAACAGGTCAGGGCTATCTACGTCACCCTTGATCAAGTTGTGCACAAAAATCACTCCAAGCATTTTCCTACGATTAGCTAAGGTTGGAAGGTTTATTAGGAGCAATCTATTAGAGTAGGACGGTAGTCTCACACCTGCATCCCAGCCGAGACCTCGAAGAGCAAAAAGTAAAAAGTTTTTCTGAACTGATTCTATACGGTCCTGGTGTACGTTGTACTGAGGGCACCATACACAAGAGCCGTATTCTAAAATCGGACGAACCAGAGAGGTGTAGAGAGTCTTTGTTATATAGGGGTCGTCAAATTCCTTTGACCACCTCTTTATAAAACCAAGCACGCCCATGGCCTTGTTCACCATGGTAGAAATGTGTTCTGAAAACTTTAACTTGGGATCTAGTAGAACACCAAGATCATCAACCCGGGTAATTCTCTCAAGAGAACCACCACAAAGGGTGTAAGGAACCAGAAAGGCGCTGGAGCGATGGAAAGTCATTACTTTACATTTTGAAACATTAAGGTTTAATAAATTTGCACAACACCAAGACTGAAATCTATCGAGATCGGATTGCAACCTGGATTGAAAAGAAATGTCCTTATACTGGACACAGAGCTTAACATCATCCGCATACATAAGTACTCGAGAGTATGTTAATACAGAAGGTAGGTCATTTATAAAGAGCGTAAAGAGTAAGGGACCTAGATGGCTGCCCTGAGGTACACCCCAAGTCACCATAACTGGAGAGGACAGGGAGTTTTTGAAAAGGACTCTTTGAGACCTAGAACAAAGGTAGCTAGAGATCCATCTCAGGAGATTGGGCGGGAACCCTAGAAGGTCGAGCTTTTGTGCTAGGAGGGAATGGTTTACAGAATCGAACGCTTTACTAAAATCGGTGTAAACAACATCAGCCTGCAAATTACCTTGAAAGACTTTTATTATAAAGGAGGTAAACTCCAATAAATTTGTAGTGGTTGATCTCCGCCTTATAAATCCATGTTGAGTTGGAGATATAAGTGATCTGCATAGGTGCTGCAGGTGCGGAGTTAAAATTTTCTCAAACACTTTAGGAATAGCGGATAACTTAGATATACCTCTATAGTTCATTGCGTCAGACTTGCTACCTTTCTTATGGAGAGGAATTATAAAAGACTCCTTCCATATCGGGGGAAAGCATGAAGAAGTTATAGATAGGTTGAACAGTTTAAGCAACGGCCCACACAGAGACTCGGCACAGTACCTGAGTACACAGCCGGGAACTCCGTCCGGACCCGGTGGGAACACCGGCTTTACTGTTCGTAGATCATGAAGCAACGAGCTTTCATTTAGCAAAGGACTGAAAATGCCGCTCGACCTCGGTAAACCGTATGGATACGGCTGACCAGAGTAAACGTCTTGCGAATGGGTAGTTTGGAAAAAACGGGCAAAAAGATCGGCAATTGCCTGATCATTATCTGCTGACGTATTAAGGAAGTATAGCGAAGATGGGTGTGCGGACGTTCTACGCTTACTGTTTACGAAGCTGTAGAACTGTTTGGGGTCCTTAGAAAAACTTATCCTGCATCGAGATAGGTAATTCTGATAGCATTGAGCGTTAAGAACTGAGAAGTTTGACCGAGCTATTACATAATGAGCAAGAGAAGAAGGAGAGCCAATTTCTTGAAATTTTTTATACAGTCTTGATTTTAAGTTTTTTAGATGGGATAGCTCCTTGGTAGACCAAGGGGGTTTTCTTGATCTAATCGGACAGGAAAGTGGGACACAAGAGACAAAAAGTGAGTCCAGTGCATCAGTGCAGTTTGTGCCTGTCGTAACATCACTGCACAAATATAAAGCGGACCAATCAAAATCCCTAATGAGATTATTAAGCTTCGTAAACTCGGCTTTACGGATGCAGCGGACACATTGAGATAGTCTACTCGACCGATCCAATGCAGTTGGTCCAATATCGAGCGACACTTCGAAAGTAGGATAGTATGCATTTTCTGGTATAGTGAGCGGGGGAACTCGAGTTAACAAACCTTTAGTCGGATCCGTTATAAAGCACAGATCAAGAAATCGACCCAAGGAATTTTTAACATGGTTAACTTGAGACAGAGATAGGTCAATCAAGCCGTCAACAAAGTCATGACGTGCCATGGGTACCAGGCTATTAGACTATTCGGCTATTGCCGAAGACCAAACAATTCCTGGCAAGTTGAAGTCACCAAGAACTATCATGTGATCTTTGTCAGATAGCGAGGAAAAAATAGCGGTTAAGGCGGACAAATGCTGCTCGTAAATTGCGACATCCGAAGAAGGTGGAATATACGAACAAGTTATGAAAACTGAGAAAGCGGGAAGAATCAGTTTTACACACAGAAATTCCAGTTCCTGCTGGATCTGGACTGTGAAAAGTTCCGACGTGAAGTTTGAGTCCACAGCAATCAGAACCCCTCCTGCACGTCGAGACGAACGATTCTATAAGTTGTGTACCGACCTGCCAAAACTTCGGAACTAAGAATGTCCGGCTTTAACCAGGTTTCGGTAAACACAATAACGTGGGATGCAATTGCGACACTATCCTGGAAAAGAATACTGAGCTTACTACGCAAGCCTCGAACATTCTGATAGGTCACTAAAAGAGAGTTTGTTAGTTTTTTGGACGGGAGGAGGTAGAGCGGGAAGATGACGAAGGACTTATCGGCTATTAAGTCCATAATCAGCCCCATCGGGTCAGAGTATTTGCCTTAGTTTCTTCGATTAATGAGTTGACATGTAATTTTACCCTCACAGTTTAACTGTACATTGTTTAACTTTTAACAACAATAAAAATATTGATTTTGAGTAATAATTAAGAAGGGATTAGCGACTTTGAATATCGTAACATTCCATAGGTTTATTTCTTGCAGAGTGAACCAGATAGGTCCACTTAAGTTTCTCGAAGGTTAAACTAGAGGGACAAAAGTATTGAAAATGGATTAAACAATAATATAAAATGCATTTGTGACAGGCTTTCCTAAAAGTCATCGAGGAATGACCAATCGATCTGAGTGTTTTTTTCTCGAGCGCCTTATTCAGCATTCCACAGTGGAAATCGTTTGCTTTTAGGACAGAGTTCCTCCATAAAGTATATTTAAGCTCGGTTTCTCGCATCTTCGAGGGATTGGCGTAGTAGATGGTTGGCTAACTTGTCGAAGCCTTCTCTTATCGCGTAACTGCTCTTCAATAGTCTTGGAGCACGATTGTTGTTCTGAAGTTTATTACCGTTATTAAAATAGTCAACACAACATTTCGGCTGTGACCTAAAATACCTTTTTCTGGTAGTTTTAGGGATTCAACTTTTTTTAAGGAATTATGGGATTTTGTATGGTTTTTTAAAGAATTTATATTAAATATTTTTTTCATTGTTTTTTTTTGTTTTTCTTAGAGGTACTGCTTTTCTTCTACATAACTTAAGTATCTGGTTAAATCTGGTTGTACATGAAACTCTAAATCGGACCCAAATACTTTGAAGCTTTATTTAACCGTATAAAAATGATTATGCTTTTAAATTTTATTTTTTTTGGGTATGTTTTCCCGAAATGTTTACTTTAAAAACTCAGGAAGTCGAAAAAAAGTATTTCTTGGCATGAATTTTTTGTTTTAGATAAACACATTAATCAAACGTCGAGTGACGTTGCTTTGGCCGTGGTATGCTCGCCACGCCGGGGTTCACAGAAATCTGTTGGTTTCTGGGTGTGGTAACTATAATACTACTCGACAAATTTCAATTTTTTTTTTCCGCTGTCACCCAAAATGACTTCTTTTAATAGATTTGGAGATTTACATTTTTTTTAAAGAATTATGGTTTTTTTTCCAGGTTTAGTTTTAGTTTAGGTAGTGCTTCTATTTTGCGCATAGCTTAAGCATCTTACAACTGGTTGAATTCAATTTTGCAGTTTTAAAAAACTGACAAATGCAGCAATTAATTCGACTCAGACACTTTGTAGCTGCAACTTAACGTCTGGAAGACGAAAACTCAGGAAAAGTCGAAAAAAAATATTTTATTGCTAACATTAGTTTTATCGATGGATAAACGGCCAAGTTGCAGCCGTTTGACCAAAACTTCATATGCCGTTTGCAACCATTCCAAATGCCATTTAACCGTTAAGGACTGTTACAAACACAGATTTTTGGTATTTTTGTAGAAAAAAAAAACTGTTATACGTCGTCTAACAGAATTTATCAGCGAAATTCGGCATATGAAAGTTTGGTCAAACAGTTGTAACTTAGCCGTTTATTCATCTATTCTTACAAACGATACCTTAAACGACGCCTAATTAAAGTGTCTATCTAAAACTAAAAATAAAGATATAAAATATTTTTTTTCGACTTTTCCTGTATTTTCAAAATATTATGAAATATGAATTTGAAAGCTTATTATCATCCAAACGTTAAGCTGCAGCTACAAAGTGTCTGGGTCGGATTTATAGCTGCATTTGTCAGTTTTTTAAAACTGCAAAGTTGAATACAACCAGTTGTAAGATACTTAAGTTATGCGAAAAATAAAAGCACTACCTATAGAAAAAAACCACATTTTTAAAAAATTAAAAAAAAAACTAAACCTGAAAAAAACCATAATTCTTTAAAAAAATTTAAATCTTCAAAACTATCAGAAAAAGTAATTTTGGGCGACAGCCAAAAGGTCGTGTCGACTAGTGTAATTAGTGATCTCGGGTTCAAGAAGAAGGCGCAGGCTTAAGCAGTATAACAAGTTTGTGTCTTTATTATTCTTAATATTACAAGTGGAATGTTTCGCAGGGTGGTACCGGAGTGTACTCGGAGTGGGCAAAGTGTGACAGAGGTATAACACACCCTGTGTAGAGAACCGTTGCAGAGGTATAACACTGTCTGAGGAGAATAAGCGTTGCAGAGCTTTAACACTCTATGAGGAAAATAAGCGTTGCAGAGGTATAACACTCTCTGAAGAGAATAAGCGTTGCAGAGGAATCACACTCTCTGGGGAGAATAAGCGTTGCAGAGGAATCACACTCTCTGAGGAGAATAACCGTTGCAGAGGTATAACACTCTCTGAAGAGAAGAAGCGTTGCAGAGGTATAACACTCTCTGAGGAGAATAAGCGTTGCAGAGGTATAACACTCTCTGAGGAGAAGAAGCGTTGCAGAGGTAAAACACTCTCTGAGGAGAATAAGCGTTGCAGAGCTTTAACACTCTATGAGGAAAATAAGCGTTGCAGAGGTATAACACTCTCTGAAGAGAATAAGCGTTGCAGAGGAATCACACTCTCTGGGGAGAATAAGCGTTGCAGAGGAATCACACTCTCTGAGGAGAATAACCGTTGCAGAGGTATAACACTCTCTGAAGAGAAGAAGCGTTGCAGAGGTATAACACTCTCTGAGGAGAATAAGCGTTGCAGAGGTATAACACTCTCTGAGGAGAATAAGCGTTGCAGAGGTATGACACTCTCTGAGGAGAATAAGCGTTGCAGAGGTATGACACTCTCTGAGGAGAATAAGCGTTGCAGAGCTATAACACTCTCTGAGGAGAATAAGCGTTGCAGAGCTATAACACTCTCTGAAGAGAAGAAGCGTTGCAGAGGTATAACACTGTCTGAGGAGAATAAGCGTTGCAGAGGTATAAGACTCTCTGAAGAGAAGAAGCGTTGCAGAGCTATAACACTCTCTGAGGTGACTAAGCGTTGCAGAGGTATAACGCTCTCTGAGGAGAAGAAGCGTTGCAGAGCTATAACACTCTCTGAGGAGAAGAAGCGTTGCCGAGCTATAACAGTCTCTGAGGAGAATAAGCGTTGCAGAGGTATAACACTCTCTGAAGAGAAGAAGCGTTGCAGAGGTAAAACACTCTCTGAGGAGAATAAGCGTTGCAGAGCTTTAACACTCTATGAGGAAAATAAGCTTTGCAGAGGTATAACACTCTCTGAAGAGAATAAGCGTTGCAGAGGAATCACACTCTCTGGGGAGAATAAGCGTTGCAGAGGAATCACACTCTCTGAGGAGAATAACCGTTGCAGAGGTATAACACTCTCTGAAGAGAAGAAGCGTTGCAGAGGTATAACACTCTCTGAGGAGAATAAGCGTTGCAGAGGTATAACACTCTCTGAGGAGAATAAGCGTTGCAGAGGTATGACAATCTCTGAGGAGAATAAGCGTTGCAGAGGTATGACACTCTCTGAGGAGAATAAGCGTTGCAGAGCTATAACACTCTCTGAGGAGAATAAGCTTTGCAGAGTTATAACACTCGCTGAAGAGAATAAGCGTTGCAGAGGTATAGCATTCTCTGAGGAGAATAAGTGTTGCAGAGGTATAACGCTCTCTGAGGAGAAGAAGCGTTGCAGAGCTATAACACTCTCTGAAGAGAAGAAGCGTTGCAGAGGTATAACACTCTCTTAGGAGAATAAGCGTTGCAGAGGTATAACACTCTCTGCGGGGAATAAGCGTTGCAGAGGTATAACACTCTCTGAGGTTAGGCGGAGGCAGAGGTATAACAAACTTTGAGGTTAGGTGGTTCCAGAGGTATAACACTCTCTGGGGTTAGGAGGATTTTCCCGGCGATTAGCGGGCAAGTGAAAAAGTAGAAGTTGCACCAGAACCACTGTAAAAAGTATTGAGAAGTTAATCTCAGGCTGTTCCGAGTAGGAGTGCTGAGTTGGCGAGTCTGGATGGCGATCCGGCGATGCTCCTTTTAACCCTGAAAGCCAGCTGTTTTCCGGGGATTTGGGATCGTTAAGCGTTTCGGATCCCAGCTGATAGTGTGCCCTTTGGTGATTGTGCTCCGGTCGCACTGGCATGATCGATGGCTAGTGTGACCGTTTATTGGCTGGTGTTGGTCCCACTGGTGCTTGTCGCTTTTATTTAAACTTGAATACCTTAAGTTGTTTTATTAGTTTTAATTTAGAAATCTATGTTTTGAGCTATGTTGTGGCGCTGGCGCTGTTGGCTATGGCGCTGGGAGTCACAGTCGTTTAAGGCATCGTTTGTTCGAATAGATAGATAAACGGCTAAGTTGCAGCCCTTTCACCAAACCTTTATACTTCCTGTATTTCAGCTAATCTTTTTGCTAGATGTTCCGAGAACTGTGGGATGTCATAAACTTATACTTCAAATTAAATCTAAAACTTAACATTTTTAAATTAAGAAAAAAAAATAGAAATTATATAATACATTCAAAAAATATGAAGCCCTAAATCTATTAGAAAAGTCGTTTTGGTTATCAAGTATTATTGGCTTGTAAAGAAAAATGTATGACATTTATCTACGGATAAATTATAATTTTCGCATTTGAATGTTTTATCGTATGGATCTTACGCTCTCCCACCGAAATAATAAGAATAAGGCTTAAGGCCTACTAGATTTATATAACATAATCAGCTTCTGACATACCATTCCATTTATTACTTGTATTAGCTGAATTTTGCTGTGTGTAATTTTTTTTATATAAATAATTTTTCTTATACATTTCAAGGTCGACCGGAAAAAGTACACAATTGTACTCTAATCAATATATCTGTGTCATCATTAACAGTTACTTGTAGTGATGGTTTCAATGGCGGCTTGCCACAACACTTTCTTATGGAGCTGACGGACACTATTACACATGTAAGATACACAAGATTAAAAGAATGTTTTACTGTTGCTTAAAGTTTGAAAATGTTCAATTCAACTTAAAGGGGAAAACGACATGACAACTCAGAATTCAAAGAAAGTAATGCAATTACGCTGACCCTGAGGTGCTGATTTCACTACTCGACACGACTTTTCCGCTGTCGCCAAAAATGACTTTTACTGATAACTTTGGATGTTTAAAATTTTTTAAAGAATGTTTTTTTGTTTTTATGGAGTAGCTTTTTATACCCGGTACTCGAAGAGTATAGGGGTATATTAGATTTGTGCGAATAACGGTTGTGTGTAACGCACAGAAGGAAGCGTTTCCGACCCCATAAAGTATATATATTCTTGATCAGCATCAATAGCCGAGTCGATATAGCCATGTCTGTCTGTCCGTCCGTCCGTCCGTCTGTCCGTCTGTCCGTCTGTCCGTCCGTCTTCATTTGCGCCTATATCTCAGAGACTATTAAAGCTAGAGCAACCAAGTTTTGTATCCAGTCTCCTGTGTGATCACACTACTCCAAATGTAATTCAAAATTTCGCCCCGCCCCTTTCCGCCCACACAAAGGACGAAAGTCTGTGGCGTACACAATGTTGAAGATACGAGAAAACTAAAAACGCAGAGTCATAGAGAATTCCCATTTCTATCAGAGTGTTGAATCTGGATCAGATCGGATCATTATTATAGCTACAATGAAGGAAACCATTTCGAAAGTCATCATTCCCTCTCGCTCTCTCTCACACGCGACCCCATCCGCTTTGCCCATTCGTATTTTGTGTCGCCTAGTTCTCAGAGACTATCAGAGCTAGAGCAACCAAACTTTCTATCCAAGCTCCTGTGATACCAAACCTGAACAAGTGTATTTCAAAATTTTGCCACGCCCCTTTCCGCCCCCACAAAAGACGAAAATCTGTGGAATCCACAATTTTTAAGATAAATGAAAACCAAAAACGCAGAATCATGAAAAATTACCATATCTACCAGATTACCGAATCTGGATCAGATCGGATCAATATTATGGCCAGAAGAAACAAATTAAATTTCAGTGGCTACGCAACGCCTGCCAAGCGCTGACTCATACCCCCTCCCTCTCTCTCCTAAACACTTGTACGTCTCAAATATGTAGTTATACATGTCATGTAGAAATGTAGGCGCAGATATACAAAGCATATGTAAACAAAAATGGAAACATGTATACAAATTCCAAAAAATTCATTTTTTTAATTTAAATATTATTTTTGTCCCTTTTGAGAACATATAATAAATTTTATAAATCGTAGGCTCATAAATGTGTGTATGTATATACTGACTGAGTACCGGGTATAACGTAGAGCCGCGGCCTTTGCCGCGGCTCACAACGTTCCCTCTCGTTTTTTTTTAAATTTCGAAAAAATTGTTTTTTTTTTGTCAAAGGTAGTGCTTCTATTTTTCACATAACTTAAGTTTCTTTAAACTGGTTGTTGAGACAACGAGCGTTGACTATATCAAGAATTTTCACAAAAGTTTTAATTTAAAAACGTTATAATTTATTGTATGTGATTTGTGTATTGAGGGTGGCCGAAAATGCCAGAGCCTTTAACAATAGAGAGTTGTAATTAACGAGTTAACAAAAACTTGGGGAGGCAAGCGAGCAAGTCTCGTGCCAAATAATAGTTGGGACAAAAAAGGTCTGTGCGCCAACTATATCAAGCGGTAACTTGTAACTGATTTTAAGCAGACGCAGCTGCCGTCCGCTTAGCTATGCCGTAAGGACGCATAGATGAGAAAAAGAGAGTTAAGAAGCATAGATAATAGATGATAAGTGAGATCATGAAGCTGACAGAGAGTAAGAGAGTGAATCAGTAAGAGAATGGAAAGTACAATACGAGTAAGAGTACAAAATAAGGGAATTACACTCGGGCCTCGCCCGAACATACTCCCCCCGTGGAAGGATCCAAGCCTTTCACCTTCGGCTAACACCTGTACCCATCCTGATCAAGGCGACGCGAGACACTCCATCAGCTCCTGGGATGAGTTCGAGGATTCTCGCTAGCGGCCACTTCAGCGGAGGGTAGTTCTCGTCCTTAACAAGAACGACATCGTTGACATGAAGCTCAGGATTCCGGGTGCGCCACTTAGCTCGCTCCTGAAGACTGCTTAAATAAGAATGGCGCCATCGAGACCAAAAAATTTGCTGCAGCTGTGTGACCTTCTGTACCAAGTCAGGCTCCAAGAAGGTAGAGATAGGGGCGCCAACCAAGAAATGAGCTGGCGTGAGTACATCGAGATCTGCCGGGTTCTCTGAAAGAGGAAACAATGGCCTTGAGTTAATGATTGCGCTAATATTGCACGCAAGGGTGCGCAGTTCATAAAATCCAAGAAGCGAGGATCCAAGGGCACGCCGAAGATGATGTTTGGCTGCCTTGACTGAAGCCTCCTACAATCCTCCAAAATGAGGTGATCTAGGAGGAATGAAACGCCAATCGATGCAATCGTTGAGGCAAGCTTAATGTACGGCTTCTTGATGATTGTCGCTTAGGAATAACAACTTGAGTTCTGCCAGTTCGTTTCGAGCTCCAACAAAATTTGTGGCATTATCTGACCAAATACGAATCGGTTTTCCACGTGTGCAAATAAAACGGCGAAGAGCAGACAGGAACGCGGACGTTGTGAGATCCTTCACTAGCTCGATGTGAACCGCTTTGGTGGAGAAGCATATAAAAATGCTCATGTAGCATTTAATTGGGGTCCGATTTCGAATTTCTGATTTATACAGGAACGGGCCGCAGTAGTCCACGCCGGTAACTAGAAATGCCCGAGATTCGCTAACTCTGTCCACCGGAAGATCTGCCATTATTTGCTCTAGAGTTCGAGGCTTCACTCGAAAGCATCTGACACACTTCTGTATGAGCTACGGTCTTTCGACCACCAATTGGCCAGTAAGTTTGCCGAATGATGGCTAATAGTGACTGGGCTCCGGCGTGAAGATGCTTTTCGTGTAGGTGCCGTATCAAAGCAGAAGTGATGGAATGATTTCTGGGCAGTATTATGGGATGTCGTGCTTCAAAATCCAACGTGGAGTTTTTAAGGCGCCCTCCTACTCGAAGCAACCCGCAATCATCTACAAATGGAGAAAGCGAAACGATTGGGCTTGAAGCTTTGATGTCCTTTCGGGCTTCCAGGGCTCTTATTTCATTCAACAGACGAGATTGCTGAGTAAGGCGAAGAAGAAGTTCGGTTCCCAAGCGCAAATCCTCCACAGTTATTTTAAACCTTTTTCGATGAATAAATTTGCATACATATGCAAAAATTCGCTGCATTTTGGGGAAGGAATTCACGAATTTCGTTTCTTCCACCAAATATTTCGAAGCGAAGTTGGTAATTAGGACTGTTTTCCGTGCCTCCAAAAACCGGCTCTGAAAGAGCAGGCGTACTTGGCCACTGATCTTTACTGTCCGTCAAATATGGAGGCCCATGATTCCAAAGATGAGAATTGATAAGCTCAGCAGGTAGTGATCCTCGAGAAAGCATATCGGAAGGGTTGAGATCAGTTGGCACGTGCAGCCAAGACATTCCAGATGTGAGTTCCTGAATAACAGACAGTCGATTAGCAACAAATACATTAAAGTTAGATGGCTGGTTTTTTATCCAGGCTAACACAACGGTAGAGTCACACCAACAGTAATACGAGCAATTGAAGTTCATTAAAGAGACTTCATGCATAAGCTGAGCGAGTAGCGCTGCACCGCATAATTCCAACTTGGGTATTGTAATAGTCTTCAGTGGCGCTACACGAGATCTGGAACACAGAAGATTTGCCTTTACTCCATTGACGCCATGCGAAACAGTGTAAATACATGCTCCATATGCACTCATGCTGGCATCACAAGATCCATGTATTTCAAGATTGCTGCTTTGAAGGAATGATAGACGTGGGAAAGAGATTTGTTGCATAGAGTCAAACTGCTGAATAAAGTCGATCCAAGCTGTGCGTAAGGCGACTGGCAGACGTTCATCCCAATTAAGCTTTTCTTTCCATAACTGCTGCAGAAATATTTTTGCCCTTGTAATTACTGGCCCTATAAGTCCGAGTGGATCATAAAATCGTGCAATGGTGGACAATATAACTCTTTTAGTTGGTTTCGAAGGGACTTGATTGGGGCAAAAAGCAAACAATAGTTCATCCGAAGTGGGATTCCATGCCAAACCTAGCGTCTTGGTTACATCGCTGCCATCAGTGAATTTTACAAATGTTTCCCTACCTTCACTGGGTGTTTGATTTAGTAAAGATGCATCGTTGGAGCACCATTTCCTGATCTTGAAATTCCCTTTGGCTAAGAGTCCTGACAGCTGGCGAATTATTTTAAGAACCTCATTTGTAGTTTCTCCCCCCGTTAGCAAATCATCCATGTAAAAATCCTGCAACACAACCTTAGATCCAATTGGATAAGAAGCACGCTCATCGGCTGCTAGTTGGTCCATTTACTGGACGTCTAGAAATGATGCTGGTTTCGTTCCATAGGTGACGGTATCCAGTTTAAATGCTCGTATCTCCTCGTGGGGTGAATCGCGCCACAATATGCACTGCAGAAAACTATCCTTTGGCAAGACATGGATGCATCTATACATTTCAAGGCTACAGGAAAGATACGAAATCGGAGAAGTGTCGTTACTAACTTCGGCTGAATAGTTGGGCCCGACATCAATATATCGTTTAGGGAAAATCCTGTAGATGTACACGCGGATCCGTCGAAAACTACTCGGAGTTTTGTGGTGGTTTTATCCTCTCTTACAACGCAGTGATGAGGAAGAAAGAATTTGCATTGTTTTAGTGAGTCGCTCTTAACAGGGGACATATGATTTAAATCGAGGTACTCCTTTATAAATTCGGCGTATTGGGCCCTGAGAAGTGGCTTGCGTCCCAGTTTGCGTTCTAAATTGAGAAATCTCCGATATGCTTGTTGATATGAATCTCCAAGAAGACTGTCACTCATGTTAAGGGGCAATTGAACGCTGTACTCCCCACTTGGAAGTCGACAGAAATGTTTCTTAAAATGTTCCTCGCAAGCAATTTCCTCCTTTGTAGCCTCTATGGAGGGGCCGTGGCAATTTTTGACTTCCCAGAAACGTCTCACTAGCTCATCCAAACCGACGGTGGGATTATGACTCAATTCAGTCGAGCTAGAGGCAGCTAGGAGCACAGAGTTGTGGGAATAATGACCTCCACCTGTTACTACCCAACCGAAACGCGTTTTCTGTATTATAGGAAGGCCTTTGTCCAACTTAATCTGTCCAACGCATAAGATAGCATAAAATAAACTGGCTCCAATAAGCACATCGATGCGCTGAGATTTGTTGAAAGGCTGATATTGGATGGCATTTTCCATTTGGATATATCAAAAGAAGAAGCGGGCTGGTTTCCTGTGATGCGTGGAGCAACAAGAGCTGTGAGACTCGTGCAGTAATCTGAAGTCCTGGATCAAATGACCAAATTGACTGAACCTTCTGTATGAAATGCTGATTCCGCACCAATACCGGATACTGACACCGAACCTTTGGCTTGTTTCAGCTGAAGCATCTGAGCAAAACGAGAGGTTATTAAGTTAATCTGTGAGCCGGAATCCAAAAGAGCACGGCATGGAACAAGATCACCATATCGACTCTTAATCATGATGACTGTCATGTCGAGAAGCACTACGTCTGAACTAAGATTCTGAGCAGGAGGCGAGAACGGTAATGAAGCGGCAACAAGAGAATTCTGAAGACTGGGCGTGAGTCGGTGTGAGTACACGCCATAGTAGCGTTCGTTGGTTCCGTGGTAACTGACGTCGGCAGAGGACTGTTGATATGCAAAAGTGAATGAGAACGGTAATGAAGCGGCAAAAAGAGAATTCTAAAGACTGGGCGTGAGTTGGTCTGAGTATACGCCATAGTAGCGTTCGTTGGTTCCGTGGTAACTGACGTCGGCAGAGGACTGTTGATATGCAAAAGTGAATGATGTTTTTCACCGCATGTGCGGCAAGAACCTGAACTGCAGGAGGTGTTGTGTCCCTTCTTCAAACAGTTGAAGCATACTCTAAGCTTCCTTGCCTCTTTAAGGCGCAAAGAAGGTGAAAGGTTTCCAAACCGAGTGCAGCTGTAAATGTTGTGCTCTTTATTATTGCAAAGTACGCACTCAAATCCAAGGGTATTTGTAGCAACAAGACTGTTTTTGGAGTTAATTACTCTTTTATGTTTTCCAACCTGATTGCTATGGGGATCAATCAACATAGCTTGATCCTTTGCCTCCACGGCTTGACATCTCTTTTCCAAAAAAGCGGAAAAATGGTCCCAGGTCGGTATAACATTGGACGGCGACAGCTCTTCCCATTTGTTCCTGCTTTCGGTGTCCAGATACTTAAACATGGAGTGAACGATGATGCAACCCGCTATTTCCTCCATGTTACCCATCGACTTTAGCGCTCTCATGTGAGAATGCACCTTATCCGATAAGGTACGCAGATTTCTAGTTGACCCATCTTCAACCTTCTCATGCTTCAGCATCTCAGATTAAGCGTTTGTTATTGAAACGGTTGCTTAAAATATCCAACGCGATATCATAATTGGCCTCCGTTACTTCCAAAGACCGAACAGCATCCAGTGCAGGTCCATCCAAACATGATCGCAGGTACTGAAACTTCTCAATCCTTGATAAAGCGACCTCCTGACCTATAATTGTGTTGAACATAGTGAAGAAGTTTGCCCACTCAGTGTAGCCTCCACGGAAAGTAGGAAGATTTATATCAGGAATATGAGGAGGCAGTGACATTAAACTCAGGATGTATCGTTGAGTGATGCGGCATGTTCCCGATAGCACTGCGGAGTCTTGAGCGAATACAAACTTTGATTTCCATAACCAAGACATCAAATTTGTTGCTTAAGTCGCTGCCAATTTCGCTTACGTCGAGTTCTTCTAAATTGGAATGAGTCGCATTAAATAAATCGGACATTTTTTCCAAATATTCTAGATGAACATTTAGCGCATCTTCATTGCTTTCATCCCCCTCAATTGTCTCCTGAAGTAATGCTGCCTTGTCGTATATTGACTGTGCCTTCCGTTTGTAAAAAGACACCCTGTTTTCCGACAAGTCATTGGACTCAGCCATTTCGGCAAGCACTAGCAGCAACAGACAGCAGCAGCGAGCAGGCACAAAGAGGAATAGAAGAACGATCCGTTAAAATTTCGGTTTGAGCGCGCAAATGCACAGACAGCAGCAGCGAGCAGGCACAAAGAAGAATAGGAGAATGACCCGTTTGATTGTCGGTATGTGCGCGCAAGTGCACCGAAATCAAAGCCGTTACTGTGCGTAGATGAATTGGTGTTTATGAGCAAGCCAACGCCGAGACGAAAGCTTCGCGACAGAAAGGTTAGGTTTAGTTTGCACTTAAAACGATGTTTAATTGTTTTTAGCAATATTATTAATGACGATCACGTCTGGGTCACCAAATGTTGAGACAATGAGCTTTTTTCGTTGACTATAGATTAAGAATTTTCACAAAAGTTTGAAGTCAAAAACGTTATAATTTGTTGTAAGTGATTTGTATATTAAGGGTGGCCGAAAATGCCAGAGCCTTTAACAATAGAGAGTTGTAATTAACGAGTTAACAAAAACTTGGGGAGGCAAGCGAGCAAGTCTCGTGCCAAGTAATAGTTGGGACAAAAAAGGTCTGTGCGCCAACTATATCAAGCGGTAACTTGTAACTGACTTTAAGCAGACACAGCTGCCGTCCGCTTAGCTATGCCGTAAGGACGCATAGATGAGAAAAAGAGAGTTAAGAAGCATAGATAATAGATGATAAGTGAGATCATGAAGCTGACAGAGAGTAAGAGAGTGAATCAGTAAGAGAATGGAAAGTACAATACGAGTAAGAGTACAAAATACGGGAATTACACTCGGGCCTCGCCCGAACACTGGTTGTATTGAACTTTCCAGTTAAAAAAAGCTGACAAATGCAGCTATAAATCCGACTCACACGTTTTGTAGCTGCAACTTAACGTCTGGAAGATATTAAGCTTCAAATCGAAATTTCATAATTTTTTTCGGACGTTAAAAGCTCAGGAAAAATCGAAAAAAGTATTTGAATGCCTTGATTTTTGGTTTTAGATAGCACATTTATTAGGCGTCGTTAAAGGTATCGGTTATAAAAATATAAAGATAAACGGCTAAGTTATTACCGTTTGACCAAAACTTAATATGCCGAATTTCGCCTATAAATTCCGTTAGCCGTCAGGCTTCATAAAGCAGTTTTTTTTTAAAGAATTTTTAAAAAATGAAAAATTCAAATATATTGTGTTCGACTTTTCCTGAGGTTTCAAAGTCAAAATTTCGGGAAAAAATACCGAAAAAAAATATTCAATTTAGGTTTGGAAGCTTAATATCTTCCAGACGTTAAGTTGCAGCTACAAGTTTCTGAGTTGGATTAATAGCTGCAATTGTCAGGCTTTTTTTAACTGCAAAGTTCAATACAACCAGTTTTAGGAAACTTAAGTTATGTGAAAAATAGAAGCACTACCTATGACAAAAAATACCAAATTTTTTACAAATTCTGTAAAAAAAAACTACTCCATGAAAAAAAACCATAATTCTTTAAAAATTTAAATCTCCAAATCTATCAGAAAAAGTCTTTTTGGCCTCAGCGGAAAAAAAAGTTGAATTTTGTCGAGTAGTGTTTTACTTTTTCAACCAAAACGTTCTGTTTTGTGAAAAGGGGAGCACCAATTTAAGTGTTTTCAAAAGTGAAAGTGAAAACCTTAGCCTGTATGATATTCATTATTATCAAATTTTTAAGGGAACGAGTCCCTTTAGAAAAATCGTGATTAGTTCTTCTGGATCATTATACAGAAGCCATTGTGTGCGAGAATTTAAGTAAACCTCGACTTAAGCTAACACACTAGCTAACTCCTCATATATAATTGTACGATCTCCGAACATCCTCTTCAGGTGGTATTTCATTTATTTAACACCCTCTCTCACAGCCATCCAAGTGTAGTGCAGAGGGATGGCTGTGCCATGTGATGCCATCGTCTGTAAATTTTGAGAAGATCGTATTTTCGATTTAACGTCTGTAATCCACCTTGTCAGCTAGCAGCTTTCTATTTGCACCGACAAAATTTGTCCCACAATCACAATATGTATATGCCCATTTCCTACGTAGGCCGATGGCTTCTTCAAGTGCTTATTGTAGCCGAATCCTAACCTAGGCCATCGCGGACAAGATTTCGAATATGCAAAGTGTAAGCGCTGCGCCTCCATGCAGAGTATCGACATGGCTAAACCGAATGACCAACGTTGTGAGTGGATTTACGTGCACGGGTTGTACGGGTTTTTCTCCGTCATCGCCAGAAATTCATCCTTCAATCGGCCTCCATGCCAAATCTCTTTTCCTTCTTATCAAAATAAGAATTTGGCGGCAGCAGCAAAATTTCCTTGGTCAAATCTTTCCCATCCCATAATATGTTCCATTCATTAGCGAAGGTTTCCAATTGAAAAATTCGGACCGCACAAGATGTGTATGAATATGTAAACGTATGAGTGAGAGACGTGAGGAGACGACGTTCTTTTATATTCCTTTTTGTTTTTCCTTTTTCGGTCTCTACCTGCCTGCGAGCAGAGCATTGTTTTTAGCTACAAATAAACCTTACATATTTTTTTTTTTTAGTGAAATATTTATGCATATTCAATTTAAGCTATCGCAAAAAATACAATAAACTTGTTCCTTTTTTTATAACAAATATTGCTAATTGTGTAGAAGAGATTTTAAAAAAATGTGGGTGAACTGCTAGGCAGTTAGTGTAATGATAAAAAATTTGATTTACATAATGTTGGGTTTCCCAGCCCGATATTTAGTCGACATAAATTAAGTCATAGTCAGTGGTGCAGCAGTAAATTAAATGCCTATTATTGTTTGCTATTTTGTACTGCCCACTGCATCTTTGTACCATTGTACCTTGACTTAAGTTTCCGCACGGCAGCAGCCTATACATCGCTCTCTCGGATCATCGCCTTCTTCGTCGCTCTCTCGATCTTTCATTATCGCTCTCTCGGATCATCGTTCGCTTGCTTACATTAGGGCACGGGCAATTCGGCCCTCCTGCTCTTAATTAGTCTGAATCTATCACTCATATAGTCGGCATCTATCACTTACGGTCTGCACCTAGCACTCATGCTGTCTTGAGCTGATCTTCGTGGCCATCAGACCGTCTTTCGTCGTTATTACATCGCATCGATCGTTCACCCACATACCCACGTACATATGTACATACGCAATACGTCGGTCTACATAGTCTGGAGCTGATCGTATCGTATCATACCATATTCGCTGCATCGATCTTTAATCGGTCTCTCATACATAATTCGCCTAAATACACATCCATATGTACATACGCATTCGCCGGTCTACATACTTATATACCAATAAACCAGTGAAAAAGCTCACTAGCTTAACATTTGGTGACCCCGACGTGATCTGTGCAGTAATTAATATCAGTGCAATCACATGTAGCTGTTGGCGTACGGTTCTCATTTCTTATCGTCTATTACGCGCGGTACTCTTTGCGTTCATCTTCCCGCAACCAACGGTTCCCATACTGGCTGCCCTTGCATATTGTTATTGCACATAGCTTTGCTTGCGGTTCTTGGACGTTGCGTTCTATAGCGTTCGCCACTTCTTTGCGTTCGTCTTCCCGCTAGGGCCGTTTATTACACGGGCTACTCTTTTCGGTCGTCTTCCCGATACAGAAGTTTATTTCGCGTGGTACTCTTTGCATTCGTCTTCCCGCTACAAACGTTTTGCTAATATTGTCGTTGCCATGGAAGTGAATGCTGGAAATGACATTGTAGTGACCGCTGCTAAAAACAGGGTGACTTTCCTGAAATTGAAAGTAGCTTATATATTTGAGCGCTTAAAACGTTTGAATGCTGCTTGGGAGAGTGAGCTGTTGCTGAGAGATTACTTTATGCTCGTTGTAAAGTTAGAAGTGATCGAGAGGCTTCAGCGCACTTTTGAAACCCTGCATAATGAGCTCCAGGAATTGGACTATGACAATTGGACAGTTTTAATTACCAGTTCAAGACTCTGAATTCTTCGATTCGGGATGTCATCGCCACTCGTTTCCCTCTCCAGCTTATTCCTTCAACGGTTTCTGCCAAAGTCGCTAACATTGTCGGCTGGCACCATCCACCTCAGCGTATGCCGGTCCCCAGTCCAAGCCATATGCAACTACCAAGGGTATCGGCAGTGGACAGCAATCTCCAATTCAATCGATGGAGGAACTCAACTCAAGAAGTCATGAGCATACGCAAGAAGAATAGTTCGTCGGATTCAACCGAGCCTGCCTTATGCTTATCTGAGAGGCCAATTCGGCAGTTGGCAAGAGATGAGCAGGCAGCGCAGCCTGTTGATGCCGAAATCCAATTCAATCCGAAATGCATAGATGTCTCAGAATCTCGCTGTCTACTTCAGGAGGAGTCTAATACGGTTTTGGAGAAACAATCTAGACCTTCACCAAGAGATTGCTTCCAATTGGGTGTTTCTGAGGTGCCTGCTGTGCTTGATGGAGCTCCGCCAGACTTCCAGGAATCTCATTCGAACGTAGACATTAGCACTGATGTCTCCTCACCATTCGAACCATCTCCAGAACCGGCTACTGATCAATATATGTTCGTATTTTCGAGCCATCCATCATCGTCGCGTCTCTGCAGACGCTCAGTTTCTGACTTATCAACCAAAGATCAGCCTTACGTCAAGGTTAGCGCTCTGCATCCAGCTGATAGTTCTTCACATGGGACTCTTCCGGCTGATCTGAACAAACCGACACGCTTGGCTCATGGACTTCAATCTTCGTCAAACTTTGCTGGCCGTCATCAAATCATCCCACCCAAGAAGCATCCAGTTCAGCTCATAACCAAATCTACTTTGGTCAACCCTAACAAGCTGAATCTTCACGCTGGAAATAAGGCTTTTCTCGGACTAGGTTTATCCCAATATTGGTCTATTGCGGAGAGTGGAGCTGCAATCAAGACGGACAACTTCTACAGTACCACTGACCACTCAGTTCGTCAATTGAATGATCTGAGGAAACGTTTAGGCCCTGACTAATTATTTATTTTTAGTTGCAATTACAGAGAGCCCTGCCTATCTGTATGTGCCCATTCGAGCTCGATTGAATGTCAACCGCCTCTCGCAGTGTGCAGAGCCTAACGTTACCAAGCTGAATACCGATCGGTCAGATCTCAGGCAATGCGTTACCTACTTGCAGCAGATCTTCTGGTCACGATGGAAGGAAGACAACATTTCATCGCTGCTGCTGCTCTCAAAGCGTACTCCTCACCTTGGTTTAGCCGTCGATGCATAGGCCAAGTTAAAATTCGATTTTCTGCGTATATGCAAGGTGAACTTGCATTGGGATGACAGCCTTACTGCGGCGCTGGACTCTGCACAGAATCTTGTTTACGCTTCGTTGCTCATGTATTCCTTACTAGTACTCGTTCCCGAAACTGATTGGGAAGATCATGGATTTTGTTGCGACGGCATCGAGGCTTGTTGTGCTGATAACTCAGTTATGTCAGACGGTCAGCGTACAGCCTACCAAACAACGCGATGGGCTCTCCCGAGTGGACCGAACGAGTGCCCTATATCCGCCTGTAACCTTGCATCTGGACCTTCGCTGGACTTCGCTGATGGCAGTCCTACACTCATCGTTCCTAGAAGCCATCTAGTCAACATTATCCCCAAATTTCGAGAGCTGTTGGAGCTAAGTCCATCCAAATGGGGCCCAATTGAGTGGAGAGGTTCTTCAGTGAAGATGGCCAATATCTTCTATTGCACTAGGAACTACTCCGGAACATTCGGCATGAACGAGCTGAGGACGCTTTTGGGCCAGATCGTGGCCATCGCTAATGCAAATCTTTTATTCTCGATTTCAGAGTGCCAAGTCGAGTCAAATGACATATCGCCACCGCATTGTTTGAATGGCAGTCTGCCTGCTTCGTCCTCTCAATCACTCGAACTCAAACATCAATCATCTGGATTTGGCGATGCCTGGCCTTCTAGCAAGCTGCTGCTAAACCCTTTCGAGTCTGTTGAAAGTCTGCCTTTCAACGGGGGGAGTATGTTGGGTTTCCCAGCCCGATATTTAGTCGACATAAATTAAGTCATAGTCAGTGGTGCAGCAGTAAATTAAATGCCTATTATTGTTTGCTATTTTGTACTGCCCACTGCATCTTTGTACCATTGTACCTTGACTTAAGTTTCCGCACTGCAGCAGCCTATACATCGCTCTCTCGGATCATCGCCTTCTTCGTCGCTCTCTCGATCTTGCATTATCGCTCTCTCGGATCATCGTTCGCTTGCTTACATTAGGGCATGGGCAATTCGGCCCTCCTGCTCTTAATTAGTCTGAATCTATCACTCATATAGTCGGCATCTATCACTTACGGTCTGCACCTAGCACTCATGCTGTCTTGAGCTGATCTTCGTGGCCATCAGACCGTCTTTCGTCGTTATTACATCGCATCGATCGTTCACCCACATACCCACGTACATATGTACATACGCAATACGTCGGTCTACATAGTCTGGAGCTGATCGTATCGTATCATACCATATTCGCTGCATCGATCTTTAATCGGTCTCTCATACATAATTCGCCTAAATACACATCCATATGTACATACGCATTCGCCGGTCTACATACTTATATACCAATAAACCATAGCTACTATTAATTTAACCAATCAAACTTTCATTTAAACAACACATCGCAACAGTTAGTGAAAAAGCTCACTAGCTTAACACATACATTTTCAGAGAATATTTGAAAGTTTTGTGTTGTTTTGTGTTTTGGTTATAATGCAGAATATGGAAAGAATTAAACGTAATCCAGGTGGATGATGTCATTTGGTCATGGTTTCTTAAACATCCCTACGATATGTAGTGGACCTTAAAATCTCCTTTGGGCCAGGTCTAACGGGTGGATCCTAGACAAGCATATTCAGCGTACGGCCCTAGCTAGCCTTGTAGCCAGGACATTGGGGTGTGATACTAGTTTGATATTGTGCCTCTTGGCGTGCGCGTTATTGACGTCACCAATGAATGGCAGGTGCCTTTCTTGTGATGTCCACGTTTCTGATAAACCATTCCACTCCAGTTATTTTCCAAAGTGTTTGGCTTATGTGTCGGAAATGGGACTTTGCCGCTATGCCATATACCTGTACCCCGTATCTCCAGATCGGGGTCAGGATTGACTTGTAAGTCCTCACTTCGTTGTCGAGACTTAACTTGTTGTTGGCTTTTATTAAGTTTTCTGGACTTCGCCTCAAGCCTGCCTTTAAGAGTCTTAATGTCGTTAGCGAACGTCAGTCTGGACTCCAGCTCAACACCCAAATAGGTATGGGTTCTGCATTGTTTTAAGAGCTCGCCATGAAGAAATACACATGGGCTGGTTTGTTTTCTGAGGGTATGCGTCACCACTGCACACTTCTCTGGGTTGATGGAAATGTTCCAGGGGCAGGCCCAATTTTCGAAACGTTTCAGGAATATTCGGAGATTTTCTGTGGCTCTATATACACACTTGGCCTTGACAAGACTGCCGTTTCGTTTGTAAAGGTCGCCACCATAACTTGCAGCTTACTACGCCGATGGGTACTTTCTGGTTTTGGCAAATCATGAGTAAATAAGCTATATAGCGTTGTACCGAGGACACTTCCCTGCGGTACGCTTGCTCTGATTGCCTTTGTCGATGAAGACACTTCGTCTTGTACTACACTAAAGTTCCTAGCTGTCAGGAAGGTTTTGACGATTTCGAAAAGCTAGGGGTTGATCAGCTTTTTAATCTTTGCTAGGAGCCCTTCTTGCCAGACTCGATCAAACGCCAGCTGGATGATACACCAGCGATGATGTACTGCTTTCTTTGGAAGATGTCAAGGATCTGCTCAACGACAAAGCCTAAAACCAAATTGTTGATTTGGGTTGGCTCTTATGACACCCGAGGAGTCCATGATCCTCCGTAGTATGCATCTCTCCAGTAGCTTGCCAAATGTTGGCAAGAGGCTGATGGGTGAGCTTCGTGAGGTTTCCCTGGTTTCGGTATCATTATGATGTTGGCATATTTCCTATGTTATGGAAAGTAGCCCAGCCTTAGGGACGAATTTAAGATGAGTAAAAGGAATAGGATTGCCTTTTGCGGTACTTTTACTACTACTTTGTCGATACCGTCTTTTCCCGGGGTCTTCTTCGCTTTGAGTCTCTTTATTTCCTTAGATATTTCCTGTACAGTGATAGGCACCACCGGTAGCTCCATTTGGTGAGCCTCTTCCAGAATTCCTGTGATTATAGCCACTCTGCTCCCTGATGCTGTCTGGAATGGATGGAATCTCTCTTCTAGATTCTTAGCAAAGGCTTCGGCATGGTCAGCGAGTGATCTGGCCCAGGTGCCATTAGCCTTCCTGACCGGCTAGCGAGGAATGGGTTGACGCTTGTAACGTCCCGTGAGTTTCCAAAGGGCGTAGTTGGTGTTCCCGTCAGCTGTCGCCTCCGAAAGGGTTTTGTCCGTGGCCTCAGACTTGGCTCTTTAGTATAGCCAGCTTCTTCCTCACCCTATTTGCCACTCACATTTGAACTCTGTTCACTATGGGTTCTACTACGCGATCTACATCTTCTGTGGTGCATAGGTCAGTGTTAAGGTCAAGCGATTGTCCTACCGCTATCCTGAAGACACCAATGTTCGTGCGAGAATTTATCAACCTGGGAAGACATTCACAGCTTCAGCCAACATGGCGATGAGTGGCAGGTGG
Organism: Drosophila algonquin; assembly: GCA_035041765.1. Classification (NCBI taxonomy): domain Eukaryota; kingdom Metazoa; phylum Arthropoda; class Insecta; order Diptera; family Drosophilidae; genus Drosophila; species Drosophila algonquin. Next base: position 46,237 of record JAWNKY010003068.1, read on the forward strand.
TCAGAGCTCAGCTCATGCAATTCCCTGACTAAGAGCAGTCTACTAGGGATAGATATAAATATACAAATGAGAGAAGCAAGGCAGGAGGGTGTAGATATGATATTCGACGGATAAAACGTTAGGCTGCCAGTGGCCAGTACCTGAGCCGAACAGTTGGGTAGGGCGTCATAAAGTGCCGTTCCCCTGCCATCCTTGCAGGGCGTAACTCCTCGTAGGGTACAAGTGTATTTCCGAAATTAACATTACGTCGATTTCATGGAGTTGTATTGGTGTTATGAGTCAGGCTACGTGCATTCCAGGGGCCTACACGTGCTGGTTTTAATGGGCCTGAGAAAGTTGTGGAGAGCTAGCATTACGCCGCTGGTCAAATGTCTGCAGGATACCTGCTACTGCCGTTGTTAACTTTAAAACCGACCTCTGGAGCTCGACAAGTACTTGAGTAATGGAACTGAAGTCCATCTGAGGTTGTAGGGGCGTGCTCTGTCCGTATGTTGGCCAAGCTGAAATCCTGCGACTGCCCTGGAGAGTCGGAAACATACTGTTGTAGTCGCTCTGTCCTTCATTGCGCTGGTTAGCTCCAGTATTAGCCTGTTGTGAGTGGTTTCTCCGGAAGACGTCGGCAAAGGTGATACCGTTTTGCACGGCTTCAGAAGAGGAAAATCCCTCTTTCCTTGTTATTTAATGCCCGCTGGCTGAGTTTTTCTGAGCTATTTTAACAGTAGGCTGGCTGTTTTTCAACATCATGCTGAAAATCTGACAATTTCTGTCAAACGTTGCATGGTTTCCTCCACAGTTGGTCCTCCTCCACGGAGGTCATTGACGGTTGTAGCCTTGCATTCTGTATTTCCCGCCCAGTGAAACTCTGCACATCTGCCGCAGACTGGTTGCTTCATGCAGTAGTTTTTGGTGTGGGAGAACTCAAAGCAATGGTAGCATTGCCTAGTCGTATTTGTTTTACGGGGCAGCTCCATCTGCTCCCGCTGTCTGCCTATCCTGGCAATTTTAATGCCTCCTTGTTGTTTTCTGCCTTGTCAAGGTCGATAAACCAAATGTTCTGGTTTGGTGGGTCCTGCTTCACCCCATTGGCATTAATAATAGGGCTCCTTCTAGACTTTGGTTTGTAGAGGTTGACCATCCTATGACCCAACCTTTTGAAAGCCATGCTAATTACCTCTTTGGGCGTTGATGCTGCAAGATTTGAAGCTACTAATCTGAACTTTCTGTCTTCGGAGAGGCAGAAATGAGTGTACTAAACACGTGGTCGTTCAGGATCCTAATAATTATACGATGCGTGTCTGCATCTTTTGCGTATACACGAAGCTCCCCTGAAGGCGACGATTTGAATTCGTAGTCCTCTTCCGGGATATGAGGGGACAGAGCAGCCTCAACTACAACCACATCACGGACTCCAGGGATAGTTATAGGTCTAGGTTTCGGTGTCTTCTTGGTGGACGTTACAGTTTCCGTTGCGTTGGCTGCAGCGGAGGTGGATGGTGCTGCAGCAGAGTTGGTTGATGCTGCTACAGTAGACATAGCCGCTTGACCCATGTCATCTGCGCTGCTAGCTGCTTGAGGTAAGTCCATGTCAGTCTCAACCAAAAGGGCAAAGCGTTTGCTTTGCAGGGACGTCATCTGTGAATGAAAAGAATGTTTGATCTTACCCTTTTTAGGTAATTCAGCTAAAAGCTTGGTGCCTCTCCTTTTCTTGGCTACCATCAGCTGCCAGTTAACAATGGGGGGCTGGTAGGCTTGCTGTGATTGGGTTGAATTCTCACTCCATGCAGCTATGAGTTCAGTTTGTATGCCTGTTTGCCGCCAACGTTGGTGCCTCTACAGAGGCCAGACTTTGTGTTAAGACAGAGTCTTGGGTAGCCACTGAGCTGATCGGCCTAAAAGATACACCTGAGTCCGCGATTGTTGACGGTGAGGTGACCATCCTTACGCCAGAGCTTGATAATCCATAATTCATTAGTAAAGAAGTTGCAGTCGTTGTTGATGTTACTGTCGTTGTAGTAGTAGTTGGGGGGCCCATGGTATTTTGCCAACGAGCTCTATCCCTTGACTGGTTTGTTAAGCCATGTGATCGAAAGGGGTTGTTCATCACACCAAAATCGATAAATTCAGGTTCAGATTCGTCACAAGGCAATTCTAGATCCATGGAATGCTCCTGAGTGGCATCAACCGTGTCCACTCGATTCGATTTCACTGCACTTTGAATGTTATCAAGCTTGTATGGTTTGGCGCGCTCACCAATATTCCGATTGGTAATTTATCGTTTACGGCCAGTATTTCCCGATAAAATGCGTCCTTTCTTCCCAGCAGAGGCAGTGCTATGTAGCGCGGGAAAAGGTTCCCCGTATGGGAAAACCGCCTCGACACCCTTGATTTTGGCACCATCAGTGCTGGTACTTGCACAAATAACTTTCTAGTTAGGATAATTCGCCTTGTCACGTACGGGATTCAAACAAATTGGGTTAAATTTCGAATGTTAATTGAAAAGTAAAGTGATTGTTTTAGTTACGAACTATTAACATCGGTCTGACTCAGAGACTAAACTAAATCAGCAATAAGCGCGATTTATCAAATAGACAAAATAGAGGTGGAAATAAATACTCCTGGTGTATTCAAATGAGTTCGTGAATATTCTTGGTGGCCTTGGGTCAGGGGGAATCGACCGAAATGATGAACTGCGACAATTGTTTTGTTGCGAAGCCTTCCAAAAAAATGCGAAAATTTTGTTGCCGTCATAGAGACGCGCGACAGTCTGCCGACTTTCTATGTTCTATGCGTAAAATTGAGAGAAAGAGGGCGAGCGAAAGGGAAAAGCAGATGATCAAAAGGAATACGCAAAAGCATATACCGCAATACACTAGCCGACCGCGCACAGCAGGCAGGGAGCGCAAAAGAAGAGAAACAATATAATGATATGTTTCAAGTGTGGTGAGTGCGGGCATATGAAGGCTTAGTGTAAGAGAGAGAGCGCAAATGTGGAAAGGGCAGCAGGAGTTGAGAACAAGACGAGCAGTCTATTGAATGCGTTGGACGTAGATAATTTGAAAAAGAGTATGTGGTGTTTGGACAGTGGTGCCACAAGCCACATGTGTTATGAGAAACAGTTATTGACAAAGTTCGAGAATCACACAGAAATCATTGGTCTGGCTGACTCCGATTTTCTAAAAGCAGAAGGAAAAGGGGAAGTAGACCAGATGACAGAGATATGCACGATGCTGTTAAAAAATGTTCTCTATGTGCCCAAAATTAACGGAAATTTTTTCTCGGTGAGCAGCGCTGTAAAGGATTAATGTTTCGTCACTTTTGGACAAGTAATCCAAAAAGGCGAAAGCCTGTATATACATATGTACATATGTATATATTTCGAGGAAAACTAAACAACTGTTTCGGTTAAGGCTGATGGTGCCCTGTGGCATAAACGTTACGGCCACTTGAATATCAGCAGTATGAAAGATTTGATCAGTAAAGGAATGATGCGCGGCATTGAAAATATAGTTTTCCCGGCGAATATAAATTGGAAAACAGGTATGGTCAGCTCAAGTTATATTGGAACTAATTCTTGCAGATATGTGCCCTCAAAGGGCCCTTTGGTACACAATCGTTTGCTGGATCGAAGTACTTTCTAACCTTCATCGATTACAAATCAAGCATCATCGAGCAGTTGGATGCAAATGTGTATATATACGATGAAGCGCGACAAAAGTGGTCAGATCGAACATTTTAAGGCGCGGTTGGTGGCAAAATGTTGCTCCCAGCAGTTCGGCATAAACTATGCGGAAACATTTTCTCCAGTTTGCAGATTGGAGAGCGTCCGATTTATTCTTGCACTAGCAGCGGAATTGAAATTATATGTCAACCAAATGGATGCATGTACGGCATACCTCAACAGTGACCTAAGCGATACTGTGTACATGAAGCGCCCACAAGGGTATATTGATCGAGCTTATCCAGCGAAGCCTATGCTGCTTAAAAAGGCAATATATGGATTGAAGCAGTCAGTAAGGGAATGGAATTCGAAGCTGAATGGCGTCCTGACTAATCTGGGTTTTGTTGCCTGTGACAACAAGCCGTGTCTCTACCAGCAGAGAGGGAAAGGTAACTTATCGTTAATCCTGGTATATAATGACGATTTACTTATAACATGCTATTCCAAAGAAGACATGCTCAGTATCAAATCGTATATTTTAAATGCGTTCGAATGTGTCGATAAAGGTGTTCCAGAGCTGTTTCTTAACATGGAGGTGCACCGTGAAGGTGAACTTGGGCCTATCACCATAGGCCACTCGCAATATATCAAGGAACTATTGTAAGCTCACGACATGGACAAATGTAGACCAGTTTCTACTCCGTTGGATACGGGGTTCCATGTGGATTGTACTGATGAGCAGTGTCAAAAGGTTGATCCTGTCATGTATCAATCCATGATTGGTGAGCTGATGTGGCTGGTACTCACAACCAGACCAGACATTTTTCATTAAGTTGCAAAGTTGCCCCAGAGGAGCAAAGATCCGCACGCAGAGCATCTGGCTGGTGTGAATCACGTTTGGAGGTACTTGGCAGCGACGATGAATTTTAAACTACACTACAAAGGGTGTCATCAGCCACTTACCGGATATGTGGATGCGGATTGGGGCGGCGATCGGAAGTCGTATACGGGAAATGTCTATTTTTTGGCAGGTGGCCCAATTTCTTGGCGATCCGAGAAACAACGCAGCGTGACACTTAGCAGCACGGAGGCAGAATATATGGCACTGTCGGCTCCATACGGCTTACGTCGCTTAATCATCGAAATTGGTTGTGGAGATGCAGCTAGCTCAACTACCTTATATGTTGATAATTTGAGCGCAGAAGAGCTGGCTAGGAGCCCAGTTCATCATTTAAGGACCAAGCATATTGATATTATACATCACTTTGTAAGTCAGGTTGTAAATGAAAGTCAAGTTAACTTAAAGTATGCTAGTACAACAGATATGATTGCAGATATCTTGACAAAGAATCTCCCTAAAAGAAAGCATGATGAATTTACAAAATTGTTAAGTTTAAATTGAATTAAATGAGTTTGTAAACATGCACGCATTGAGGAAGGGTGTTGAAGAATTATCATCTCTAGCAATGCACGCAATAACACTACTCGACAAATTTCAACTTTTTTTTTCCGCTGTCGCCAAAAATGTCTTTTTCTGATAGATTTGGAGGTTTAAATTTTTTTAAAGAATTATGGTTTTTTTTCATGAAGTGAGTTTTTTTTTAAAGAATTTTTAAAAAATCTGGTATTTTTTGCCATAGGTAGTGCTTCCATTTTTCACATAACTTAAGTTTCCTAGTTGTATTGAACTTTGTATTGGTTGTATTGAACTTTTCAGTTAAAACGAGAGGGAACGTTGTGAGTTGCAGCTACAAAGTGTCTGAGTCAGATTTATAGCTGCATTTATCAGCTTTTTATACCCGGTACTCGAAGAGTATAGGGTTTATTAGATTTGTGCGGATAACGGGTGTGTAACGCCAGAAGAAGCGTTCCGACCCCATAAAGTATATATATTCTTGATCAGCATCAATAGCCGAGTCGATATAGCCATGTCTGTCTGTCCGTCCGTCCATTTGCGCCTCTCAGCCCTCTAAGACTATAGGGGCATACCAGAGTTTGTGCGGATCCACGGCTCCTGTGTGCTCACACGACTCCAGAATGTGTTGCAAAATTTCGCCCCGCCCCTTTCCGACCCCAAGTAAAGTCAGTCGTGCACTATTCTTGAAGATACGAGAACACTCAAAACGCCGAGTCGATAGAGCCATGTCATGTCTGTCCGGTCCGTCTGTCCGCGATCAGGTCAGATCAATATTATGGCCATGAAGAAACAAATTCAAGATCTTCAGACGGCTATCGCAACGCGCTGCCAAGCGCTTGACTTCGATGACCCTCTTCTCCGGTTCCTGATAACAAACTTTGTACGTATCAAATACAAGTGTAGTTCATACATGTCACTGTGAAGCAAATTTAGAAGCCACGATTTAGAAAATACCATATCTGCAAATTCCAATAGATCGGAAGATCAGTAATGGCCAGAAGAAACAAATTAAATTTCAGAGGCTACGCAACGCCTGCCAAGCGCTGACTCATGCCCTCTCTCTCTCTGTCCTAAACACTTGTACGTATCAAATACATATGTAGTTATACATGTCATGTAGAAATTTAGAAGCAGATTTAAAAATCATTTGCAAACAAAATCGGAAACATGTATAATATTCCAAAAATGTGCTTCATTTTTTGAAATATTATTTTTTGCCAATTTTTTTAATTGGTCCCTTTTGCGAACATATAAGAAATTGCATAAATCGCAAGCTCATATATGTATGTACATATGTATATACTGACTGAGTACCGTGCATAGGTAGAGCCGCGGCCTTTGCCGCGGCTCACAACGTTCCCCCTCGTTTTAACTGCAAAGTTCAATACAACCAGTTGTACGAAACTTAAGTTATGTGAAAAATAGAAGTTGTCGGTGGTCCCGTGGAGTTGCCTTTAACGGCCCGTATTTTCAAGCAAAAGCAACGTGTTTTGGTAAGCCCGTTTTATTCTGTCCAAAAGAATGCTTAATTATAACCTCTCATCCAATGCAACTGCTCTTACCGCAGTATGTCCTCCTGCTTCAACCACGCGACAATGAAAAAGAAAGCTTAAAACTATGGCGCCAAATCGTGGCGTCTAAAATAGGCCCGTACATTGCAGAGCTCAAAATCCATACATTTCTACATACTAGACTAAATACTAGCTCCGCCTATCGTTATCGACTATCGACCGGCGACAGAAGCACTACCTATGATCAAAAATACCAGATTTTTTAAAAATTCTTTAAAAAAAACGTACTCCATGAAAAAAAAACATTCTTTAACAATTTTTAAACATCCAAATCTATTAAATAAAGTCATTTTTGAGACAGCGGAAAAGTCGTGTCGACTAGTGTAATCAAATTCGGAAAATTCACTTGTATAGTTAAAAGTTATAGTTATTCCTTTTAATATTTAAATATTTTGACAGTCAAAACTGCCGCCTATAACTTTGCTCATGAGATGGTAAGTTGCCGATTAATAGGCGTTACCTTACGCTTTTTAACACCAATTCAGCATGGTAAGAGTTGTCTCCTTTCCGCATTTGAAAATGTACTGCTGCACTGCAGCGTAACGTTCAATTTCACGTAAATTAAGCTTGAATATCCTTGGCAGAAGCTAAACTATCGGCTTCTAATAAAACGTAGTTCACATACATTTAAAGTCTTAGAACATCTGCAGCCAGTGGGTAGTTATGAGCTTCATCTTAGGCCAATTGTTGCATAGCCTTATGACCTAATATGGAGTATAGCTCGTGTTACACATTAAAATGCAACAGGCGTATTCCTCAAGTTGATCATCCGTTTTACACAGAATCCTTTGGTATTGAGCATCCAGCATTATTTATCAGCTTTTTATATTTTAAAAGTTCAATAAAACAAGATAAAAGACACTAAAGTTATATGGAAAAATAAAGCTGTAATTCTGAAAAAAACATATCCATACATATGTACAATTTGGCTGCTTTAGCCCTTGATTGACTGCAGGACTGATTTGCCTTTATGATGCAAGTCGATGCACACTATTTTTTGATGAGGCACTTTAATATAAGCGATTTTTGTTCTAATACATTTTGCACCCAAAATTGAAACATCGCATTGCCATATGTATATAGTTAACGAGGGGGAACGTTGTGAGCCGCGGCCTTTGCCTTATACCCGGTCATCGTTCCCTCTTGCTCTCTCTCACACGCGACCCTGACTGTTTTGCCTATTCGTCCAAATGAACGCCTAGTTCTCAGAGACTATAAGAGCTAGAGCAACCAAATTTCCACCCAAACTCCTGTCATATCAATTCAGCACAAGTGTATTACAAAATTTTGACACGCCCCCTTCCGCCCCCACAAAGAACAAAAATCTGTGGAAGTCACAATTTTTAAGATAAATGAAAACCAAAAACGCAGAATAATGGGAAATTACTGTATCTACCAGATTGCTGAATCTGGATCAGGTCGACATATTATTATAGACAGAAGGTAGAAAATTCAGTGGCTACGCTACGCCTGCCCAGCGTTGACTCATTCCCTCTTTCTCTGTCGCAAACACTTGTACGTCTCCAATATGTATTTATACATGTCATGTAGAAATTTAGAAGCAGATGTAAAAATCATATTTTAACCAAAATGGAAATATGTACAAAAATTCAAAAAATGGTTTGACTTCGTTTTTTGAAATATTTTTTTTTGACCAAAATTTAATTCGTCCCTTTTGCGAACATTTAATAAATTGCATAAATCTTAAGCTCATATATGTATGTGCATATACTCGTATACTGACTGAGTAACGGGTATAAAGTAGAGCCGCGGCCTTTGCCCTCGTTCTAATTTTTTTCCCCCTTGTTTTAATTTTTTTTTTTTATTATATTAAAATTGTTCCTTTGGCGAGCATATACATATGTATGTATAATATATATCGTAGGCTCACATATGCATATATACATATGTATGTATGCTGACTGAGTAGTGGGTATAAAGTAGAGCCGCGGCCTTTGCCGCCTATGCCCTGTGGATAGAAAAAGACAATCATGCAACCGCATGGAAGTGTTACCGTATTCTGTCGAGTATTTTTGCACGGTATAGGGGGTATTTTTGTCGAATAAAACAATAAATTCAATTTAAAGGTAAGCGGCCAACATTTCATTTAAAACTACTCTGATCGCAAGCAACAAAATGGTAACACAAACACTTTCAAGGTCTTTCGGGACGCGCTGATTCCAACTTTAAATGTGCCACTTCAAAATTATAGTCAGCAGTACGTAATTTTTGTTCGGTGGAGCCAACAATAGAAAATGATGCGGCTTAAATGTAAACGTTTCGCATCATTTTTCCGCACCTTCGACAATGAAGCGGTAGTGTAAAAACGCTATTAGATGTGCAGAAGGGCAAATTGGAAAAAAGACTTGCCATCTTATAGGCTTTTTACACTTGGTGCGTTACCTATTGATATCGGAAAGACGCAGCACTACAGCGTCTTTGCGTCTTTGGAAGAAGAAGAAAAATTTGGTAAACAAAAGAAATAATGTGCTAAAATAAAGGAAATATGTCCGAAAACGAGTTGATTCTTTTAACTGCGGTGGCGCAAAGTGAGGCGAATCTAATGAAGTGCATGGAACCGGCTGGGCTATCCTCAGAAAAGTTGCAGTTCGTCTTGCAACTGCAACGTCCTCCTCGCATTTGGACCCTTGCTAGTAAAGAACAGATAATGTTCTCTCTTTTCAAATAAATAATGCATTCTAAATTGCAATAGCCACGATATGGTTCATTTTGGAAGAAAGATGTTGTGGAGAACTCCGATGCCTTCTTGTTCTTGTTGGACTGTTGCCCAATCTCAAAAAAAAAAAAAAACTCCTTACAATCACTCTGCAGAAGAGCATAGCCATAGCATAGCCCTTTATTGCCTAGGATCTTCTGCGGAATATCGCACGGGAGTCTATTTGGTGTGTCAAGGGCTTTTGTCTGCCTCATATTACTGCAGTTTTGTCGCGAGGTAGTTGCTCAAATCGCTAACAAGTATCTGCAAGCAGCCTTTCTTACCCTGAGAAGATCACGGAAACAGTGAAAGGATTCAAAGACATGGGATTTGCAGCAAAAAATTTGAAATCAACTATATTGTTGAAATGCTTATTTTAATAATAAAACTAGTTTAAACAATTTGTTCTAACCATTACATGAATTTTTGCCCCTTTTTAATCAGTTAAAAATTTTACGCGGTAAAATTTAAATTTGAATCTGCTGTTTTTTGTTGTTATTAGTTTTGATAGTTCCGCTGATTAGGCAGAAAAGTACGAAAATTGCTGTTATGCGCACAGAAATACCAAAACGCAGTTGCGTCGGAAAACGACGCAACTTTTTGAAATCACTAGGGCCCTATGTTAAACGTATGTAAAAAAAACTGCGTTTCTGGGAAGACGCAAAGAATCAAGACGCAGCCTCAGTGTAAACGGCACCTAAGTGTAAACGGCTCATTAGATGCAAACTTTCCACATTTTGACTTATACCCTTTTTACACTACAGATTAAATCATTACATTTTTCCGTTAAACCTTTTCCGCATATAGTGCCATATATGACTTACCAGTTTTGATGAATTTTGTCGTAGTTAAAACGGTACATCAGCTTATACCCTTTTTACATCAGGGTGCGTCATTAGATTTTTCCGTTAAATGGAACATGCGACAATGATGCCCATAAGAGCCCTGTGGATAGAAGAAGACAATCATGCGGGTCGCATGCTGGAACATGCACCGCATCATTTGCAAATGTTACCGCATTCTAACAAGTATTTTTACAAAAAAATGAAATTTTTCGGGGTTTTGACGCGGTATCGGGGTATTTTTGTCGAATCAAACTATAATTTCAGTTTAAAGTTGAGCGGCCAAACCATTCCTGAACATTTCAATTAAAATAAGTCTGATTGCAAGCAACAAAATGTTAACAAAATGTTACTTGCAATGTCCAACTTTAAAAGTTGGTCGACTTTAAAAAGTTGTCAGGTATATTAATCAGCAGCACGTAATTTTTGTTGGGTGAAGCCAATAGATAATTTTCCGCACTTTCGGCAATGATGCGGTAGTGTTAAAAGGCTATTACATGCGACATTGAGTCCTGTGGATAGAAGAAGACATTGATGCGGCGGCATCTTAAATCATGTAGCACATCATTGGCAAGTGGTTCCGTATTCTGTCTAGTATTTTTAAAAAGTACTACAGTTATTCGAGGTATCAATAAGATATCGATAAGGTAACAGCTGTCGCATCAAATAATAAATTCAATTTAAGGTTCGGCGGCAAACCGTTCCTAATCATTTTAATTAAAATAAGTCTGATTACAAACAACAAAAATTCCACTTGAAAATTAACGTTGGCAGCACGCAGTGTTTGTTCGGCGGAGCCAACGACAGCTTCACATACATCGGATTTCTTTTTAATAAGCTCCATAAACAATTAGGTTCCCGTACTGAAACTCGCACCAGCACTGTTTTCCAAATTTAAAAAAAAATCGCTCGTTATTTTATTAATTTCTGCAAATTTGAATACAAATACATTTGTTTTCTTCTTCTTACCATCCGCGCTCATTTACATTAGCAGGCCAAGCAGTTGACAAGTTATGCACCTTCGACAATGATTAGGCTGTGCAAAAACCGTATTAATTAATATGGCATGACTTAAGTCAATAAATTTAAAAGAAAATATTTATTAAACACCATTTTGACGAGCTCTGTTAATTTATTTATTTCAGGAAATAAAAGCAAATATTACATCGACGAATCCAAGATTCACGGTTTCAGGTCTTACTCCAGGTACCCTGTATAAACTATATATATTTTCGTTTAATACAAAGGGTCGATCTGATCCTGAAATACTTAATGCGGCTATGCTTCGAATGCCAGAAAAGCAGCTAACATCAGAACAGAGTAAGCATTATTTTTTTTAATTAGTCATGGCTTACCTTTGATATATTAACATTCTTTTTTCTTGTAAATACCGACAAGAACATAATTCCCTACTATGGTTTAACAAAAAGATCTTTCAAATAAGCATATATGTTCTATAAAATCATATGCTCAAAAGTAATCGTTAATTGTAATAATCTTAGTTTAGGTTAAGTTCGTCGTTGTCTAGTGAGAGGAACTACCCCAGTTGATTTGAAATGACTTCACGATCGAGTGCTCCTTTCAAGCAGCACAATTATTATAAATTATAGCCAGTGATGCAACCTGACGTATATCCAATTCATACAATCTCACACCTTTATTCCAGTTCTAGTCCCACCAAAAAGTAACAAGTTTTCAGGACTGATTCCATATGGTCCTGGTGGACTCTGTACTGAGGGCTACTTAAGAACCGTATTCTAAAATCGAATAAATAGAGAGATATAGAAGACTTCGCTATGTAGGGGTCAACAATTTCTCTCACCACCTCTTTATAAGCCCAAGCATGCCTATAACCTTGTTTTTCATAGTAGAACACATTGAACAGAAAAACAGAACTTTGGGTCTAATATAACACCAAGATCTTCAACTAGTGTAATGGAGATAGATCCAACAAGGCGTTAGGTTAGAATAATGAAATTTCATTATTTTGCATTTAAGGTTTTAAGATGTAACAAATTTGCACGGCATTCATGGCTGAAAATTTTTGCAATCGAAATGCGAAAGTGAAATGAAATGATTTTATTCTGAAGACCTAAACTCGAAAGTCATCACAATAAAATTCTGTGGTAGACTGTGGTGGCTGAGAATAGGAAATCTCTGGTTCAATACGAAGGCGTGGGTTAAGCGGTACAAAAAGTTTGTGTTTATTATTCTTAAGATTACAGAGTTTTTTGGTAGTCTTTATCGTGGCCACTGGTCTTTCTTCTTGGTCTTCTGTCTTGGTTGCCAACTGCACCGCTTGGGGGTCGGAGTTTTTTTAGGTTCGATTTTTTTTTTATCAATTTATTAGGTAAAGAAATGAAAGGAATAACAGAAAGAAATCAATAAGGTGGAAGGGAATGTAAATAATGCCTGTAAATGAAGCTCAGCTTTGCAAGGACGGTCGGGTCACCTACTTCTATGCCGTTGTGACTCCGATTCAGCCCTCTCAACTTCCGCATATCCTCTGACGCAAATCCGCATATCATTGACCTGGTTGGCCAGATACCAACCTATTGATCTCGGCGTTCAGCGTGTTACCGCCAATGTTCGGCAAACCTTGAGCAGTTGAGTACGCGGTCTCTTCGACGCCACACGTCGGGCAGTTAACATCGTTTTCGTGGCCAAAAGGATGGAGCTCCAAAACAGCCGTTGGGTTAGCAAAAAGTTTACTTCTTCATGACTCCGGTTTACCAACGTACCGATGTCTAGCATAAGGCGGAATCTGCCCTTAACTGAGTTTACCTATCCTTCCGCAATCTATTTACGATTTTTTCCCTCGTTGCCGTTTTTTTTTGTCTCTTTAGGGCCGGCGAGCGGTGTTGGGCTACTACGTCGCGTTCTGAGCAGATTTTCTTGGCTTCCTCGGTGTGGTCCGCCACTATAAGTATTCCTGCTATGATCACAGCCGCGTCGTCCGACATGTTTTGGAAACCGCAGCAGACTAGCAGAGCTCCCGGATGGTGAGTTGCGTCTAGCCCTCTCGTGTAGGACTTTATCTTTACCGCCTTTGCCAGATTGCTGCTGTTTATTGTTGAAAGCATGCGCGAAAGCTGATGGGTGCGCGATCATCGTTTGCTTCACGGCGGTATCGCAAATACCATCTGGGCATGGCACCTTGCCGATCTATCCAATGTTTAGAATCTCGCTTGCCGTTGTGTCGGTCCATCCAAACGGTGGCGGGCTGACAGCTGCGGCGACTTTGAGAAAAAGACATACGATTATTGCTTTCATTCTTGCAATATCAGTCCCGGTGAGGACTGAGGACCCTGGCGCCTCCTAGCACGGAAGCATTCCCTGCGATCTTCGGAGATCACCTTGGTCCACTAGAATACCAGCTCGCGGTGGCGAGAGTGACTCCTTGTCTGTCTTGTGCTTGCCCTGAAAGCCGATGTTTGCAGGCAGACAAGATCGGCTGCGCTGACTTCTGAGCCTCCCTGGAGCTCGTCGTTGGCTATTGGGCAGTATTTTCGGGACACGACACGATACAAATTTTTAAAGAATGTTTTTTTTTTTCAATGTGTAGTTTTTTTTAAGAATTTTTAAAAAATGTGGTATTTTTTGTCATAGGTAGTGCTTCTATTTTTCACATAACTTAAGTTTCCTAAAACTGGTTGTATTGAACTTTCCAGTTAAAAAAAGCTGACAAATGCAGCTATAAATCCGACTCAGACACTTTGTAGCTGCAACTTAACGTCTGGAAGATATTAAGCTTCCAAATTGAAATTTCATAATCTTTTTCGGTATTTTTTCCGCGAAATTTTGACTTTGAAAGCTCAGGAAAAATCGAAAAAAAATGTTTGAATGCCTTGATTTTTGGTTTTAGATAGACACATTAATTAGGCGTCGTTTAAGTTATCGCCTTTAAAATATAAAAATAAACGGCTAAGTTATAACCGTTTGACCAAACTTTTATATGCTGTTTGGCATTATCCTAACTGCACTATCCTAACTTAACTGCAAAGTTCAATACAACCAGTTTTAGGAAACTTAAGTTATGTGAAAAATAGAAGCTCTACCTATGACAAAAAATACAAATTTTTTTTAAAAATTCTTAAAAAAAACTACACCTGGAAAAAAAAACATAATTCTTTAAAAAAAATTGAAATCTCCAAATTTATCAGAAAATTTATTTTTGGCGACAGCGGAAAAAAAAGTTAAATTTTGTAGAGAGAATGTTGATGAAGGACAGATCAATAACTGACCACGTCCAAGCTCGAAAGAACATCCCGTAAATAGAACGCTTATCTCCAGTGTGACAAAGGCTTCTGGAAGTGTATGACCTCTAGCGTTGGTAAACCTCGACCGTCATTCCTCTGAACAAGTTTTGAAGTCTCCTGCCAGGAGGACGTTTGACCGCCACCTTTCGTCGTCTGCTACTTCGTCGAGTATAGCCCGGAATTCCTGAACCGACAGTCGTGGTGCAAGGTGGCTCGGACATAGCCACTTCCCTTGCGTAACGAATCTACTTGATGGCTCGAACGCCCACAGTTCCAAATCGTTTAGTCTCTGACTGTTTCATCTCTGACTAGCCGGAAGCGTACGTTCAGGACCGTTTCACAGTGGTTTTCGTTGATTTCGCTCTGGTCTGCTTCTCGGGCACCTCTTGCTGAGGTTTATGTGGCTCGTTGCAGCCTGATACTTTTTGGCGCACTGTATTTTAGTATACATATATAATATGTGTTTATTGGTAGTGCTCATGTCGGCGATTTGTAGGCAACTAACTGAACTCGTAAGGTTATACAATAGTAGGGATGAGTAGATACTATCGATAATATACAATTTAATACATTTCAACATTTCCCCTCAAATTCTATGCAAAAAATTCGTCTTTTAATAGCCTTTTTACACTACGGTTGAGTTATTGAGTTATTGAGTTTCGGGCAAAACTCGAGCATCGTTTACATGGGGAAGCATAGGGGACATAGAGGTGGCAAAAAAGTTGAGTTTTGGTTGCGTTTAGTTGAATTTGTCCGATTTTTCGAATATTTCAACCCTGATCTGCCTATCGTGTAATTATCACCACTAGAAAAACAACAAAAAACATATGAAAAAAAGGTAAACAAGCAAAAATATATAAAAATGACTTAATATCCAATTTTATTACTAGAAACTAGATTCGTTTGGTCGCCTGAGGCTTTGAAGATGCTATTAGAGTTATGGCACGAGAATAACGACGGGTTCCGCGGCGTACGCAAAAATTCTCATATTTATAAGGAACAAGCTAAAAAAAATGAAAGATTTCGGTCCCTCGCATGCCGAAATTAAAAATAAAATAATATAAGCTGCAGCGTCGTTATTGTCTCTTGCTCTGCCACATAGAGCATCATTAGTTCTTGGGAATTCATATTAATAAAATGAAATAACACACATTTTCGTAGACAGCACGTGTCAGCAGCCGAAACTCAATAACTCAATAACTCAACTTTGGCATAATGTAAATCCAAATTCTGAGTTATTGAGTTACCTATCGATAAATTTGGTAACTCATTGTAGTGTAAAAAGGCTATAAGGCCTGTATCCAGCACTGCGGAAAATTATTGTCAGGAATATGCTATTTATTTCGTTTTTGTAGAACGTAGCAAATATAATGTGACCAAGAACCTAAAACTTGCTTGGTTTCTCTCATGATTCAGTTGTGTTTTGTATACAGCGCCAATTTAGAAAATTAAACTGAAATTAAAAAAAGGAAAAAATAACTCTGACGATGAAGTGAATGTCTTGGTGGCGGCATATAGTGCTGCCAAAAAATAGGAAGAAGAAGTACAGCGCATACGGAGGTGCCAAAATGTCAAAATTATCAAAATGCTTATTTTCCGAGATCTGCCAAAGACATGGCCTTGCCTCAACTGCTTTTATTATTTGTATCTCGCTTGTTTGATTTGCGCACACTGCTCGCATCTTCTCGGTTGGAATGTACTTGATGATGATTCCTTTCTTCTCGACTAGCTTACGTATGAAATGATTGCTGGATTTCTGGTTAATTAATTAATTAATTGTTTTCGTGACTGACAACTGACTGCTGCGTTGAAAAACATAAATGCGTAGCCCAGTGGTTGTCAGTATAGCCAAAAAGGTTCTTACCGGTTTTCTTGAATACCAGCCCATTTTTGTTACTTCCCTTTAGATATCTAAGAACCCTCTTAGCCGCTGACCAATGCTGATGAGGAAAATTTGAATTAAATTTTAGGGGACGGATCCGGTTGGCTATCACACGCTTTTATTTACACTTACTCTTCAGTTTATTGAGAATTTCTTAGTTCTAGGTCAATATAATCGTATGTGTAAAGGGTTAGTATATGTACCTTTACATGTAACACCAAGCCGTAGGGATGTGCAAAAAACTGCATATAAATCGAAACCGAAAAGAAGCCAATGGCATCGGTGGTGGCAGCGTAACTGCTCATCCATGCTCAAGCCAGTGGCCGCCCGAGCGACGTGTGTATCGCAAGAGCGACCAAAAAAAGGGCGCGAGAGCGAGTCGATAACTGCGTGCACTCCACAGTGCGCGGCAACAGTCTGCTCCGGCCCTGACCTTTGACTTAATAAACTTACTGCATACTTTAGTGCTTTTTGTCAATTTTTGGTTCGATGCTAAAGGTGGTTGTAACTGTGTTAGAGTTTTCCATACAAGAACGTTTGATGACTTATTTTGCATATTTGTGTTGATGCATCTTGATCTCCTTCTCCTGCTACCAAGGGAATACTTTAGAAGTCCCATATCTTAAATTCGGAAATGTTGGTTAGCCCGTCCTTCAGTCCTTCCTCTTGGATCGTTCGATGCAATCATTCGGTCGTCAACGTGGATCAATACCAGAGCTCGCAAATAACTGTTGACACTTTTTCGTTGTCTGCAAATAAGTGTCTTTCACTCACACAATAAAAAAGACTCAGACAGAAACTGTTCTTGTCGCGTCTGGCTTAGCTCGCTCGCGCTCTGAGCAAGACAGTTATTTCTGATTTCATTTCGCTCAAGTCAAACACTGATCGTTTGCTTGAGATAAATTAAGCAAATTGTCTTTTGCGTATGTATGGGTGAACACACGCGATTGTTGCGTTCTCATTTACATTTATTTGTATGTATGTATGTATGTATTTACATGCACACGAAGGCAAAGATAATTTCTGTTGAGTTTTTTAGTCAAATTGTCTTTTTCTGAGAGTCTTTGTGTGAGCGAAAATCGTATTACTCTTTACGCGACACTCATTTGAGAGCGTCACACGAATGAGTCAATACAAAGAGTTTGACCAAAACCGGTTCAAAGCAAAACAAAGAGAGCCGCTCAAAGCGAGATCGTGTCTGCAAAATCTTTTCGGTTATGTTACGAAGCTGAGCATATAAGAAAAAACGATCAACTGTCATTTGCGAGCTCTGATCAATACAATTACCAATATTTTATATTTATGTATGGTGGGTGTATACACCTGGGTTCGCGCTTGCATACCAATTCTTTGCATACACAATTTTTTTTTTTTGTTGTATTTATTTGATGTCAGTTATGGCTTGCAAAGCCAAGTCCGGCATGAGATCTTATATAGTGCTAGCTGCCAGGGCCATCGACTACAGAGTTAATTAGATATGTATAGGTTGTAAAGCTATGATTTGTACAGATATATATATTATGTATGTTTTAAGTTTAATTAAGTTTAGATTTCGTGGTATATATTTGCTTCTTTTAGGTATTCTATTATTAGTTTGATGTTTTCTGTGGATGGACTACTTAGGTATTGGGTGATATTTAGGTTTTTAAATATTTTTTGTTTAATTTGGGTAGTGGGCAGGGCATAAGTTGAGGATTGATCGGATGGTGGCTGTGGCTGTGGTGGCTGGGTATGTGTTGTTGTTGCTTGTGTTAGCTATTGCCTCGATTGCACCAAGGGAGTCTGAGCAGATTACAAACTTGCCCCTTTTTTTTGCTGTTAATATTGCTTCTTCAAGTATGCTTGTAATTTCGGCTGTTTGTACTGAAGAGTATGTTGGTAGACTTTCGTATTTTATTATATCTGTTTCTGAGGTGACTGCGAACGTTGTAATAGAGTTTTGTTGGGATCCGTCAGTGTAAATAAATTTGTGGCTATTTAGTTTGTGTTTTAGTTCGTTAAATAGTTTTTGGTATATATCGGGTGTTGTGTTATTTTTTTGTGGATGTGCAATGATGTGTCTATAAGATTTTTGGTAGCTGCCATGGCGGTTTTAGTTTGTAGGGTATATTATAATATTGGCATTCTTTTATTGCACGCTGTATTGTTGAGATCCTTTTTTTTTTTTTTTGTCGTGTGATTACAGGGAAGCATCATGCCGACCCAGCCGAAGCCAGAGTGAGGGACTTTAACCGCTCTAAACCCAAACACACCTGTTCCCTAATCCCGGCTGGCCTGTCTACCAGTAGATATTACTCCGCCGGGGGGAAATGCCCAAGGGGCTCTTCCATAGGGCATAGCCACAGCCTCGTCATTCTTTAACGAATTTTACCTTCTTTCTTTGCGTGCTCTTTCCTCGCGACGCAGTCTGATGGTCATTGCTGCAGCCATGTTGCTGATTGCAGCCCAGTTTTCTTCCGACTCCATTAGGCATTCTGCCAAGTTTGCCACAGTTATAGTCCTTCCTATATTGTTGCTTAGAGCTATCCGGTCTTGCTGGAATCGTGGGCATTCGAAGAAGCAATGTTCCGCGTCTTCGACAATCCCTGTGCAAAGCCCACAGTAGGGGTCATCCTCATGCTTAAACCTATGCAGGTAGGCTTTAAAGCATCCATGTTCAGTCAATAGCTGCGTCAGGTGGTACTCCATTTGTCCATGTGGGCGGCTCAGCCAGCTCTGCACGTCTGGGATCAGCTTATGGGTCCAGCGTCCTTTGTTGTTTCTATCCCACGAGTTTTGCCATTGTAGCATTGTACGTTGCCGTGCTGCGTGACTTGTCTCCTGGTCAGCAGTCTCCAGTTCTCGTTGTTTCCTGATCCCTGCGGCTTCACTTGCCAGCAGCTGGATTGGGATCATTCCTGCTATGACTAGCGCGGCGTCCAGGGATACTGTTCTGTATGCGCAGCATACTCTCAATGCACACAGTCTTTGGACTGCCTTGCATTCTCGGGCATATGTCGGTTGCTTCATGGCGTCCGCCCATATTGGTGCAGCATACAGTAGCGTCGAGTTGACAACGCTCGCTAGGAGCTTACGCCTCAGCTGCTTCGGTCCTCCAGTGTTTGGCATGATGCGCGATAGGGCAACTGCCGTTTTGCCAGCTTTGCTACTGGCATACGCCATGTGATGCTTGAAGCTGAGCCTATGGTCAATCATGATCCCCAGGTACTTCAAGCTTTGTCCGGAACTGATAGTGAAGTCTCCTACTCGAATCGTGGCCGTCTCCACTACCTTCCTGCTACTTATGAGCACCGCCTCTGTTTTGTGGGTGGCCAGTGTTAGCCCCCTCCTGGATGGCCATGTTCTGGCTCGCTCTACTGCGTCGTTGCAGATTCCTTCAGCTTCTGCTTTGTGTTTGGCCACTGTGACAATTGCTATGTCGTCGGCAAAACCTATCACTGTGGCACCCTTTGGCACTTCCATCTTTAGGATTCCATCGTACATGATGTTCCACAGTAGTGGGCCGAGTACCGATCCTTGGGGAACTCCTCCAGTGGTTTGGTATTCACGTGGGCCCCTATCTGTCTCATATATGAGCACTCGGTCTCTGAGGTAGTCAGCGGTGATTTTCTGCAAATACGGCGGTACTTGGAGTTTTGCCAGAGCCTCAAGTATGTGGTAAACACTGGCCGAGTTAAACGCATTTTGGACGTCCAGAGTTGCCACTATGCAGTACTCTTTGGTCCCGTACATCCATCGGGTCCCAGTAATAGCTCGTTTCGCTATCTCACATACCTCGCCGATTGCGTCCACCGTGGATCTGCCTTTGCGGAACCCATACTGTCTCGGTGAGATCGGTGTGGTGTGAAACGCTCCTAGTGTTGTCCGGATTGCTGAGTCAAAGGTGGTTTTTAATTTGTTTGTTTGATTTTTGAAATTAATATTGCTTTTGTTACTTTAAGGAAAGTGTGCGTGTTGCAGTTGAAACGTGGGCTGGCGAGACATTTTATTATGTTTAGTTTGTTGGAGAGTGCTGGGATGAGGGCGTTAATGTGTGAATTCCAATTATATTTGTTGTTGTTCTGGAGTCCGAGTATTTTGAGTGATGCTGTATTGGTTACGTTGGTGCTATTTTTGTAACTACACAGTTGCAGTTCCGCTTTCTGCATATGTGTAAATGTTGACATATTGTTGCTGAGAGGGATGCTCCTGAGCCCATTTTCTATGTCTGTGAAGAGTGGTTGTAGGTTAAAATTTGTATTTTTGATTTTGCTTAGGTTTAGGATTAGAAAGAAATCATCTGCGTATGCGCTGAAGTTAATTTCCTTGTGTAG
The DNA here is from genome assembly GCA_035041765.1 of Drosophila algonquin. Taxonomy (NCBI): domain Eukaryota; kingdom Metazoa; phylum Arthropoda; class Insecta; order Diptera; family Drosophilidae; genus Drosophila; species Drosophila algonquin. The sequence goes on from JAWNKY010003068.1 coordinate 66,895, forward strand.
TGCGATAGTATTGGTCAACTTATTGAATGCTCTAAGAAATAGGACTACAGATATGGGAGAGCCCTGCGGTATTCCGTTTTCAAGAAGATGTGTAGCCGATGTGTTTTTTCCTGTTTTCACTGTAATTTTTCTGTTTTTCATAAAGTTTTGGATGTATTTAATTTTTTTTTCCGCATTTCCATTCCAAAAGTTTTTCTGTTTTTGAGTGTGTACCTACTCGATCAAATGCTCTTGCAAAGTCAAGAGAGATGAGTGAGATATGTTTTCTTGAGTTGAGTGACTTCGTTATAAGATGGTCTACGTAAAGTAGACTATCTGAAGTCGATTTTCCCTTCTTAAATCCAAATTGGTTTGGGAGTAGAAGTCTATTATGGGTTAGAAAACACCAAAATCTTTTAGCAATGATTTTATCCAAGACTTTTCCAATGCAACAGTTTAGTGAGATGGGTCTGTACGAAGAGATATCCGTTTTATCCTTTTTAGGTTTCAGTATGGGTATGACGAGGCTTGATTTGTACGACTGTGGTATGTAGCTGTCGAAGATTTGGTTGAAATGATTGATAATTCGAGTTTGGATTATTGGAGTGCTGTTTTTTAGCATGGGGTATGAGATTCTGTTCAGTCCTGGTGTTGAGCCTTTTCGGGAATGTAAAGCTCTGTGGAATTCTGTTTTTGTTATTAATTTTTCTATTTCTTCTGCTGATTTGGATATGGTGTAGTTTATGACTGTCTTTGTATTTGTGAGCTTGGAAATTTGTGCTAAAGTTGCAGTCTTTGGAGAGATCAGACCAGTGTTTTTCAAGAGTGTTGGCTAATTCCTTTGGGTTAGTTATGTTGTTGGATTTGTTTGTTAGGCATTGAATTTGTTTTATTGGATTAAGACCACAGAATCTTCGAATGTTAGGTTAGGTTAGGTTATCCCGGACGGCCCTCTACAGGGCCTCTCATAGGCCAAAAAGGCCCTTAGTAATCCGGATCTTTGTATGGACCTTACGAGCGTGCTTCTGAGGTTCCGAAGTCCCCCAGAATCGAGGTGTTTTTCGCAAAGGCAAGCAGTTTCCCTAGCGACCTCTTGAAGGCATCCTCCAGTGATGCCAACATCGGTGCGCCCAGGTACATTCTCCTTGCCCTTAAGAGAGCCGGACACCGGCAGATGAGATGCTCCAGGGTTTCGACAGCCCCGGGCTCATTGCATTTCCTGCAGATGTCACTGTTAGTGATGTTCAGCCTGGTTGCATGCGACGCAGCCAGGCAGTGGCCTGTTAGTATGCCCACTAACAGTCTGTAATCCTTCCGTGGAAGATGCAGCAGATAGTGGCTGAGATTATCATTGCGTTTCTTGCACATGATTTTCGAGATTCTGCAGGTGGTGGTGTTCTTCCACCTGCTGTCTGTCCTCATTTTGGCCTGCTTCTCCAGGTCGCTTTGTAGTGTCCTTAGGGAGACCGGCACACTTTCTGTCCTCTCGTTTGCCAGCCCGACGCCTTCCTTAGCCAGAACGTCCGCCTCTTCGTTTCCTTCGATGCCCTGGTGACTGGGAACCCAATAGATCTGCACTGACTTAGTCGTGCTTAGTGATTCTAGTGCCTCCCTGCTTGCCAAGACACTTCTAGAACTGACCGCGGACGACTGCATGGATTTTATCGCTGCTTGGCTGTCAACGAATATGATAACCGTATGGTGTGGTCGCTCTGTGAGCTGAGCGACCTCTGCTGCCTTCTTGATGGCGAAGACTCTCTTGATGAGGTTGTCGACCACCAGGTTCCATAGCAGGGGTGACAGGACTCCACCCTGGGGTGTGCCCCTGTGTGTACCTCTGACCATGGAGGCGGTGCCCCACTCTGATTGCACCCGTCTACAACCTAGAAGGTTCTTTATCCAGAGGTTGATTGACGGGTGGGTGCTGGTAGCTTCTAGGCAGTCCATTATTGCTTCTGTAGCGACGTTATTGAATGCTCCGGATATGTCTACGAATACTCCAAGTGCATATTTCTTAGTGTTGAGGGCTTTCTCGACGGTAGCTACTAGCGAGTGCAGTGCTGTTTCCACCGATTTTCCCTTGGTGTAGGCGTGTTGGTTGGTTGACATTAGTCCGCTTACTTTGGTTCTAATATGTAGATCCAGCAGCTTTTCTAATGTTTTCAGTAAGAAAGAGGTTAGGCTTATCGGTCTGTAATCCTTGGAACTCACATGGCTGCACTTTCCTGCTTTTGGGAGAAAGACAACTCTAGAGGTTCTCCATTGGATCGGGATATAGCCTGTTCTTAGGCATGCTGCGTATATCGCGAGAAGCCATGGGGTGATCACCTCTTTGGTCACTTGCAGCATGGCTGGGAATATTCCGTCCAGTCCAGGTGCCTTTATGCCCGTGAAGGAATCTATAGCCCATTGGATTTTCTTTGGGGTTATCAGATCTGTTGGGGGTGTTTGTTCCTCAGTTGCTAGGTCCTGATGCGTATCGGCATCGGTGACCTCGGTGCATCCTGGGAAGTGGACCTCCATTAGTGCCGTTAGGGCTTCTTTGCTGCCCTCCGACCACTGTCCGTTGTCTAGTTTGTGTTGGCTTTGTACTGTGGGTTGCTTTGACAGCAGCTTCCTCAGCCTAGCCGTTTCAGAAACTTTCTCAATGCTGGAGCAGAAGTTTCTTCATGAGCTACGCCGTGCCTTACGTATCTCCTTCTTGTATTCCCTTAATAGGGTCTTGTATTCCTCATTGATGTTCTCGTCGTTCGCTAGTTTAGCGAGCTTGAAAAATTCCATGAGGTTGTTTCTTTGCAGAGAGAGGTCTCGATTCCACCAGAGTGGTTTGGACTTCTTCCTTGTTCTAGATGGTGGGCATGCTGTGTGGTATGCCTCTAGCAGTTCCGTAGATAGGGTCTCTAAGGACTTCTCTATATCCTCCGCGGATTTCACTGAGCCCGGGCTGAGGTGAGGTGACTGAGGTGACTGTCTTTCTAAACTTCTCCCAGTTTGTGTTCCCTGGGTTTCTATAGACTACCACTTTCGGAGTGTATTCAAATTCGCACTTGAATTGAATGTACCTGTGGTCTGAGAAGGAAGGTCTTTCGAGGACCTTCCATCCAGATATGTTGGTACTCTTTCCCGTTGCGAGAGTTAGATCTAGCACGTTTGACGAGGTGGCACCCACGTAGGTGTATTCCTCCCCCACGTTTGCTACATCTATGTTATTTGTTAGTATAAAGTCTAGGAGTGACTCACCTCGGTCGTTGATATCAGGGCTTCCCCACACACTATGGTGGGCATTAGCATCTGTGCCAACGATCAGTTGGTAGTCTTTGGAGTCGGCTTCTTCCACCAGACTCCTTAGTTCTTCTGGCGGTGCAGACCTGTCGTGTGCCATGTAGTAGGATGCTACCAGAAGGCGCTTCTCTTACCTTCCAGCATAACTACTTTCAGGTCGTCTGTGCTGTAATGAGACATAAGGTAAGCGTGGATTCCTTTCCGTACAAGTACGACAGTTCTATTCCTGCTTACCGGTGTTGGGTAGAGTGTGTTGTAATTTGAGAGCTTTAGCCCGGCCACCGAATTGCCTGGCGGCCTCTTCAATGGTATCCAGACCGAGGTCCTTCTCCACTTCGCCTGCCTGCAGGGTGTGTGCGTCCTTGTCGCTGGGCTGACGCTTTTTGAGGCGCAGGTACACGCTCCCCATACCCCACGCCATTTTCCCGTACTTGGGGTAGAGTTGATCCTCCGCTGCTTTGTTGATCTGGAGGATCACATGCTGACCCCCCTCGTTGGGTAATGGGCTACCAGCATGCAATACCTTCCAGTCAGCGGTCGGTATCTCGGGGTTTTGTCGCTGAAGGAGCTTCAGCGCGTGGTCGCCTTGGATTGCGATGAGGAAGAGCACCTTCGCCTTTGGTATGGACGGGATTAGCTCCCTGTCCACCACCTCCAGCTTGGCCCCCTCCCACATCGCTTACAGTTGTCCGACCGTTTGCGTCAGCCACTTCAGCGTCGGGTCATCCTTACATTTCAGGATTTTGACCCCATTCAGCCACCCAGCACCATCGAAGGTGGGCATGGGAGCTGTTGGGTTCTCATCCATCCTTGTAAACAGGGATTCTACCAGCCGCGTGTGGACCATTTTCCACTGCGCCGCTGTTATCTTCCCATTCTCATCACGTCTGTCGATGAGTGCTACAATCAGGTGTCTCTTGGACACATCGCTGATTTTCTCGCCTGACCCCTGCTTTGCCGGTTTAGGTGGAGGTTCCGCTCTCTTGGGTCCACGCTGCCGCTTGCTCGCCGGAGTGACGGCACTGTCGATCGAGCGCTGCCTTTTGGTAGCCAGCAACTCTTCCACCTTGTTGGCGTGCTGGCTCGTCGATGCCTTCATATGTGGCACCTGCGCGTAGTACTTAGGGCCCTCCTCTACCTTCAGCTCGGCCCAAGCTAGCTTGGATTTCTCCTTCTGGGAAATATCCGCCTTGCCTTGGAGCCTGCCTACTATCTTGAGGGCCGCCTTGTATTGGGCTTTGGCCTTCATCCCCTCCCTCGAACGCTTCGGCCCTTCCCTGCGCAGGGAGCTGGTACCTGGTTCAGGCGAGCGAAGAAGGCTGTCCTCTTCTGTTTTGCTGATGGACAGCACGCTCTCCAGGTCCGAGTCTGCCTCGACAACGGCACCTGCGCGGCTCATCCTACAGCGGGGGGTTGTGGCAGTAGTGTTGCAACTGACGTGAGCTGCTCCCGTCACGTCCGAGGTGTGGCCACTGGCGACACGCAGAGAGGATTGCTCCTCCCCGTGCCCGCCGGTGGTAGCAGCCACGCTTCCCACCGACGTTTGGGTTGACATCCCAACCCGTGCTTGACCTTTGTCCTCCTCCATGTTCGGACCGACCCCCTAGCGTTTTAGGCCTACCCGCCTGGCACCTCTAGCCATGGCCCTGACCCCGCTCCCCCGACTCGAGGGCGAGAAGACGCTGGGCCATTGCCTTAGCTAGACACTGCATTGCCTCGGACGGAGCAAGCGACAATGCATTACCCTTGTCCGGGATAATGCTGTGCCCATTGCCCAGCCGGCACCCTCGTGGAGGGTTCAGCTAGAGGATTTTCGCCAGCCCTTCGTATGTTAGCCCAGATTGATGTAAAAATGTTTGTAGCTTCTTTTTTTCTTATTTTTATTTCTCTTTTTAAAATGGCATTAGCCTTTCTATAGTTGATGATGTTTGTTTGTGTTATGTCTCTGTTTAGAGTTTTCCATGCCTTTCTTTTGTTTTGATGGAGGATTTGTAGCGTTTTGTTCCACCAAGGGACCTTGTGTGTATGTGTGTTAGGTGTTGTTTGGGATGCTATGGTGGGCACTTTGTATTAATCCATCCATTAAGATCACCTGTTACTAATATTGTGTTGTTGTGGCTGTTTATAATGTTGTTTAGATTTGACTTCGGCAGCTATTACTTCAAAGTATATTTCTCTGTGTATGTTGTATTGATGTGTGAATTAGAAGTGCTACACCACCAATTCTGTTCGACGCCGCGTTTGAGATTAATTTGTAATTAATTGGTATGTGTAGGTGGTTTGTGTATTGTATGTGTATTTCTTGGAGGGAATGTTTTTTAATGATGATAAGTAGTTGGTTGTAGTTGTTTACATAACCTTTTATGTTCCATTGTATTACTTTTGTTGTCATATTTTATTTATGTTGGAGGTTGTGATTGGGGGTGTTTTAATAGATTATAGATTTATGTTATTTAATTTTTGTTTAAATTGTTTTGTAAGATTGTGCTGGGGTTGTTTTTAATGTTGTCCTTTGCATTTAGTGGTTTGATTAGTGTGTTGGATTTTTCTTTGTTACGGCTTCGAAGTATTCGGTCTGATGCAGTTGAGCTGTGTTGACTGGGTTCGTTGTTGGTTTGTGTGTCCATTAAAATGTCGTCTATTTCGTAGGTTATGGGTGTCCTGTATGGTTTTTTAGAGGTCCCGGGAGTATTTTTTTTGTTCGGCGTTGGTAGGATGTTGTGGTGTTTTTTCGGTTGTCTTGATGGTGATGGGTGGTTTTTTTGGTTCGTTTGTTTCCTTGTTGGTTGCAAGATTGTTAGGTTGTAGGTTGCTCAGTGTGTGGGAAAATATTGATTGGTTAATTGATTGTGCGATGCGGTTGTTATATCTTTTTCCAAGATTTTAATAGTTGTTAGTTCGTATTGTTTTTTGTAAGCTGGGCATGTACGGTCTGTGGATTTGTGGCTGTTGATGCAGTTGGGTTCTACGTCGCATGATTCTTCGGGATGTGTGTGATTTTGAGCACTTGTTGCATGTGGGTTCTTCTTGTTTGCAAGCGGGTGTTGGGTGTCCGAAACGAAGACATTTTTTGCAGCGTAGAGGTTGTGGTATGTAAGGTATTACACGTACTACTTCATAGCCGATCATTATTTTATCGGGGAGATTAGGGGTAGCGAACGTTAAGGTTATTTGCCCAGTTATAGTTTCTAAATTTGTTATAAACCTTTTCCATTTGTATACTTCTACAATTTTTTGGGATTTTAGCTCGCTTAGTATTTCGCTTTCTGAAATGCTAATGAGTTCTCTTGATTTGATTAGGCCTTTTGAGGAGTTAAATGTCTTATGTTCGCTTGAGGTAACACCCAGATCTCCGATTTTAGTTATTTTTAATAGTTTTGTAGCTTAAAGGGAATTTTTTGTTTGTATTAATAAAGTACCGGCTCTTAATTTTTTGCTCGATTCAACTGCACCTCCGCAGATGTAGTCGATCGATTTTTTTTATTATAAATGGGCTTACGTTTTCAAATGATTGTTTGTCACTTCTGTTAATTATCATAAATTTTTGATCATTAAGGGAGTTAGCGTTTTTTTAAATAGTTTGTTTTTGTCGGGTGGGATCAGTTCAGATCAGGGGCCGAGCCCCTGGTTGTCATTTTACGGAAACTATTCGTATTTTTGTTTGTGTAAATTATTTTGTGTCTTCTTTGTGCACTTGTTTGTTTTTCACCGAATTGCGGTTTGCTGATAAGCGTTTGCTGCTGTGGGTGTTTGTTAAGCGCTGTAGTAGTTACACGTCTCATTGAGCTTTGGATTGCAACTGATCCAATTCATTAAGTTTTACAAATAGTTTCCAGAACCATTGCTTTTCAGACTGCTTGAGACCATCTAACGTCTTTTTAATTTTGCATACCTATTGCAACGTGTATTTGCTACGTTCGTTTTTGCCCAAGATTCTCTCAAATTCGTTCGGTATCTCTATCTAGACATATTCGCTTATTTCACCGTTTAAATATGCGCTGGTGAAGTCCAATTGCTGTATCTGTATACCAAATTCGACAGATAAGGCCATGAGCATTCGGATGGAGCTCATGCGTGCCACTGGTATGAAAGTTTCATTAAATATCATACCTGATTCTTGAGCGCAAGACAGCGACAGCGCTTTGTAGTCGATTCCACTTGCGGAGATTAATCACTTGTCGTCTGTACCTGCATCCTTTTTGATCTACCTCTCCTTTTTGATCATTCATGAGTTGGATCATGATTTTACCCTTTCGAAATTTGTTATTCAACAAAACCTTATTCGTTATTGTTAACGTTATTATTAACTGTCAATGAATTTTACGTCTTGCCTCTTGTAGATTTTTCTGTCTTTTGTGGACCAAAGTCTGTACGCTTATGATTGTGGCTTGTAAATATCCATTTTCTACTTTTCGATTGGAATTTACCTTTTTTTGGCGTTTTGTCCACCATATACATATTGTACTGTTCTGAAAACTGTAAGGTCCACTGGAAATACGGAATTTCACCGTCCAGACTTCTTAATTTCTTACGTGATATGCTGTCAAGATTGCTTCAGCCCGAAAATTTGGAGCTAACGCTTCCGAAGCATTACACTAGTCGACATTCAGTCAACAGCATTCAGCTATCGAAAATGACCCCTTTTCTGATAGAATTGGATGTTTACAAATTTTTAAAGAATGTTTTTTTTTCCAAGTGTAGTTTTTGTTTAAGAATTTTTTAAAGGTATTTTTTCTAGTAGTGCTTCTATTTTTCACATAACTTAACACACTGAACTTTGCAGTTTTTAAAAGCTGAGAAATGCAGCTATAAATCCAAGCTAGACACTGTTGAGACAACGAGCTTTTTCGTTGACTATAGATTAAGTATTTTTACAAAAGTTTGAATTCAAAAACGTTATAATTTATTGTAAGTGATTTGTATATTAAGGGTGGCCGAAAATGCCAGAGCCTTTAACAATAGGGAGTTGTAATTAACGAGCTAACAAAAACTTGGGGAGGCAAGCGAGCAAGTCTCGTGCCAAGTAATAGTTGGGACAAAAAAGGGTCTGTGCGCCAACTATATCAAGCGGTAACTTGTAACTGACTTTAAGCAGACGCAGCTGCCGTCCGATTAGCTATGCCGTAAGGACTCCTAGATGAGAAAAAGAGAGTTAAGAAGCATAGATAATAGACAGAGAGTAAAAGAGTGAAACAGTAAGAGCATGGAAAGTACAATACGAGTAAGAGTACAAAATCAGGGAATTACACTCGGGCCTCGCCCGAACATACTCCCCCGTGGAAGGATCCAAGCCTTTCACCTCATCCCGTAGAGGCAAGAGACACAGTTTGGCAAGTGGCCTTCGGCTAACACCTGTAGCCATCCTGATCAAGGCGACGCGAGACACTCCATCAGCTCCTGGGATGAGTTCGAGGATTCTCGCTAGCGGCCACTTCAGCGGAGGGTAGTTCTCGTCCTTAGCAAGAACGACATCGTTGACATGAAGCTCAGGATTCCGGGTGCGCCACTTAGCTCGCTCCTGAAGACTGCTTAAATAAGAATGGCGCCATCGAGACCAAAAAATTTGCTGCAGCTGTGTGACCTTCTGTACCAAGTCAGGCTCCAAGAAGGTAGTGATAGGGGCGCCAACCAAGAAATGAGCTGGCGTGAGTACATCGAGATCTGCCGGGTTCTCTGAAAGAGGAAACAATGGCCTTGAGTTAATGATTGCGCTAATATTGCACGCAAGGGTGCGCAGTTCATAAAATCCAAGAAGCGAGGATCCAAGGGCACGCCGAAGATGATGTTTGGCTGCCTTGACTGAAGCCTCCTACAATCCTCCAAAATGAGGTGATCTAGGAGGAATGAAACGCCAATCGATGCAATCGTTGAGGCAAGCTTAATGTACGGCTTCTTGATGATTGTCGCTTAGGAATAACAACTTGAGTTCTGCCAGTTCGTTTCGAGCTCCAACAAAATTTGTGGCATTATCTGACCAAATACGAATCGGTTTTCCACGTGTGCAAATAAAACGGCGAAGAGCAGACAGGAACGCGGACGTTGTGAGATCCTTCACTAGCTCGATGTGAACCGCTTTGGTGGAGAAGCATATAAAAATGCTCATGTAGCATTTAATTGGGGTCCGATTTCGAATTTCTGATTTATACAGGAACGGGCCGCAGTAGTCCACGCCGGAAGATCTGCCATTATTTGCTCTAGAGTTCGAGGCTTCACTCGAAAGCATCTGACACACTTCTGTATGAGCTACGGTCTTTCGACCACCAATTGGCCAGTAAGTTTGCCAAATGATGGCTAATAGTGACTGGGCTCCGGCGTGAAGATGCTTTTCGTGTAGGTGCCGTATCAAAGCAGAAGTGATGGAATGATTTCTGGGCAGTATTATGGGATGTCGTGCTTTAAAATCCAACGTGGAGTTTTTAAGGCGCCCTCCTACTCGAAGCAAACCGCAATCATCTACAAATGGAGAAAGCGAAGCGATTCTGCTTGAAGCTTTGATGTCCTTTCGGGCTTCCAGGGCTCTTATTTCATTCAACAGACGAGATTGCTAAGTAAGGTGAAGAAGAAGTTCGGTTCCCAAGCGCAAATCCTCCACAGTTATTTTAAACCCTTTTCGATGAATAAATTTGCATACATATGGAAAAATTCGCTGCATTTTGGGGAAGGAATTCACGAATTTCGATTCTTCCATCAAATATTTAGAAGCGAAGTTGGTAATTAGGATAGTCTTCAGTGGCGCTACACGAGATCTGGAACACAGAAGATTTGCCTTTACTCCATTGACGCCATGCGAAACAGTGTAAATGCATGCTCCATATGCACTCATGCTGGCATCACAAAATCCATGTATTTCAAGATTGCTGCTCTGAAGGAATGATAGACGTGGGAAAGAGATTTGTTGCATAGAGTCAAACTGCTGAATAAAGTCGATCCAAGCTGTGCGTAAGGCGACTGGCAGACTTTCATCCCAATTAAGCTTTTCTTTCCATAACTGCTGCAGAAATATTTTTTCCCTTGTAATTACTGGCCCTATAGGTCCGAGTGGATCATAAAATCGTGCAATGGTGGACAATATAACGCTTTTAGTTGGTTTCGAAGGGACTTGATTGGGGCAAAAAGCAAACAATAGTTCATCCGAAGTGGGATTCCATGCCAAACCTAGCGTCTTGGTTACATCGCTGCCATCAGTGAATTTTACAAATGTTTCCCTACCTTCACTGGGTGTTTGATTTAGTAAAGATGCATCGTTGGAGCACCATTTCCTGATCTTGAAATTCCCTTTGGCTAAGAGTCCTGACAGCTGGCGAATTATTTCAAGAACCTCATTTGTAGTTTCTCCCCCCGTTAGCAAATCATCCATGTAAAAATCCTGCAACACAACCTTAGATCCAATTGGATAAGAAGCACGCTCGTCGGCGGCTAGTTGGTGCATAGAACGGACGGCTAGAAATGATGCTGGTTTCGTTCCATAGGTGACGGTATCCAGTTTAAATGCTCGAATCTCCTCGTGAATCGCGCCACAATATGCACTGCAGAAAGCTATCCTGGGGCAGGACACGGACGCATCTATACATTTTACAAATGTCACCAGTCAAGGCTACGGGAAAGGTACGAAATCGGAGAAGAGTCGTTACTAACTTCGGCTGAATAGTTGGGCCTGACATCAATACATCGTTTAGGGAATATCCTGTAGATTTACACGCGGATCCGTCGAAAACTACTCGGAGTTTTGTGGTGGTTTTGTCCTCTCTTACTACGCAGTGATGAGGAAGAAAGAATTTGCATTGTTTTAGTGAGTCGCTCTTAACAACCCTGGGAGCAGACTTGGGCGTACGGTTGTCGAGTTTTCTCCAACTACAACGTTATTATTTCCGGGACCCTAAATCGACACCGTGGTCGTGCTGTGCATAGGTCCAACGGGGTCAGGTCTGCTCCAATCACCCACGAATCTGGCCACTACTCAAGTTCGGAAGTACGGAGTAACCTTCTGTTAGACAATTTTGCTATACGGCCTGAATACGTAAGCATCACTCCAGGCGATCTCCAGCACAACTTCAGGCGAACAAGGGCCACCGATACAGCGCCCCTGATCCAGAGTTTGATATATTACATTTATTTCATCAGCAAATCCCTACGCATAGATATCAGAAGTTAACGTAACTTAAATTGAATTGAAACTTTAGTGACACCCCTCTCTAAGCAACGCGCATACATACACATGCACAGACGTGCACCTTAAACTTATTTTCGTTGTTTACCTTTTGATATTCTCTTTTCACTTCTTTTCTTGCCTAAAAATTAGTTGCGATATGTAAAACAAAAACAACTGGCTGATAGCTATGCAGCGGGTGGTTGTACCATGGTTGTGTTATATGCATTGTATGTAATCATATTTTAATATTTTAAACAGCGGCGTTCAACAATCTGCGACATGATTGGGCCCAACGATCAGCGTAAGAAAGTAAAAAGCCGGAGTAAGTAATTATTACCAAACGAGGTATAAGCTGATTCAATTTCGAGTCATGGTTGACATATAAGTGCATATAAAATAGTCTAACCCCGTCTGCTCAGAGTACATATAAAGAACACCCCAGTCTGCTCTTGTGCCTCACTATTGGTTGGTTTTAAAAGCCTGGGTCCTTTAAGCTCAAACCTTAGTTCATCCAAATAACATTACTTTTTTTTTACAAAAATTGCATAAATATTAAAGAGTTTAAAATTTTTACGTAGACTCGGTTTTCGGATTGAGCAACCACAATTCATTTGATTAGGATGGGTTGACCAAAACAGACCTATTGTATCTAATTGCGAGCATCAAAAGTATTTATGCAACACCATACAGTGATCTGTGTAAACAGGAATGGTTTTAGGATTTAGCGATTGCAATTCATTCTCTTTGGATTGATTGACCAAAACAAACCTGTCTTATCACAATATGCACCTTGACGCATTAGGATTTACAACTTTATATTGCGCACCAGCGATAGTTGTCCAATATTTCAATGCGCAAGGTCACGTAATTATAAATAGTCCATATTAACAACAATAGACAAGCCTACTGAAACCTTTCTATAATTGTAAGCATTCTGGCATGTGAGAAAGACAGACATTATCATTATTGCAATCAACTATTATTGCAAATCTTTTTTTTATTTAATTTTTTTTTGTCTTCTTAGTAATTTGGTTATTTTGTCTAATATTGTCTGCGCAATGGCTGTAAGGCGAAGTACGGACGATATTGTAACTGCTTTGCAGGAAGCAGAACCATTTTGTGGTATTTGCAACGAAGTTTTAGGAGCTAGTGAGCTTGTAGCAGGTTTATAAAAATGACATTAAATTGGTTAAGTAAAGGACTCTACGCTCATACGTATCGGAGTTGTCAAGTCCAGACAGTGGCGAGCAGCCATCTGATGATCATGGTGAACCTAATGAGGTGTGTCAAATACAACTGCGCAGACAGTTCCAACATGCTGGAACTGTGACAACAAGGGCCATAAATTTGACGATTGTGTAGGTCCACGTAAGATCTTTTGCTACGGTTGCAGAACAAAGGATACTTACAAACCAGTATGTCCTAAGTGTAACCCTTCGGGAAACAGACAGAAGGATGTGTCACACAACAACAAACAGACACATCCTTAGAAAACAGTTTTCAAGAATCACCTACTGATTTTTCGAACGAGCCAAAAGTCAGCTCACAACCAGTAGAGAAACCACTTCATTTCTCTTTTACTCCTCTACCTGAAAGGGAGGCCAATTAAGAGATAACTCGTAAGGAAATTTTTGATAGGATAGAAAGTTTTAAATTTTTAAAGAAGCCTAAACGTTCAACGAAACGTTTAAGAAAATTTTGGAAAATTGTTCGCATGAATAAGAACAAGTTCGTTTCAGCTATATTTCTTAGTTCAGATGACAGGCTATACACTAATGTCACCATTGAGGGCAGGGACTATATAGCGTTGTTAGATTCAGGAGCCAGAATCAGTTGTATTGGAGGTTCAGCAGCTAGAGAAATGGTAGCGCATAGCAAGGTTAAAAAGTGTTCAGGAGCAATACGAACAGCTAACAATGCTGAATGTAAAGTAATAGGCAAGCTGGCAACACAAATCAACTACAGCGGATGCACAGAGGTGCTAGAAATGTTTATTATTCCGGAACTCAAGCAAGAAGTTTATTTAGGGATAGATTTCTGGAAAAAATTTGGACTTTTAGACAGAATCACACATACTCGTACGGTAGAAATATTTGAGTTAGATGTCGGAGGTACGGATGATATCGAAGAACAACCAAACCTACATGAGTTGACAACGGACGAGAGAAGTCGTTTAGATAAAGTAATAAGTGTTTTTCCATCTTTCGCTACTGAAGGATTGGGCCGTACTAGTTTAGTAACACACTCTATTGATGTTGGAGCAGCTATTCCTGTAAAGCAACGACATTGGCCGGTATCACCAGCCATTGAGAAATTAATGTTTGCCGGGGTGGACAATATGCTTGCGCTTGATGTTATAGAAGAGTCGACAAGTCCATGGAGCAGTAATTGCGTTTTGGTTAAGAAGGGCGATAAGCATAGACTGTGTCTCGATTCAAGAGAAGTCAACAAGGTCACTAGACGGGATGCATATCCCTTGCCACATATCGATGGTATTCTGAGTCGGTTGCCACCCGCTCAATATATCACTAGCTTAGACATGAAACACGCATTTTGGCAAATCCCGTTGGACGAGCAGTCGCGCCAATATACCGCCTTTACTGTGCCTAACCGGCCATTATATCAATATAAAATGATGCCATTTGGTCTTTGCAATGCCGCCCAAACTCTCTGTAGATTAATGGATCGAGTCATTCCAGCCCATCTTCGTACTCGCGTATTTGTATACTTAGATGATCTACTTGTTTTGTCAGAGGATTTCGAGTCACATTTACTGTTGTTACAAGAGATAGCGTTGTGTATGCGCAAAGCAAACCTTACCATTAACATAAGTAAATCGAACTTTTGTATAAAAGAAACCACGTATCTGGGTTTTATTATTGGGAATGGTCAAATAAGGACTAACCCTGATAAGATCAAAGCCATCTCAAAGTTCCCTGTACCAACTACAGTTAAGCAACTGCGTCGATTTTTGGGTCTATCCGGTTGGTATCGACGATTTGTTGAAAATTATGCTACATTTAGTTTTCCCCTAACAGAGTTGCTTAAAAAGAAGAAAGATTTACAGTGGAATGAGGATGCCCAACAGTCGTTTGAAACTTTAAAGTCCTGCTTAACCGCTTCACCCATTCTAATAACTCCTGACTTTTCAAAACCCTTTATATTACTTTGTGACGCTAGCACCTACGGAATCGGGTGTATTTTAGCTCAGGATCGCGACGGCGTTGAATTGCCAATTGCATACATGTCGGAAAAATTATCGAAGGCACAACGTAACTATTCTTTTACCGAGCTAGAGTGTTTAGCCGTCATAAAAGGTATTAAAAAATTCCGCTCTTATATTGAGGGACAAGACTTTGTAGTCATAACCGATCATGCAGCACTACAATGGTTAATGCGGCAGAAAGATTTATCGGGAAGATTAGCGAGATGGTCAATGAAATTGCGTAGTTTCACCTTTAACATTCTACATAGAAAAGGGTCACTAAATGTTGTTGCTGACACTCTATCGCGACAGGATGAACCGGCTATAGAAGAGCTCACACAAATTAACCCAATGGTGGATCTAGAGTCAGATCAATTCAAATCAGCTGACTATCTGAGTTTGATAGAAAATATTCTTCAAAACCAGAGTAGGTTCCCAGACTTGAATGTAATGGACGATCAAGTCTATAAAAGGACAGTATTCGCTTCGGGAGATGAGTCTCAAGAAAGCGCCTCATGGAAACTTTGGGTTCCTTCAGGGCTAGTTGCGGACGTTTTGTATCAAGCTCATGACGCTCCTAGCTCCGCGCATTGTGGAATGAGCAAAACCATCGAAAAGTTAAAAAGATATTTATTTTGGCCTCGTATGGTTAGTCAGACACGCAAGTACATATCAGATTGCACCGTTTGCCGTACGACCAAGAGTCCGAATATGATACTCAGACCTCCTATGGGTAAACCACTCACTTCTGATAGGCCGTTTCAGAAACTATATATAGATCTCTTAGGGCCATACCCACGCACAAAAAAAGGAAACATAGGATTGCTCATAGTTGTCGATCACAGCACGAAGTTTCATTTCCTGTGCCCACTGAGGAAATTCACAGCCCCTAAGATCTGTGAATACCTGGAAGGATCTCTCTTTTATACATTTTGTGTGCCAGAAGTTATCTTGTCAGACAATGGATCTCAATTTAAGTCGAGCTACTTCCAGGCATTCTTAAACACCTTTGGGATCACACAAAAGTGTACTGCTATTTATTCACCGCAAGCTAATGCCAGTGAACGATTGAATAGATCCGTGATAGCTGCGATACGAGCGTATATCGGTAACGAACATACCAATTGGGATAATAACCTAAATGCCATAAGTGGTTCGTTACGATCTACTTTGCATAGAAGTACAGGTTATTCTCCATACTTTCTAGCATTTGGTCAAAACATGATGTTGAATGGCAAGGATTACGCGCTCTTACGTAAACTAGACTTGCTAAATGACGATACTAGAATAGAGAACCCAGATTCATTGCTGTTAGTCCGTCAACAGGCTAAAAAGAATGTCAATAAGGCCCACGAAGAAAATTCGCGTAGATACAATTTACGCTGCCGTGATACACAACTAAAGGTTGGAGATTTATTATATGCTAGGAATTTAACACAGAGTAGTGCGATTAAAAGATTTAGTTCTAAACTAGCGCCTACATTCATTAGCGCTCAAGTGCATAGAAAGCGAAGTCCATACTACTACGAATTGGTCGATGAAAACAAGAAAAATCTCGGCGTGTATCATTTAAAGGACATCCAAATAAAGAAATAATGTTTCTATTCAAAGTCTTCAGATAACGATCCGTCGAGCACGTCTTGTATCATTATCTGTGGTGTAGTAGCTAGCAAATGAAAGGCATTTTTTTTTTTTTAATTATTTGGTTCGTTAACGTCGTGAGACGCCCTACTTTTTTTTATAAGGGCCAAGCTTTAGCTGCTCTTAAGTTCTCTTTAAAGCTTTATCCGCTCTTAAGTGGAACACCCTCGCATGCAAGCGACGAACGGTGGGAAGCATAGACGGCAATCATATGATTACACAGTTAATCTATGCTGTGCATTATGCGATCGTCTAACGCTGCCGCGAAGGTTCGAGAACATACAGTTCTCAGTTCAGAACAGTTAAACGAGAACCAAAAGCTCTGCTGCACCAGCGACTTAGCCATCGTCTTTGTAGCTTGGGACATTCAATGGAAATTGATCAAGCAATAAAGACGTCGCTAGTGAAAGGCGAAAAAGTTTAATATTCAAACCCAGTACTGTACTTATAATTCGGACTATATATTCTGACTCAAATACATATATTGGGATCATATACTCGGAAGTGCTTTTGCCTACAAAATACAAAGTGATTGCTAAATTCTGGTAAACGAACAAAAATAGTGCTATAGATATTTGGAAAAGGTATGTTTTCACATCAGTGCCGTGCACGTGCTAACATAACCTATGTTGCAGGGAAATTGCACCTAAGCTGCCCCATCGCGGTACAGTCTTGAGAAGACAACCCTGGGAGCAGACTTGGGCGTACGGTTGTCGAGTTTTCTCCAACTACAACGTTATTATTTCCGGGACCCTAAATCGACACCGTGGTCGTGCTGTGCATAGGTCCAACGGGGTCAGGTCTGCTTCAATCAACCACGAATCTGGCCACTACTCAAGTTCGGAAGTACGGAGTAACCTTCTGTTAGACAATTTTGCTATACGGCCTGAATACGTATGCATCACTCCAGGCGATCTCCAGCACAACTTCAGGCGAACAAGGGCCACCGATACAGCGCCCCAGATCCAGAGTTTGATATATTACATTTATTTCATCAGCAAATCCCTACGCATAGATATCAGAAGTTAACGTAACTTAAATTAAATTGAAACTTTAGTGACACCCCTCTCTAAGCAACGCGCATACATACACATGCACAGACGTGCACCTTAAACTTATTTTCGTTGTTTACCTTTTGATATTCTCTTCTCACTTCTTTTCTTGCCTAAAAATTAGTTGCGATATGTAAAACAAAAACAACTGGCTGATAGCTATGCAGCGGGTGGTTGTACCATGGTTGTGTTATATGCATTGTATGTAATCATATTTTAATATTTTAAACAGCGGCGTTCAACAATCTGCGACATCATTGGGCCCAACGATCAGCGTAAGAAAGTAAAAAGCCGGAGTGAGTAATTATTACCAAGCGAGGTATAAGCTGATTCAATTTCGAGTCATGGTTGACATATAAGTGCATATAAAATAGTCTAACCCCGTCTGCTCAGAGTACATATAAAGAACACCCCAGTCTGCTCTTGTCTTTGTTATCATTTTACTCATTATTAGCCTACCTAATAATGTATATGAAATTCTATATCTGATGTTTAACGTAAATTATAAAAATGAATTTATTACTATATTTACATCCCAATTATGATTAAGGAAATATTACCCCCCCATATAAGTTTAAGGTTTAACGTTAGTGCCTATTCAACATCAAACATGTTTATTCAATTTGGAGTTTGCGATCTATTAAAATATGAATTGTTTTGAAGTAGATATGAATCTATAATCTGTTTGTAATGGTCTGTCGAGTATCCGTGCCAGGGTCTTATAATATGTGGTGAATCTTATCTGAAGTTCATTAAGGGACAATGCAGCAACTCTAACGCATTGTCATGGTAGGGTGGGTAGAGAAGAGAGGGACAACCAACACCTAGGTTCCCTCCCATTAGTAGCGGGTTCAGTAGGGCTTTCATTTGGCGTGTCGGCGCTACCAAGACATCTTTGTGTTTGTATTTATTCAATAAATACCCATTTATAGTTTCCGTAAAAGTGCACTATTAAATGTAGTAGAGTACAACAGTACAGTTTGGTGAGGAAGAACCCCGACCAATCCGGCGAGCTAGACCCGAGCATAGCGAGAGTGCACACTACCAAACCTATCTGTACGCCGTCCTTAAGTTCAGTCAATGTCATCTTCTGATATCAAGGGCCCATATATCTGTTTGCACATATATATTCTCAACTCTGGTATACTACAGCTTGTTGATATGAATCTCCAAGAAGACTGTCACTCATCTTAAGGGGAAATTGAACGCTGTACTCCCCACTTGGAAGTCGACAGAAATGTTTCTTAAAATGTTCCTCGCAAGCAATTTCCTCCTTTGTAGCCTCTATGGAGGGGCCGTGGCAATTTTTGACTTCCCAGAAACGTCTCACTAGCTCATCCAAACCGACGGTGGGATTATGACTCAATTCAGTCGAGCTAGAGGCAGCTGGGAGCACAGAGTTGTGGGAATAATGACCTCCACCTGTTACTACCCAACCGAAACGCGTTTTCTGTATTATAGGAAGGCCTTTGTCCAACTTAATCTGTCCAACGCATAAGATAGCATAAAATAAACTGGCTCCAATAAGCACATCGATGCGCTGAGATTTGTTGAAAGGATGATATTGGATGGCATTTTCCATTTGGATATATCAAAAGAAGAAGCGGGCTGGTTTCCTGTGATGCGTGGAGCAACAAGAGCTGTGAGACTCGTGCAGTAATCTGAAGTCCTGGATCAAATGACCAAATTGACTGAACCTTCTGTATGAAATGCTGATTCCGCACCAATACCGGATACTGACACCGAACCTTTGGCTCGTTTCAGCTGAAGCATCTGAGCAAAACGAGAGGTTATTAAGTTAATCTGCGAGCCGGAATCCAGAAGAGCACGGCATGGAATAAGCTCATCATATCGACTCTTAATCATGATGACTGTCGTGGCGAGAAGCACTACGTCTGAACAAAGATTCTGAGCAGGAAGCGAGAAAGGTAATGAAGCGGCAACAAAAGAATTCTGAAGACTGGGGTCTGAGCGTGAGTCGGTCTGAGCATACGACATAGGGTTCGTTGGTTCCGTGTTAACTGACGTCGGCAGAGGACTGTTGATATGCAAAAGTGAATGATGTTTTTCACCGCATGTGCGGCAAGAACCTGAACTGCAGGAGGTGTTGTGTCCCTTCTTCAAACAGTTGAAGCATACTCTAAGCTTCCTTGCCTCTTTAAGGCGCAAAGAAGGTGAAAGGTTTCCAAACCGAGTGCAGCTGTAAATGTTGTGCTCTTTATTATTGCAAAATACGCACTCTAATCCAAGGGTATTTGTAGCAACAAGACTGTTTTTGGAGTTAATTACTCTTTTATGTTTTCCAACCTGATTGCTATGGGGATCAATCAACATAGCTTGATCCTTTGCCTCCACGGCTTGACATCTCTTTTCCAAAAAAGCGGAAAAATGGTCCCAGGTCGGTATAACATTGGACGGCGACAGCTCTTCCCATTTGTTCCTGCTTTCGGTGTCCAGATACTTAAACATGGAGTGAACGATGATGCAACCCGCTATTTCCTCCATGTTACCCATCGACTTTAGCGCTCTCATGTGAGAATGCACCTTATCCGATAAGGTACGCAGATTTCTAGTTGACCCATCTTCAACCTTCTCATGCTTCAGCATCTCAGATTAAGCGTTTGTTATTGAAACGGTTGCTTAAAATATCCAACGCGATATCATAATTGGCCTCCGTTACTTCCAAAGACCGAACAGCATCCAGTGCAGGTCCATCCAAACATGATCGCAGGTACTGAAACTTCTCAATCCTTGATAAAGCGACCTCCTGACCTATAATTGTGTTGAACATAGTGAAGAAGTTTGCCCACTCAGTGTAGCCTCCACGGAAAGTAGGAAGTTTTATATCAGGAATATGAGGAGGCAGTGACATTAAACTCAGGATGTATCGTTGAGTGATGCGGCATGTTCCCGATAGCACTGCGGAGTCTTGAGCGAATACAAACTTTGATTTCCATAACCAAGACATCAAATTTGTTGCTTAAGTCGCTGCCAATTTCGCTTACGTCGAGTTCTTCTAAATTGGAATGAGTCGCATTAAATAAATCGGACATTTTTTCCAAATATTCTAGATGAACATTTAGCGCATCTTCATTGCTTTCATCCCCCTCAATTGTCTCCTGAAGTAATGCTGCCTTGTCGTATATTGACTGTGCCTTCCGTTTGTAAAAAGACACCCTGTTTTCCGACAAGTCATTGGACTCAGCCATTTCGGCAAGCACTAGCAGCAACAGACAGCAGCAGCGAGTAGGCACAAAGAGGAATAGAAGAACGATCCGTTAAAATTTCGGTTTGAGCGCGCAAATGCACAGACAGCAGCAGCGAGCAGGCACAAAGAAGAATAGGAGAATGACCCGTTTGATTGTCGGTATGTGCGCGCAAGTGCACCGAAATCAAAGCCGTTACTGTGCGTAGATGAATTGGTGTTTATGAGCAAGCCAACGCCGAGACGAAAGCTTCGCGACAGAAAGGTTAGGTTTAGTTTGCACTTAAAACGATTTTTTCGTTGACTATAGATTAAGAATTTTCACAAAAGTTTGAATTCAAAAACGTTATAATTTATTGTAAGTGATTTGTATATTAAGGGTGGCCGAAAATGCCAGAGCCTTTAACAATAGAGAGTTGTAATTAACGAGTTAACAAAAACTTGGGGAGGCAAGCGAGCAAGTCTCGTGACAAGTAATAGTTCGGACAAAAAAGGTCTGTGCGACAACTATATCAAGCGGTAACTTGTAACTGACTTTAAGCAGACGCAGCTGCATAGATGAGAATAAGAGAGTTAAGAAGCATAGATTATAGATGATAAGTGAGAGCATGATGCTGACGGAGAGTAAGAGAGTGAAACAGTAACAGCATGGAAAGTACAATACGAGTAAGAGTACAAAATAAGGGAATTACACTCGGACCTCGCCCGAACAGACTCTTTGTATTAAGCTTCCAAATTCAAATTTCATAATTTTTTTCGGGTTTTTTCCCGACATTTTGACTTAAAAACTCAAGGAAAGTCGAAAAAAAAAATGTTATATCTTACATTTTCAGTTTTAGATAGACACATTAATTAGTTGTCGTTTAAGGTATCATTTTTAAAAATCGATGGATAAACGGCCAAGCTGCAGCCGTTTGCCCAAAACCTCATATGCCGTTTGGAACTATCCCAAATGCCATTTTTCCGTTAAAAACTGTTACAAACACATATTTTTAGTATTTTTGTAGGAAAAAAAATCGGTTATACGTCGGCTAACGGAATTCGGCATATGAAGTTTTGGTCAAACGGCTGCAACTTGGCCGTTTATTCATCGATTTTTATATATCTTAATATCTTCCAGACGTTAAGCTGCAGCTACAAAGGGTCTGGGTTGGATTTGTGGCTGAAAAATAGAAGCACTACCTCTGAAACAAAATTTTAAAAATTCTTTAAAAAAAAACGAAACCTGGAAGTTAAATCCATAATTCTTAAAAAAATGTAAATCTCCAAATCTATAAGAAAAACTCATCTTGGGCGACAGCGGAAAAAAAGTTGAATTTTGTCGAGTAGTGTTATACAGCGTGCCGTCTCGACCAACTTTCGGGTTTTGCCTTCCGCTATTCCATTTTGTTGGGGCGCTTCGCTTTTACGAAAGCTTGCTAACTAATAATTAACAAATTCTTTTCCGTTGTCTGTGCGCAGTCGTTTAATTTTTCGACCTTTTTACTTTTTGCATGCATCATTAAACTCTTCTGTAACTTAAGTTTTCTTTTTCAAAAAATGTTTCGTACCACATCGTTTTGTCAGCGATAAATGTAACGAAATAGTTTAAATGTCCATGCGATTGGACATTTGATTGACCACCCGCATTGGTCCACAATCGTCTGAATGTACTAATTTGAGTGGTTCATCATATTTTGAGCTGGAAAGAGAAAACGGCCTTTGAGATTGCTTCCCCTGAATACAAACATCGCATTTTCCTAGATTTTTACTTATTTCAGCTTTTATGCCTATAACTTATTCGTATTGTTTTATTGTTTTTTTTGTGCAAAATTTTCGTATTGTTTTGGTTGATTTATATACTTAGTAAAGATTTGATTTTCGATCTGCCGTTGCAATTTTATTTCAAGTCGTTGGGTCGATAAGTACCTCACCAGTACGACGAAAAATTACTTCAAAACCATAATCTGTGACTTTTACACTGACATTAAATTTGACCTTAGCTCGGAAACATGGAGTGTTTTGCCTAGACTTGCCGTGAAAACCGTGGTTTCAAGAAGTGTTTCACCACTGCCTAGTACTGGAGCAGATTTATTATTTGCGAGTTTTAATCTTTGTGATTCATTTTTTTTTTTAAGTTTTGCGATATTGCGTCTGAGTCAAGTCACCACTGTCTTTCTTCAGTAAAGGCTTGTAATGAAACCACTGTGTTTTGCTGCATCTCTATATTCATTTGTTTTTTCTTTCGATTTTATTTTTGATCTACACTCTCTGGCCTTGTGGCCGATTTTTCCACAATTGAACCACTTGAGTTTTTCATTTTCTTGTTTACATTGCGTTTGTAGTTTTTGAACATTTTTTCGTTTACGCGACAAATATTCTTCCATAATTTTTGTTTTTAATGTTTCTGGCTCAGTTTATTTATTATGAGTTTCGTTCGCGAAACTGAATTGTTCGTACTCTTCGGTAACACCTTACAACAACAATATTGTCACGAGATCATCCATTATTTACATGTCATTTCACGTATTTGGTTAAGAGTGTGAAAAAACTTTAGCAGTTGACTAAGCATGTCTTCACCGTTTTGCACTTTTAGCAATATAAGCGACTTTAATAAATGAGCCTTTCGGGCTAGACCTTTTGATTGATACACACTTTGGAGCTTCTCCCATAGTTCTTTTGACGTGGCACATTTTTTATACCCGGTACTCGAAGAGTATAGCGGTATATTCGATTTGTGGTGATAACGTATTTGTGTAACGCCCAGAAGGAAGCGTTTCCGACCCCATAAAGTCTATATATTCTTGATCAGCATCAATAGCCGAGTCGATATAGCCATGTCTGTCTGTCCGTCCGTCCGTTGTCTGTCCGTCCGTCCGTCTGTCCGTCTTCATTAGCGCCTAGATCTCAGAGACTATAAAATCTAGAGCAATCCAATTTTGTATCCAGTCTCCTGTGTTATCACACTACTTTAAGTTTATTTCAAAATTTTTCCACGCCCCCTTCCGCCCCCATAAAGGACGAAAATATGTGGAATGCACAATTTTTAAGATAAAAGAAAAGAAAACGTATAATAATGGAAAATAACCGTATCTACCAGATCGCCGAATTTGGATCGGTTCGGATTATTATTATAGCCAGAAGGAACAAATTAAATTTCAGTCGCTACGCAACGCCTGCCAAGCGCTTACTCTTTCCCTCTCTCTCTCTCGCACACACTTACACGTCTCGTATGAGTAGTTCTACATGTACATGTAGAAATGTAGAAGCTGATGTACAAATTTTATGTAAACAAAAATAGAAACAGATAACTTTTAATATATAAAAATCTAGCATAGGGTTTGACCTAATTTATTGAAATTTTCCATTTGGAACAAAATTTAGTTCGTCCCTTTTGCGAACATATAATTGATTACATAAATCATAAGATCACATATATATCACATTTTGATTGAGTACCGGGTATAAAGTAGAGCAGCGGCCTTTGCCGCCGCTCAGAACGTTCCCTCTCGTCTTTTGTCTCAACTCTGTCATTTTGACATACAAAAGCTAAAACTCATCGTTTAACTTTTTGTTGTTTAATTTATTTTTTCATTTATTTCATGAAAACTTTTGAAATACTCTTTTTTTGTCTTACAAAATTGAACGTTCCCTTTTTGGCGTTGTTTTGCCACTTCTATTTTTGTGAGTAGTCCGCTACTAGACATACAAACTTTTTGCCGATCTCCGCGTTACATACGCATACACACAGCATAATGATCATTCGTTTTTCTTTACGCACATGAACTTTTACGGTAGCGTCGTCTGCATACAATTTGATACATTTGAACAGAAGCATCTATGTTCGTTGGTGCACTGCGCTTCTTGGTGGCCCGCTTGCCACACTTGAGGCAACAGTTGCTGCGATTGACGTCGGTCTTGCACCTGACTGCGATGTGCGCAAACTTTAGCCATTTGTATCAGAGCCTCTCTCCTGATCGCTCCACGATCCTGCATCTTTTTCAACCGATCTTAAGTTGGCCAGCTTGCCTCCGAGCGCACGGAGGTTTTCCGAGTCAGCCAGCTAGATTTAATTCGATACTACCAGCATCGTTGCGAAGGTTTAAGTACGCTCCGAGGAGAAGAATCGTTACAGAGGTTTAAGTACGATCCGAGGAGAAGAATCAACCTTTTGCGCAAGGTCACCCTAGAAATGTGGGCCCTACCGCATATAGTGCCATATATGGCTTACCAGTTTTGATGAATTTTGTCGTAGTTAAAACGGTACATCAGCTTATACCCTTTTTACATTAGGGTGCATCATTGGATTTTTTCGTTAAATGGAACATGCGACAATGATGCCCATAAGAGCCCTGTGGATAGAAGAAGACAATCATGCGGGTCGCATGCTGGAACATGCACCGCATCATTTGCAAATGTTACAATTCTTTTTTAGTGACCTATCACAATGTTGGAGGCTTACGTAGTAGCTCAGCATTCTTTTCCAGGATAGTGTCGTCATTGCATCCCACGTTATTGTGTGTACCGAGACCTGGTTAAAGCCGGACATTCTTAGTTCCGAATTTTTGGCAGGTCGGTACACAAATTTTAGAAAGGACCGTTTGTCGCTACGTGCAGGAGGGGTTATAATTGCTGTGGACTCAAACTTCACGTCAGAACTTTTCAAAGTTCAGATTCAGCAGGATTTCCTGTGTGTAAAACTGATTCTTCACGCTTTTTCTATCTTCATTACCTGTTCGTATTTTCCACCTTTTTCGGATATCGGAGTCTACGAAGTGCACTTGTCCGCTTTAAAAGAGATTTCTTTCTCGCTATCAAATAAAGATCATATGATAGTTCTTGGCGACTTCAACTTGCCTGGAACTGTTCGTCTGTTAGTCTTCGGGAAACGAGTCTAATAACTTAGTGCCCATGTCGCGAACTGACTTTATTGACGGCTTGCTTGACCGGTCTTTGTTAACCTGATCTCAAGGTAACCATGTCCAAAATTCCTTGTGTCAACTGCTTGATCTGTGTTTTGTAACGGATCTGACCACAGCGTTGCTAAATCGAGTCCCTCCGCTCACTATATTTGAAGATGCCTACCATCCTACTTTCGAAAACCTTCCGAAAGGCCGAGTCTACCAAGCTTTTCCAGTATAGTGTCGATTGGGGATTTTGATTGGTCCGCGTTTTATCGCTCGATCAAACATTTCAGTTGTTAACGCTCAATGCTATAGAACTACCTATCTCGATGCAGTATATGTTTTTTGTCAGGACTCTAAACAGTTCTACAGCTTCGTAAACAGTGAGCGTAGAACGTCCGCACACCCATCTTCGCTAACCTTCCTGAATACGTCGGCAAATAATGATCAGGCGACCGCCGATCTTTTTGCCCGTTTTTCAAACGTCCTATTTACAGGAAAGTTGTTCTGGTCAGCCGTACCCATACGGCTTACCGAGGTCGAAAGCTCTTTGTTTGACGGAGTTTCCAGCTGTGTAAACAGGTAGTGTGCCGAGTCTCTGTATGTGCCGTCGCTCAAACTATCCACCCTGCCCAAAAATTCTTCATGCTTCCCCCCGATGTGGAAGCAGTCGGTTTTAATTGCTCTCCTACCACAAAAACTTGACCTTCTAGGTTTCCCGCCCAGTTTCTTGAGATGGATCTCTAGCTACCTTTGTTCCAGGTCTCAAAGAGTCCTCTTGAAAGGCTACCGGTCTTCACCAATTATGGTGATTTCGGGCGTACCACAGAACAGCCATATAGTCCCCTTACTCTTTACAGTCTTCATAAATTATCTGCATTCTGTATTAACATACTCTCGAGTACTTCTTTCCAATCCAGGTTGCAATCCGATCTGGATTGCTTTCAGTCGTGGTGTTCTGCAAATTTTTTAAACCTTAATGCTTCGAAATGTAAAGTAATGACTTTTCATCGCTCCAGCGCCCTTCTGGTTTCTTACACCCTCTGTGGTGGTTCTCTTGTGAGAATTACCCGGGTTGATGATCTAGGTGTTCTATTAGATCCCAAGTTAAAGTTTTTATAACACGATTCACAATTCCTATTAGAAACACTTGAAACTATACATCATTGTTCTTTACCTTTTTTAGATCGAATTATTCCTTGCGTGATCCGTTTGGGGTCTTATGGTCAGCTTATAATTCCCTTTACCATATAATATCTACTACTTTCTCATACTAAGCAGGAAAGGCATGCAGGAAAGATAGGTGTTAGACTAGTGTTCGAGGAAAAGTAGAACTAATCTAACTAAAGAAACGAAGTAATTACTAATTACGGGAAAGATATAAGAGTATAAGTAATTTAAGACTAGGAAGCGAGTTAGTGGTAGATATAATGTGATAGAGAGAATTATAATCCGAGCATAGGACCCTAAATGGTTCATGCAAGGAGTAATTCGATCTAAAAAGCGGAAAAAACAACGGTGTATCTACGTCACCCTTGATCAAGTTGTGCAGAAAAATCACACCAAGCATTTTCTTACGATTAGCTAAGGTTGGAAGGTTTATTAAAAGCAATCTATTAGAGTAAGAGGGCAGTCTCACACTTGCATCCCAGTTGAGGCTGCGAAGAGCAAAAAGTAAAAAGTTTTTCTGAACTGATTCTATACGGTCACGTGTACGTT
Organism: Drosophila algonquin; assembly: GCA_035041765.1. Classification (NCBI taxonomy): domain Eukaryota; kingdom Metazoa; phylum Arthropoda; class Insecta; order Diptera; family Drosophilidae; genus Drosophila; species Drosophila algonquin. The sequence goes on from JAWNKY010003068.1 coordinate 94,010, forward strand.
GTACTGAGGGCACCATACACAAGAGCCGTATTCTAAAATCGGACGAACCAGAGAGGTGTAGAGAGTCTTCGTTATATAGGGGTCGTCAAATTCCTTTGACCACCTCTTTATAAACCCAAGCACGCCCATGGCCTTATTCACCATGGTAGAAATGTGTTCTGAAAACTTTAACTTGGGATCTAATAGAACACCAAGATCATCAACCCGATCATCAACGAAAAAGGGTGTAAGGAACCAGAAAGGCGCTGGAGCGATGAAAAGTCATTACTTTACATTTCGAAACATTAAGGTTTAATAAATTTGCACAACACCAAGACTGAAATCTATCGAGATCGGATTGCAACCTGGATTAAAAAGAAATGTCCTTATACTGGACACAGAGCTTAACATCATCCGCATACATAAGTACTCGAGAGTATGTTAATACAGAAGGCAGGTCATTTATAAAGAGTGTAAAGAGTAAGGGGCCTAGATGGCTGCCCTGTGGTACATCCATGATTGCTATTTGAAACGTCGCTTTGAACGCAGTACAGTAATCAGGAAACATTAAATGATCTTGAGCTCTTCGAAGTAGACCCCACCCCTGGAGCCAATTTTCAGGCATTTTGCCCATCGCCCAGTCCTCCAGTACGGTTATTCCCTGGAACTAACCTAAGGTTATTACCTGGAGAGGTAATATGTAGGGATGCAATTGTATGTCCTCACTAAAAATCTTCAAGATTAACGAGGGCCAACACGCGGATTTTTTCCATAGTCTTGCTTTGCTCATTCGGTGAGCGAAAAAGGTTGCAACCGTTTTGCCCATGAGATATACAAGAAAATTATGCGAAATGGTACCAAGGGCTTTGTCTGAGGTAGTCCGTAAGCCGGCAGTTATGCATAACACCGCCAAGTACTGAACTCGGCTGAGTTTGATGAGACGAGTTTTCTTGTGTAGGGCTGGCCCCCATACCGCCACTTCATAGAGCATAATTGGTAATATTTTGGCGATGTAGAGCCATCGAAATATATACGGAAGCATTCCCTATTTTAGTCCGATGGTCTTCCTGCAGGCATCGAGGGATTATTTGGGTATTCTTTGTACTTCCGTGTGAATATCACCAGTTTCGTTTTAGGCTGGTTAACACCAAGTCCGCATATGTCTGCCCATTCTGACATCTCCTTGAGAGTATTTGTCATGCACTCGCATTGCGTCTGCAAAAAGCTACCAGGGAACGCTATGGCATCCCCATACATCACTACGCTGCAACCACTCTATCTGTCTCCCGCAGCTGTTCGTTCACGGCTACGTTCCATAGAAAAGGCGAAAGGACACCGCCGCTTTGATAATCATTGTGATGTGTAAGATGTTTCGGTGGATCTTCTCTTCGGATAAGCATCCTGAAAGTCTGAATTTGGACTGGGCGGAATAGTCGCCATTATATACAGCCCCAAAGGCATTTCCATCTGCTTCAGAAGAAACGACAAAAGACTGATGGGTTTGATATATTTATAGGCAATGTACGAGAGCTTGCCTGCCTTGTGAATGATGACGACTTTGGTCTGAAGCCAGGAGTCAGGGATGTGTCCGTGGGATAAAACTCCCTGAATCCTATTGAGCCAGCTTATGGCTTTTTGCCCTGCATGGATCAGTTGGGCAGGAATGATGTCATCTGTTCCAGCAGACTTTTAGGCTTTAAGACTTTTGAATTAAAATGCTCAAGATAGTACTAGAGGCAACACACAGGAGCGCGATGTTGTCAGGTCGCGAGGTAACCCAGAGTCGGTGTTGTCTTCGTGAGAACTCTGCGCAGGCGCGAATCCCTTGACTCCCACTCCATTTCGCTGCGTTCGGATTTCTTTTTTTTAACTTTTATTTACTGCTAGAAATCAGTTTTACTTAAACTATAAGAAAATTTATTTATCTTAGAGTTAGGACTAATTAAAATTAGTCGGAACTTAATTTCTATGGAAAGCGCTAGCTGCTTGGGCCTTCGGCTTGGCTTGTGTGTATTTACATATTACATATTTACATAATTTATACTTTTTTACATTTACAATTGTGTTTTTTAAATTTAAACCTGTGGATGTGGTAGTAAATTTTCGCCCCGCCTTCTTCCGCTCCCACAAAGGACGAAAAACTGTAACATTCACGATTTTGAAGATACGATAAAACTAAAAACGCAGAATCATAGAGAATGATCATATCTATCAGATTGTTGAATCTGGATTAGATCGGATCATTAACATAGCCACAATGAAGATAACTATTTCGAAAGTCATCGTTTCCTCTCACTCTCTCTCACACGCGACCCTATCTGCTTTGCCCATTCGTATTTTTTGACGCCTAGTTCTCAGAGACTATAAGAGCGAGAGCAACCAAACTTTCTATCCAAGCTTCTGTGATATCAAACCAGCATGAGTTTATTTCAATAGTTTGCCACGTCGTCTTTCGCCCCCTCAAAGGACGAAAATCAGTGGAATCCACAATTTTTAAGATAAAAGAAAACCAAAAACGCAGAGTCATGGAAAATGACCGTGTCTAACAGATTGCCGAATCTGGATCAGGTCAGATCATTATTATGGACAGAAGGAACAAATTAAATTTCAATGGCTGCGCAAGGCCTGCCAAGCGCTTAATAATTCCCTCTCTCTCTCGAAAACACTTGTACGTTTCAAATATGTAGCTATACATGCACATATAGAAATGTAGCAGCCGATGTAAAAATTATATGTAAACAAAAAAAATTATTTTTTTATATTTTCTTATTTGGCCAAAATTTAATTCGTCCCTTTTGCGAACATACTTTAAATTACGTAAATTGTAAGGTCATACAAATATGTACATACATATGTATATACTGACTAAGTACCGGGTATAAAGTAGAGCAGCGGCCTTTGCCGCGGCTCACAACGTTCCCCCTCGTTTTGACTGTGTTGGAGGTGCTTTTTATCATTGGGTATGATATTCTATTGAGGCCAGGTGTGGTCCCTTTAATGGAGTGTAGTGCGGATAGGAGTTCAATTTGGGTTATGTCGGATTCCATTGCTTGGCCTGAGGGGTGGGGTATATAGTTTAATGGTTTATTTGATTGTTTGTTTGCGATGAAGGTTTGGTTGAAGTTGGTATCTAAAGATTGGTCTGGCCAGTGTTAGGCAAATAGTTGGGCTATGGAAGATGTGTCTGTTATGGGTAAGTTGTTGATTGGATTTTTTATGCAGTGGATGTGTTTAATTGGGTTGAGTCCGCAAAAGCGTCGGATATTGGCCCAGATTTTGTGGGAGGGGGTGTTCTGTTCTATTTTGGAGCTGAATTCGGTTGTTGCTTTAGTTTTGGATATTTTGAGTTCCCTTCGAAAGGAAGCGTTGGCTTTTTTGTAGTTAATTAGGTTGTCAGTGTTATTGTCACGTTTGAATGTTTTCCATGTGTTTTGTTTTTATACCCGGTACTCGAAGAGTTTAAGGGTATATTAGATTTGTGTGGATAACGGTTGTGTGTAACGCCCAGGAGGAAGCGTTTCCGACCCCATAAAGTATATATATTCTTGATCAGCATCAATAGCCGAGTCGATATAGCCATGTCTGTCTGTCCGTCCGTCCGTCTGTCCGTCTGTCCGTCTTCATTTGCGCCTATATCTCAGAGACCACTTAAGCTAGAGCAACCAAGTTTTGTATCCAGTCTCCTGTGTGCTCACACTACTCCAAATGTGTTGCAAAATTTCGCCCCGCCCCTTTCCGCCCGCGCAAAGGACAAAAGTCTGTGGCGTGCACAATTTTGAAGATACGAGAAAACTAAAAACGCAGAATCATAGAGAATGACCATTTCTATCAGAGTGTTGAACCTGGATTAGATCGGATCATTATCATAGCTACAATGAAGAAAACCATTTTGAAAGTCATCGTTCCCTCTCGCTCTCTCTCACACGCCACCCTGGCTGCTTTGCTTATTCGTTTAAATGAGCGCCTAGATCTCAGAGACTATAAGAGCTAGAGCAACCAAACTGTGATACCAAACCTGCACAAGTGTATTTCAAAATTTTGCCACGCCCCTTTCCGCCCCCACAAAAGACGAAAATCTGTGGAATCCACAATTTTTAAGATAAATGAAAACCAAAAACGTAGAATCATGGGAAATTACCATATATACCAGATTGCCGAATATGGATCAGGTCGGATCAATATTATGGCCAGAAGAAACAAATTAAATTTCAGTGGCTACGCAACGCCTGCCAAGCGCTGACTCATGCCCTCTCTCTCTCTGTCCTAAACACTTGTACATCTCAAATACATATGTAGTTATACATGTCATGTAGAAATTTAGAAGCAGATGTAAAAATCATATGCAAACAAAATCGGAAACATGTATAATATTCCAAAAATTAACTTCATTTTTTTAAATATTATTTTTTGCCCATTTTTTTAATTTGTCCCTTTTGCGAACATAGAAGAAATTGCATAAATCGCAAGCTCATATATGTACATATGTACATATATACTGACTGAGTACCGGGTATAAGGTAGAGCCGCGGCCTGTGCCGCGGCTCACAACGTTCCCTCTCGTTTGGCTCTAAGTTCGGTGAGAGTTTTATTCCACCATGGTGTATTTTTATTGAAGCGGTTGGGTGAGGATTTTGGTATGTTATGGTGTGCAGTTTGAGTAATGATTTTGCAAATGTTTGCAGTTTCTTTATTTATGTTTAGGCTAATTGGTATTTTCTCACTTATGGTGTGTGTTGATTTGGTGAAGGTTGGCCAGTTGGCTTTTTTTATTTTAAAAAAGGGACGAAAGAAGTTGTTGTGTGTTTTTGATTGAGAGAATAGGGAGACAAGGATTGGAAAGTGGTCGTTTCCGTGAAGGTCGTCGATAATTTCCCCATTAGTGAATGGAGTAAGCTGGGGAGAACATAGTAACAGGTCGGTGTGAGTGAATGTGTTGTGCGTTGAGAAGTGTGTTGGGGAGCCGTCGTTAAGGATGTGTAGATTAGCGTTTTGTAGGAATTTGTGAAGGGTTTTTCCTCTTTGGTTTGGATGTGGTGAACCCCAGCTGTTGTGCCAGCTGTTGAAGTCCCCTACGATAATCTGATTGGTATTGTTGGTTGGGTTGAGATTGTCGTTTAAGGATTTAAGGGAGAAAGTCTTGTTGGGGGAAATGTAAATTGAGGTAATTTGGATTTTTAATTTAGATTATATTTCTACACTAAGGGATTCAAAATGGTCGGTTTGGTTTATCTGGGAGTTTTGGATGGATTTGTGGACTAATATGGCTGTGCCGCCAAACCTGTTGGGAACTGTATTGGTAAAAATTTGGTAGTTTATCGGGATGGGTATGGGTATGTGTGTGTTATAATAGTGTGTTTCTTGAAGGCATATTATTTGTGGTGAGTATTTTTTTACAATGGTTAAGAGTTCGTTATAGTTATTGGTGTACCCTTTTATGTTCCATTGTATTATTTTTAGCATATTTTTTTAGGCTAAGAAGGGCTTAGTTTAATGAAGTTTGTTTTTTATATAGTTTCGCTGTCGCTGTTGTTGGTCTGTAGGTTTTTGGTTGGGGGTTTGGTTTTTGTTTTTGTGGGTTGGAAGCTGGTAGAAAAGGGGTTAGTTTTAGGGTCTTTGGCAAAAATTCTTAATTTTAAATATTTAGTTTGTTGTGATGAATGTGTTTTATTTGATGGTTTACCGTTGGTTTCCATGTCCTCTGGTGTAGCTTGGTTTTTATCTTGGGTTTGTTGTAGTGTTGGTGACTCTGTTACTTTTGTTGAATTGGTTGGTAGGTTGTACCCGGAGGTTGATGGGTTGCTGTTGCGGGCTGTATTGTGAGTGTGTGTTAAGATTCCTGGGTAGTGTGTGGATTGGAGTATGGGTATTAGTTGTGTGCGGAGTGGGACGTCTGAGTATGTTGTAATTTATGCTCAGCAATTGTTGGCTGTGTCTTGTAGAGTAAATGTTAAGTGCTGTTTTGTGGTCTCCCTTTTCGGTGATTTTTATTTGCTGCATTTTTTGTTGTTTGTGCAATATTCGATTCCGTCTGTATGGTTTGGTTCTGATCAGTTTTTGCATGACTCCGTGCTTTTGAAAACAGATGTAGGATGTCCGAAGCGAAGGCACTTTTTGCATCTGAGTGGAAGAGGGATGTATGGCCGGATGCGTATGGTTTCGTATCCGATTTTGATGGCTTCTGGTAGTTTGAGCGTGGCGAATGTTAGGGTAATGAGTCCGGTTTCGGCAAGTATGCATTATTGTTTCCATTGTTATTTGTTTGTTGTGTTGTATTTGGTTGTTTTTTTAATATTTTTTTAACTTCTGTTACATTTTGTGGTTTTAGTTCTTGTAGGATATCATTTTCAGCTATGCCTCGTAGTTCGTTGCAGTAGATAACTCCTTTTGAGAAGTTTAATGTGTTGTGTTCTGACGCGGAAATATTGATATCTCTCAGTTTTGTTAGTTTTAATAGTTTTAATGCTTGTAGATTTTTTTTTGTTTTTATTAGAAGTGAGCCGTCCCTTGTTTTTTGCAAGATTCGACATCGTCTCCGCAAGTGTAGTCAATTGTTTTTATACCCGGTACTCGAAGAGTATAGGGTTATATTAGATTTGTGGTGATAACGGATGTGTGTAACGCCCAGAAGGAAGCGTTTACGACCCCATAAAGTATATCTATGATTGATCAGCATCGATAGCCGAGTCTATATAGCCATGTCTGTCTGTCTGTCCGTCCGTCTCCATTACCGCCTATGTATATCTCAGAGACTATTAAAGCTAGAGCAACCAAGTTTTGGATCCAGTATCCTTTGTTATCACACTACTCCAAGTGTATTTCAAAATTAAACCGCCGGTTTTTTACGAAAATAATAATAATAAATTCATAAACTAACAGCCTTATCATTCTATTTCCTGATCGCCAGTGCATGCCTGCTTTAGTGTAAAAACTTAATTTAATTATTTTTTTTGCATCGCCTAACAGTGTGTCTTTGTTTGTGCTTTTTGTAAGTACACACAGTGTCATATTTGTTCTTCTATTTAGCCGCTCTCACGCATTAGTTGTTGCTGATCTATCACTCTCTCTATTACCCACACTCAAATAACTGTTCTTCCTCTCTCGCTCTTGATATTTTCCGAACAGTAGCGCTCTCTCTCTCTCAATTGTAGCTACTGTAACCGCTCTCGTTTTCACCTTTTCCTCTTTTGGCGCTTATCTGGCACACTGGTCTGATACCAATTTTTTTTGAAGGAAGAATTAAGTAAATTTTAAAATGGAATTCTCCGTTGTCTGCGACAAAAAAACCTGCAAGAAGCAGATCAACCATGACCAGCCGAGTATCCCCTGCTGGCTCTGCGATAGCGTCGTGCACGCTAAATGCGCCGGGTTGTCCGGTCTCGTGGGTGATGCCATCGCGAAAAGGAATGGCCTGCACTACAGCTGTGAGGCATGCCGTCCGGTTGAGAGGGAGATGGCAGCGTTTATGAGGCAGACCCGAAAGGGCTTTAGGGAGCTGACCGTGGGCTTCAAAGAGCAGTACGATCGGCTCCTAGCCATGGAGTCTCAGTTTAGTGGTTTCAAACTACTGACTGAGTCTCCTAGGCGCAAAAAAGTCACTCCGCGGGATCTGCATGTACCAACTGCCCCTCGACCGGCCGATGCTGACAAGCTGACTCCGACCACCCCAAAAGTGCAGCAGTTGATATCGTTCGCCACTCCAAAGGCAACGACAGCTGCTGGTGATGAAAATTCGGTAGCCGAATTTATCGCGTCGGAGGGCATGCAGCCAAAGTCGTCTGTAGCGTCCGTGTCCGTAATGTCCGCAAACTCATTAGCGGTCCCCTCAATTCCGACCCCACCAGTTAATATACGTCCCGGACCACCGGGTATTACCATCACAGGTGATAGGCCTGTGGTGCCAAGATTGGTGGGGATCCCACCAAAGAGACAAGTTTTTGTCTCGCGGCTTGCCCCTGATTCCACAATTAATGATGTGACGGCTTATATCCGAAGCAAAATAAAAGCCGCTGATTTTAAGGTGGAAAATTTTAACTTTTCTTACGCCAGGGAGATATCTTCCTTTAAAATAAGTGTCTCTCAAACTCATTTTGACACCATCTGTTCTGCCAAATTTTGGCCGGAGCATTTGGTGGTGAAGGAGTTTAAGGCAAAGAAGAAGACCAGGCCCCCAATAACTCTGCCAACAAATTAGACCAGTGCTCCTTCGTCGTCTTCCCGCTCTACCTCCCGTCCAAAAAACTAACTAACTCTCTTCTGGTGACCTATCAGAATGTTCGAGGCTTGCGTAGTAAGCTCAGCATTCTTTTCCAGGATAGTGTCGCATTTGCATCCCACGTTATTGTGTTTACCGAGACCTGGCTAAAGCCGGACATTCTTAGTTCCGAAGTTTTGGCAGGTCGGTACACAACTTATAGAAAGGATCGCTCGTCTCGACGTGCAGGTGGGGTTCTGATTGCTGTGGACTCAAACTTCACGTCGGAACTTTTCACAGTCCAGATCCAGCAGGAACTGGAATTTCTGTGTGTAAAACTGATTCTTCCCGCTTTCTCAATTTTCGTAACTTGCTCGTATATTCCACCGTCTTCGGATAACGCAATTTACGAGCAGCATTTGTCCGCCTTAACAGCTATTTCTTCCTCGCTATCTGACAAAGATCACATGATAGTTCTTGGTGACTTCAACTTACCAGGAATTGTTTGGTCTTCGGCAAATGAGTCTAATAGTCTGGTGCCCATGGCACGTCATGACTTTGTTGACGGCTTGATTGACCTGTCTCTGTCTCAAGTTAACCATGTTAAAAATTCCTTGGGTCGATTTCTTGATCTGTGCTTTGTAACGGATCCGACCTTAGCGTTGTTAACTCGAGTCCCCCCGCTCACTATACCTGAAGATGCCTACCATCCTACTTTCGAAGTGTCGTTCGACCTCGGACGAACTGTATTGGATCGGTCGGGTAGACCACCCCAAAGTGTCCGCTGCTTCCGGAAAGCCGAGTTCACGAAGCTTAATAACCTCATTAGGGATTTTGATTGGTCCGCTTTATATTTGTGCAGTGATGTTACGACAGGCACAAACATTTTTTATGATGCACTGGACTCACTTTTTGTCTCTTGTGTCCCACTTTCCTGTCCGATTAGATCAAGAAAACCCCCTTGGTTTACCAAGGAGCTATCCCATCTAAAAAACTTAAAATCAAGACTGTATAAGAAATTTCAAGAAATTGGCTCTCCTTCTTCTCTTGCTCATTATGTAATAGCTCGGTCAAACTTCTCAGTTCTTAACGCTCAATGCTATCAGAATTACCTATTTCGATGCAGGATACGTTTTTCTAAGGACCCCAAACAGTTCTACAGCTTCGTAAACAGTAAGCGTAGAACGTCCGCACACCCATCCTCGCTGTCCTTCCGTAATACGTCGGCAGATAATGATCAGGCAATTGCCGATCTTTTTGCCCGTTTTTTCCAAACTACCTATTCGCAAGACGTTTACTCTGGTCAGCCGTATCCATACGGTTTACCGAGGTCGAACGGCATTTTCAGTCCTTTGCTAAATGAAAGCTCGTTGCTTCATGATCTACGAACAGTAAAGCCGGTGTTCTCACCGGGTCCGGACGGAGTTCCCGGCTGTGTACTCAGGTACTGTGCCGAGTCTCTGTGTGGGCCGTTGCTTAAACTATTCAACCTATCCATAAATTCTTCATGCTTTCCCCCGATATGGAAGGAGTCCTATATAATTCCTCTCCATAAGAAAGGTAGCAAGTCTGACGCAATGAACTATAGAGGTATATCTAAGTTATCCGCTATTCCTAAAGTGTTTGAGAAAATTTTAACTCCGCACCTGCAGCATCTATGCAGATCACTTATATCTCCATCTCAACATGGATTTATAAGGCGGAGATCAACCACAACAAATTTATTGGAGTTTACCTCCTTTATAATAAAAGGCTTTCAAGGTAATCTGCAGACGGATGTTGTTTACACCGATTTTAGTAAAGCGTTCGACTCTGTAAACCATTCCCTCCTAGCACAAAAGCTCGACCTTCTAGGGTTCCCGCCCAATCTCCTGAGATGGATCTCTAGCTACCTTTGTTCTAGGTCTCAAAGAGTCCTTTTCAAAAACTCCCTGTCCTCACCAGTTATGGTGACTTCGGGTGTACCACAGGGCAGCCATCTAGGCCCCTTACTCTTTACACTCTTTATAAATGACCTGCCTTCTGTATTAACATACTCTCGAGTACTTATGTATGCGGATGATGTTAAGCTCTGTGTCCAGTATAAGGACATTTCTTTTCAATCCAGGTTGCAATCCGATCTCGATAGATTTCAGTCTTGGTGTTGTGCAAATTTATTAAACCTTAATGTTTCAAAATGTAAAGTAATGACTTTCCATCGCTCCAGCGCCTTTCTGGTTCCTTACACCCTTTGTGGTGGTTCTCTTGAGAGAATTACCCGGGTTGATGATCTTGGTGTTCTACTAGATCCCAAGTTAAAGTTTTCAGAACACATTTCTACCATGGTGAACAAGGCCATGGGCGTGCTTGGTTTTATAAAGAGGTGGTCAAAGGAATTTGACGACCCCTATATAACAAAGACTCTCTACACCTCTCTGGTTCGTCCGATTTTAGAATACGGCTCTTGTGTATGGTGCCCTCAGTACAACGTACACCAGGACCGTATAGAATCAGTTCAGAAAAACTTTTTACTTTTTGCTCTTCGAGGTCTCGGCTGGGATGCAGGTGTGAGACTACCGTCCTACTCTAATAGATTGCTCCTAATAAACCTTCCAACCTTAGCTAATCGTAGGAAAATGCTTGGAGTGATTTTTGTGCACAACCTGATCAAGGGTGACGTAGATAGCCCTGACCTGTTGAGCCGCATAAACTTCACGATTCCTATTAGAAGCACTAGGAACTATACACCCTTGTTTCTTCCGCTTTGTAGGTCGAATTACTCCTTGCATGAACCATTTAGGGTCCTATGCTCGGATTATAATTCCCTCTATCATATTGTATCTACCACTAACTCCCTTCCTAGTCTTAAATTACAGATACTCTTATATCTTTCCCGTAACTAGTAATTACTTCGCTTCTTTAGTTAGATTTGTTCTACTTTTCCTCGAACACTAGTCTAACACCTATCCTTCCTGCATGTCCGCGATCGGTTCGGTAAACGAGTCGCGCGTTATGCGGCAGCGCCCCTCGGTCGGTTGGGCGGGAGGTGGGCTGCGTTCTTGCCTGGGATCCGCGCGTAACAGCCATCGGCTGGTGTCGCTTGGGCCACTTGATGGTGCAGTCATTGCACATCAACGTCCTAAAAAAAAACGAGAGGGAACGTTGTGAGCCGCGGCAAAGGCCGCGGCTCTACCTATACCCGGTACTCAGTCAGTATATACATACATACATACATTTATGAGCCTACGATTTATGAAATTTATTATATGTTCTCAAAAGGGACGAAAATAATATTTAAATTAATAAAATGAATTTTTTGGAATTTTTATACATGTTTCCATTTTTCTTTACATATGCTTTGTATATCTGCGCCTACATTTCTACATGACATGTATAACTACATATTTGAGACGTACAAGTGTTTAGGAGAGAGAGGGAGGGGGTATGAGTCAGCGCTTGGCAGGCGTTGCGTAGCCACTGAAATTTAATTTGTTTCTTCTGGCCATAATATTGATCCGATCTGATCCAGATTCGGTAATCTGGTAGAAATGGTAATTTTTCATGATTCTGCGTTTTTGGTTTTCATTTATCTTAAAAATTGTGTATTCCACAGATTTTCGTCTTTTGTGGGGGCGGAAAGGGGCGTGGAAAAATTTTGAAATACACTTGTTCAGGTTTGGTATCACAGGAGCTTGGATAGAAAGTTTGGTTGCTCTAGCTCTGATAGTCTCTGAGAACTAGGCGACACAAAATACGAATGGGCAAAGCGGATGGGGTCGCGTGTGAGAGAGAGCGAGAGGGAATGATGACTTTCGAAATGGTTTCCTTCATTGTAGCTATAATAATGATCCGATCTGATCCAGATTCAACACTCTGATAGAAATGGGCATTCTCTATGACTCTGCGTTTTAGTTTTCTCGTATCTTCAACATTGTGTACGCCACAGACTTTCGTCCTTTGTGTGGGCGGAAAGGGGCGGGGCGAAATTTTAAATTACATTTGGAGTAGTGTGATCACACAGGAGACTGGATACAAAACTTGGTTGCTCTAGCTTTAATAGTCTCTGAGATATAGGCGCAAATGAAGACGGACGGACAGACGGACAGACGGACAGACGGACGGACGGACGGACAGACAGACATGGCTATATCGACTCGGCTATTGATGCTGATCAAGAATATATATACTTTATGGGGTCGGAAACGCTTCCTTCTGTGCGTTACACACAACCGTTATCCGCACAAATCTAATACACCCTTTTACTCTTCGAGTACCGGGTATAAAAAAAAAAAAAAAAAAAAGTCATCGTTTCCTCTCGCTCTCTCTTACACGCGACCCCATCTGATTTGCCAATCGAATTTTTTGACGCCTAGTTCTCAGATACTATAAAAGCTAGAGCAACCAAACTTTCTATCCAAACTCCTGTGATATCAAACCAGCACAAGTGTATTTCAAAATTTTGACACGCCCCTTTCCGCCCCCACAAAGGACGGAAATCTGTGGAATCCACAATTTTGAAGATACGACAAAACCAAAAACGCAGAATCATGGAAAATTACCATATTTACCAGATTGCCAAATCTGGATCAGGTCGGATAAATATTATGACCAGAAGAAATAAATTAAATTTCAGTTTCTACGCAACGCCTGCCAAGCGCTGACTCATTCCCTCTCTCTCCGTCGCAAACACTTGTACGTCTCAAATATGTAGTTATACATGTGGAAATGTAGAACCAGATGTAAAAAGCATATGCAAACAAAATTGGAAACATGTATAAATATTCAAAAAATGGTTTGACTTCAATTTTTAAAAATATTTTTTTGCGACCATATAATAAATTGTATAAATCGTAAGCTTATATAATGTACATATGTATGTATATACTGACTGAGTACCGGGTATATAGTAGAGCCGCGGCCTCTGCCGCGGCTCACAACGTTCCCCCTCGTTTTAATTATAAACGGTGACACTTTTTCAAATGTGCAGTTATCATTTCGCTTTAATATTATGTATTTTGGTTCGCCCAAATGTTTTTTGTTTTATTGATGGTTGAATATGCCTATGTCGGGTGGTTCTTGCATGGTTGGTGTTGTCGGGCTCGAGCCCGGCCTAACGGTTTGCAGTGAGTGTTTTGTTTTTGTTTATTGTTTTGCTTTGTGTGTAAACTTCGTTTGTCGAGTTTGAATTTTGTTGTTGTTTGTTTTTGTTGCGTAGAGTGAGGTTTGGATTGCTGTGACACGTCTTATCTCTGTGGAGGTTGAAGTGTGACTGATAAGGATATATTATTGATGTTTACAATGGCTTTCTATACATTTTAAGTCTTTTATAGTTAGGTTTATACTCATATGTACATTTTAATGAATATTTATATTAGTGCGTAGGGGGATTCTCACAATCACAAAACACTCAAATGAAAACAGCACGTCGATATCTTTCACTTTCGTTCACTTAAGTTTATTTACAATATCTAAGTTCTATATTGTATATATGTTGTACGTATGTATATATATCTCGAAGCCGTAGGTAGTGCGAAAACAACATATAAAACGGAAGCATAGGTAATGCGAAAGGAAGCCACGTTGGTGCGAGTGTAACTAATTATGCATGCTCAGGCCAGTGTCCTTCCTGTCCTTCGCGGCTTACTACTGTGTGGTCTTCATTACTGAAATTGGGGATAAAAAATAAGTGCAACTCTCTTTTCGTAAGAAAGCAGGCACATGTTTTACTTGTGGTGTCAGTTACGTATAGTCCTCACAGCGGATACCCTTATTCCGAGGATCTAGGGCTCCTGAATAAGGACTATATCGGCTTTACCGTTGGCTAGGTGAAGGAAGAGAGCACAATGGTGGAGGTTTATCTGCAGGAGTATCAATGACGTTCTTGAGGTTCACCTCCAACATTTTTCTGTGATCGCTGTCAGGTGATTCCTCTACGTTCGGTTTCACCGGTGACTCTAGGTCTGCCTCGACCCCCGGTTGCATGCGCTTGGGGTCGGACTTGTAGGAAACGACGGTCTCCTTCTTGTAAGCGTAGTCCACCACTCCGCCCGTCTATTCAAGAAGCTCCACCGACTCCTTGTTCAAGATGAGGATCAACTGGCGTCTCTAGCCAGCTGCCTTCTCTACTTGGGCAGAATTCTGAGAATCTTTTCAGGCTACGCAGGTGTAGATACCAAGCCCGAGCCAGCTTGGCTCCTGGATAGGCCTCAACAAGTGCCGCTTCCTTGGAGGGCCACCGAGCGAGCATCTTGGTAGGTGATCGCCTTAACCCCTTCCCTGATTCCACCCGGTGTCCTCGCATTTGGGGTGTGGGCCTCCGTTTTCCTTCAACTCCTGAAGGAAGCTACGGCGAGATGCCTCTTGTCGCGGAGGATCTCTCCATCCTTAGCGCCCCTGTCTACGACGTCAATTGGGGTCTAACCCTGTGGCCCAAAATGACTTTTTCTGACAGATTTGAAGATTTAAATTTTGTTTAAGAATTATGGTTTTTTTATGGTTTAGTTTTTTTTAAAGTTTTTTTTTAATTTATCATGTTTTTTTTCAGAGGAAGTGCTTCAAATAATAATTTTTCAAATAAGTTTAGTTTCTTATTACTGGTTGTATTGAACATTAAAGTTCTGAAAAGCTGACAAATGCTATATTTCTGCACATTTATTAACAATTTAATCAAATAACGGTGGTTGTTTGATGTACATACATTGTATGTATGTAAGGCGACGAAACGATGGTCTGATGGCTGCGAAGATTAGCTTTAGACTGATTTGCAAGGGCTGACGGCGTAATTGCCGTGCCCTATGAGGCAACGCTTAACGAGCGGAAGAGAGTGCGATTAGAAGAGGGTTACAGCAGTTCGGGCAGCTGCTACGCCGAGTACGAAGATTGCTTGTACAAAGGTAAACGAAAGAAAGCCGCTGCCGTGCGTTGGCATATGCGGTAACAAACGATTT
Source organism: Drosophila algonquin (assembly GCA_035041765.1). Classification (NCBI taxonomy): domain Eukaryota; kingdom Metazoa; phylum Arthropoda; class Insecta; order Diptera; family Drosophilidae; genus Drosophila; species Drosophila algonquin. The sequence continues at coordinate 109,106 of JAWNKY010003068.1, forward strand.
TCAACAGTGGGCATTGCAATAATTAACATAGAGATGTGCATTTACTTTAGACCGCACCACTTGCTATAATTTATAATGTTTTATGCTGCTTGACCCGACATATTCCCCCCCCGTTGAAACCCTGTCCTTCAACAGCATCTTTAAGTGGCAGCAAACACAACTTGTTGAATTCTCGTTTTGTAAATCCAGATGAGGTCTTCAACACGGTGACTCGGGAAACGCCATCTCTTCCTGGTAGAAGCTCGACCACCCATTCCAGTGGCCACTTCATGGGAGGAAGATTCTCATCCTTAACAAGGACCACATCTGCGACTGCAAAACTGGGCTTCGCAGTGCGCCATTTTGAGCGTTGCTGCAGCGATGTGATGTACTCTTCCGTCCACCGGGACCAAAAAAGATACTGCAAGTATGAAACGCGCTGCCAGCCGTCCAAGCGATCGAATTTCAGCCGTGTGATGTCTGGTCTTGAATTAATTACGGCCGCGATGTGACATAATAACGTCCGCAGTTCGTCAAATCCAAGAGCCGAGCTAGCTATCGCACGGTAGAAGTGGGACTTGGCCGTCTTAACTGCAGCTTCCCATAGACCACCAAAATGCGGGGAGCGCGGAGTAATAAAATGCCAGTCTATAGACTCAACCTGACAACTTCCTGTTCTAGGTCTCAAAGAGTCCTTTTCAAAAACTCCCTGTCCTCTCCAGTTATGGTGACTTCGGGTGTACCTCAGGGCAGCCATCAAGGCCCCTTACTCTTTACACTCTTTATAAATGACCTATCTTCTGTATAAACATACTCTCGAGTATAAGGACATTTCTTTTCAATCCAGGTTGCAATCCGATCTCGATAGATTTCAGTCTTGGTGTTGTGCAAATTTATTAAACCTTAACGATCTTGGTGTTCTATTAGATCCCAAGTTAAAGTTTTCAGAACACATTTCTACCATGGTGAATAAGGCCATGGGCGTGCTTGGGTTTATAAAGAGGTGGTCAAAGGAATTTGACGACCCCTATATAACGAAGACTCTCTACACCTCTCTGGTTCGTCCGATTTTAGAATACGGCTCTTGTGTATGGTGCCCTCAGTACAACGTACACGTGACCGTATAGAATCAGTTCAGAAAAACTTTTTACTTTTTGCTCTTCGCAGCCTCAACTGGGATGCAAGTGTGAGACTGCCGTCTTACTCTAATAGATTGCTTTTAATAAACCTTCCAACCTTAGCTAATCGTAAGAAAATGCTTGGTGTGATTTTTCTGCACAACTTGATCAAGGGTGACGTAGATAGCCCTGACCTGTTGAGCCGCATAAACTTCACGATTCCTATTAGAAGCACTAGAAATTATACACCGTTGTTTTTTCCGCTTTGTAGATCGAAGTACTCCTTGCATGAACCATTTAGGGTCCTATGTTCGGATTATAATTCTCTCTATCACATTATATCTACCACTAACTCGCTTCCTAGTCTTAAATTACTTATACTCTTATATCTTTCCCGTAATTAGTAATTACTTCGTTTCTTTAGTTAGATTAGTTCTACTTTTCCTCGAACACTAGTCTAACACCTATCTTTCCTGCATGCCCGCGATCGGTTCGGTTAAGGAGTCGCGCCTTAAGCGGCTGCGTCCCTCGGTCGGTTGGGCGGGAGGTGGGCTGCTTTCTTGCCTGGGATCCGCGCGTAACAGTCATCGGCTGGTGTCGCTTGGGTCACTTGATGGTGCAGTCATTGCACATCAACGTCCTAAAGTAAAAAAGAAAAAAAAAAAAGTGTAGATAAATCCTTAATCAGCCTAGGTAGCGAAACAAATGAAGACACAGACGTAAAACTTGGTTGGACTCTTATTGCGTGCCTTCGGTTATTAAAAAATGGCCCACAAAAGTCGACGCTTGTGATCTCAAAGGCATGAGAACGGTCGAGTTTGGAAGATCCGCCATAAAATGCTCCAATACTCTAGGCTTATTTTGAAAGCATCTTACGCACTTCTTCACTGCCTTGTTTACCGTCTTCCTCCACCCAATGGGCCAATATTGGGATCGAATTAATCCAAGCAAAGCTCGAGGTCCAGCGTGCAGATATCGCTCATAAAACTGAGAGATTATAGCAAGAGTTAGTGGATAGTTCTTCAGTTGACCATCAACCCTGAGAAGACCAAAATGATCCATGAATGGCGACAACGATGCAAGTGAGCTGGATGAGGAAACTGATCCCCGGTACTGCAGCAACTTCATGTCCTCCCATAGCTGAGTACGCTGGACTAGTCGCAACAATAACAGGGTTCCATGTTCAATGTCCGAGACAATCAGTCCGGGACGCCAAATGCGATTGCAAAATTTGTGAATGTATCCGAAAACGCGTTGCAAGCAAGAAATGGAATCAGGTACAATGTCAATGTAGGCGTATCCGGTAATATCGTGGGCGGCCAGTCATTTGAGGGGCCACAAAGAAATGAAGTTCCATGAGCCCAAAGGGGCGACTCGTTCAGCACAGTCGGAAGAGCCCCTCGAGAGAGAATGTCGGAAGCAGAATCGCACCAACAGTAGCACCTTCCCTTGAAGACATTCATTTCGGCTATTTCAGATATGAGCCTAGCCAGCAACTCCGCTCCACAAAGCTCCAACTTTGGCACCGTAAGTGTCTTTAAAGGAGAAACACGAGATTTGGCACAAAGTAAGGCTGACCTTTTGACACGATATATATGCATGCCCCATAAGCCTCGATGCTGGCATCGCAGAATCCATGAAATTCTAGCTCGGAGTCAGGAAGGAGAACAAGCCGAGGAAATTTAGGTCGACGAATCTGGCCAAAACTGCTGCGTATTTCCTGCCATTCCGGTACTCAGTGAGGCTGGAAAGCTTTCATCCCAGGCAAACTTCTCTGTGTACAGGACCAGCTAGTCAACACAGAGCGTCTGCAGAGAGTCGGAGACGATTGCAGGGCCGAGAGAGAAAATAAAAGCCATCATCGAACTTCAAGTAAGTTTCCTTGTCCTCATCAGGACAAGCATAATGGGCATGTTTGAACACCATTTCCTTAATCCGAACTGAACTCTACACAAAATTCCAGCAGTTTGCTTACGAATACGGATGGCCTCTTCCTGACATCAGGCGCCAGATATTAAATCATCAAAGTAAAAGTCACGGCGAAGAATTTAAGCTCCAACTGGAAAGTCTATCGTCGGTTGCCAACTGGTGTATCGCTCGCACAGATAAATAGGAAGCAGGCTGCGTCCTATTGGTAACGGTGTTCAGTTGAAACACGCGCAAGTCCTCTTGCGTGTAGTTTTTATACAGAATACACTGCATGTTGCTGTGAGTGGCTGTCCGCACCGATACATCTTACAGATGTCTCCCGTAATCGCAACTGCGTATGAACGAAATCTGGCAATAATATGAAAGAGTTAAGGTTGTATTACGGGGACAGTCATTAACACATCAATCAAGGGTGGACATGCTGAACAAAATGCGCTTCACAATCCAGCTCTTTTTTGGTAAATTTTACTATTGGTTCGATGCAATTCTCAACCTCCCAAAACCTCCGAAGAAGCATTTCAAGTTGCTCATCTGGGTTGTCATCCTCTGCAACAGCGGCCGGAGCGCATTCTACCATTAAAGACAAACCATTCAATCGAGAACAACCTCCAGACACGACCCATCCAAAGCGAGTTTTCTGAATTGAAGGCAATCCTGGCAGTAGTTTGACCTGACCAACACAAAGGAGATCGTAAAACAGACTTGCTCCAATTAATAGATCGACCCGCTGAGGCCTATGAAATTCCGGATCCGCTAGTAGTATGAGTGTCAATTCCAAAGCTTGGCTGACGATCAGTTATGTTAGAAGCTACGATAGCAGTGATGAGAGTTGAGAATTCAGATGACTCATAATGCAGGCTAACATTGACCGAACATCCATCTGTGAGAAAGCTGGAGTCGCCAATTCCAGAAACTGCAGTTGATGATTTCCTTTTCCGAAGCCGAAGCTGATTGGCGAAAAGAGAAGTTATCAGATGTAACTGGGAGCCAGAATCCAGCAACGCTCGGCAGGGAACTAAAACTCCGGAACGATTTTTGACCAAAACTGTGGCAGTGGCAAGCAGGACAACATCATTACTGAGACCTTGGGCTACAAGTGCAGACGAGGTAAACGCTGACGTAGAGGGTTCAGTGGTAAGCTGAGACGGATTAGAAGAAAGGGGCGTAGACGGAGCATCGATTGATTGACCTTGGACTGCAGCCGAATCAGGGCTACTGAAATGAAGTGTAGTATGGTGCTTACCTCCGCAGGTACGACAGTGGCTCGAGGTGCACTGGCTTCATCGATGTCATGTTCTAGAGAATTAATACACAGGGACAATCGTTTGGTGATTTTCAGGGGACAGTGCTTTGAACTTCGGACAGTACTGGACTTCGTGAGCGCTATTACTGCAGAGCACACAACCTGGATTTGTAATGTTTTCTACTCTTGCCCACCTGACTGCTCGGCGCATAGCTTGCCCTTGCAAAATCCACTCTCTCCAATGATCTGCATCGCTGTTCCAAGAACGCGGCCATATATTCCCACGACGGAATTGAGTTGGTATACGCTGGCTCCTCAAATCGCTCCTCCCACTTGGCTTGGCTCGCTGTATCAAGTTTCCGAAGCAGCTCTTGGACGATGATGCATCCTGCGATCTGCTCAGAAGTGCCTAAACTCTGTAGCGCACGCATATGAGCGTTGAATCCGTCCGACAGCTCTCGAATCATTACCAACCATTTCCGACAGAGTGGAGCCCTAGGATCTGATTAACGTGTGCCTGAAATACTTATCGTCGATTATTAAATCTTTTTTCCAATAATTGTAAAGCCACGTTATAATTGCCATCCGACATTTCCAGCGAACGCACAGTCTCCAAAGACGCATCACGCAGACAGGAACGTAAATGCTGAAACTTCTCTACGTTGGTTAGATCAGGATGATTGTCTATGCCTACGTCGAGGTAGAAGTTGCGAGCCGGCAAACTCAGCGGTAATGTTTCCTCCCGCCATGGTAGAATGAAGCGGCATGTGTCCGCTACTCTTTGCTATTTCCCGCATAATTGAAGACTTCACCGTACTGGCAAGCGATTCAAAAATATCACCTAATCCATTATGAATCTCGGCTTGATCCAATTCCTCAATCTCGATCAGCTTATCGAGTTGCACTTGCTTTACAACGAGCATGTAATAGTCAGACACCACAGATTCATTCTTGCACGCGGCAGCTAACCTTTTCATTTTTTCGCATAATTCCGTGGATATAAGCTTTAAAAAAGACACCCTGTTTTGCTCCCTGGTATGTAATTGGAATTTCGTTTCCAGCATCAGCAGCGTTGGCAGCATCAACAGCAGCGTTGGCAGCATCAGCAGCGTGGGCAGCATCAGCAGCGTTGGCGGCATTAGCAGCGTTGGCAACATCAGCAGAGTTGGCAGCATCCATCTCTATAGCGGCGGCAAAGAGGAATGAACGCACTAGAAAACAATGAACAAGAACCGCAAGCAAAGCAATGTGCAACACCAATATGCAAGGCGGCCGGTGTGGGAATCGTTTCTTGCGTGAAGATAAGAGCAAAGAGCACCGAGCGTAATAGACTTGAATAATGAGCACCGTAAGCCGACAGATGCAAGGGAGGCCGATGTATATATGTAGTATATTATGTAGCCGATGACACTGCACACTGGTCGGAATTGCCATATAAGTGGCATAAAGTCGAATAACGCAGATATCGAGCTGAAACTTGGTATATTTGATAAGACTAGCACTCTAAATATTTAAACAAAATTTAAAGTTCATTTGATCACGCCTACCATTGGGGTAGGTCATCAATACGTATACGTGATCACACAGGAAAGTGTGAGAACTATAAATAAAGTACAATTGTAATATTTTTTGTGTATTAGTGATAGTAATATAATATTTATTATGATTAAATTCTTACTCAATGACAGGTCTTAAATACTAACTTTTTCAAACAATTTAAGTAAAATTCATCATTTAGTTATTTTGCACAGCTAATTCAAACGCATATGGATTTATATCATCTATTTCTGAGTCGGATTCATCATCAAAACTGTAATCATTACTTAAAGGCTGAACATTTATTGGAAAATTATGTGGTGTTTCTAAAAGTTCAATGACATCTCGCGGAAGGGGGTTTTCTTTATTTCGAGCTGCCCTTTTCTTAATGGATATACTTGAGATGAGGGGATCTGAAGAGTCCATAGATCTTTGTAATACATCCATCATATTATTTACCCGCGAATTGTGTCGAGCGTGCAGTAGCCGATCACGCTTGTAAAATTTATTTTTCGCTTCAGACGCGTTTTCTCCAAGACAGCCCACCGGCATCACTGATGCAGTTATTATTTGTGATCCATGAACTAAAATCTTATGGAGAGTTGGTGACATAGGATACCATGAATAATGTAACCAGTGCACTGGCAATTCAAATAATGTTTTATTGTACTTTGTGATTGCACTGATATATTTATTCTTGCACAGATCACGTCGGGGGCGTTTAGTGAGAGAGTTAGAGCAGCTCGGCCTGCTGCTAAGCCGAGTATGACGAATGATTTCGAATAAAGTAGATGAGAGAGGGCCGTTGCTGTGCGTAAGCACATGCGATAATTAATTAAATAATTTGAAGGTGGGCATTGCAAATAACAAACATCTAGATTCATTATTTAGACCGCACCACTTGCTTTAATTAATGATATTTATGCTGCTTTAGTCGTTATATTTGAAATGTATTTGCAAATACCTTTAGCCTTAAAAAACATAAGTATAACAGAATCTTAAGTAAACTAAGCTATGGTGATCACATTTAACTTTTGAATAAAACTGCAAAACAAATCCAAAGTATGTCATTGATATATTTTTAAAGGTTTCAAAATAATAGTAATCTTAGGGATAAACTAATAAGCTCAGCAACTTTAATTTTTTGCGATATAATTTGGTTAAGAATTTATACGATCAACATTATGGAGAATTTGGAAGCTCAGCATATTTTTAAACGAGGGGGAACGTTGTGAGCTGCGGCAAAGACAACGTCTCTACTTTATACCTTGTACCCAGTCAGTATATATGTATATTAGCTAACGATTTATGTTATTTGTTATAAGTTCGAAAAAAGATCAAATTAAACTTTGCGCAAAAAAACAAAATTTAAAAAAATGTAGTCAAACCCAATGGTAGATTTGTATATATTAGATGTTATCTGTTTTCGTTTTTGTTTACATATGATTTTTAAATCTGCTTCTACATTTCTAGATGTACATGTATATACATATAACTACATATATGAGACGTGGAAGTGTGTGCGAGAGAGAAAGAGGCTTACATTTAATTTGTTCCTTCTGGCTATAATAATGGGCCGACCTGATCCAGATTCAGCAATCTGGTTGATACTGTCATTTCCCATGATAGTGCGTTTTTGGTTTTCTTGTATCTTAAAATTTGTGGATTCCACAGATTTTCGTTCTTTGTGGGGGCGGAAGAGGGCGTGTCAAAATTTTGAAATACACTTGTGTTGAACTGATATCACAGAAGCTTGGATAGAAAGTTTGGTTTCTAGCTCTTAGAGTCTCTGAAAACTAGGCGTCAAAAAAGACGAACGAGCAAGTAGACGGGGTGGCGTGTGAGAGAGAGCGAGAGAAAACGATGACTTTCGAAATGGTTTTCCTTATTGTAGCTATAGTAATAATGCGATCTGATCTAGATTAAACACTCTGATAGAAATTGTCATTCTCTATGATTCTGAGTTTTTAGTTTTATTGTATCTTCAAAATTGTGTATGCCACAGACTTTCGTTTTTTGTAGGAGTGGAAGGGGGTGGCGCGAAATTTTGAAATACACTTGGAGTAGTGTGATAACACAGGAGACTGGATACAAAATTTGGTTGCTCTAGCTTTTATAGTCTCTGAGATCTAGTCTCTAATGAAGACGGACAGACGAACGGACGGACAGACAGACATGGCTATATCGACTCTGCTATTGATGCTGATCAAGAATATATAGGTACACTTTATGGGGTCGGAAACGCTTCCTTCTGGGCGTTAAACACTTCCGTATCACCCCTATACTCTTTGAGTACCGGGCATAATAATAAACTAGCTTGACAATCAAAACCAGAAGTTGCTCTGTGTTTGAGATGCCAAGCTTTTTTGGCAGCTATTTTATTCAAAATGATAATACGAATGTTTCCAAATTTAATGCTGTTTATTTATACTGGCGGCTGCTAGCGGAAGCCGATTGCTTGCTCTTAGCACAACCAGATAAATGTATGTCGAGATCCAAAATGCAACCAATGCGCAGAGATTTTAGCAGATTACTAAAGTTAGCGCCGTCGGCTAAACAAAGCTTGAGCCGAAGCGGTGGCTGCAGAGCGCCCTTTACAGAAGGAGAGCGCAGCAGCGCTACCGAACGTTGGTGTTTACAGTGAATTGAATATTGTATAGTATTGTATTGTATGTATAGTTTTAAGTTAGGCCTGTTAATTAGCGGCTGGCCCGAATATACTCCCCCCGTTGGAAGCCAGTCTTTCAACAGACTCCTTGAGGGGCAGTATACATAGCCGGGTAACGGCCCTCCTGATGGTTCCTGTGGCAGTCTTCAGATCAGCTACGCGGCACACTCCATCCTTGCCCTTAACGACCTCGACCACTCTAGCTAGTGGCCAACGCATTGGAGGAAGATTTTCGTCCTTAATCAGAACGAGATCGTTTACGCAAAGATTTTGCGTGGGAGTTCGCCATTTCGACCGCTCTTGCAAAAGAGTTAGATACTCTTCGCGCCAGCGGCTCCAGAATATCTGCTGCAGTTGAGTGACCCGTTGCCAGCCATCCAGACGATTGTAGTTCAGCTTCGTCAGATCGGGCTCGAGGATTGCTTCGTGTGGACCGCCTAAAAGCAGATGAGCAGGAGTCAGAACATCTAAATCAGCAGGATTTTCTGAAAGCGAGAGCAAAGGGCAAGAATTAACAATTGCCGTGATCTGGCATATCAGAGTGCGCAGCTCGTCGAAGTCAAGCACAGAGGGCCCAACTGAGCGGTACAGGTGATGCTTTGCTGTCTTCACGGCCGCTTCTCAATATCCGCCAAAGTGCGCAGAGCGTGGTGTGATGAAGCGCCAGTCGATCGAGTCCGCCAAGCAGGATTCATGGACCACCTTCATATGCGAGTCGCTCATAAGTAGTTTCTTGAGCTCCAAAAGCTCGTTCTTGGCGCCAAAGAAGTTTGTCGCATTGTCAAACCAAATTTGACTTGGCTTTCCTCGCGTGGAAGTGAAACGCTTTAAGGCGCCTAGAAATGAAGCGGTGGTCAGGTCCTTTACGAGCTCCATGTGTATAGCCTTAGAAGTGAAGCAAATGAATACACTGATGTAGCACTTGATGGGTGGCCTCGTGCGGATTTCTGATCTATACAAAAAGGGCCCACAGTAATCCACTCCAGTGACTTCAAAAGGTCGAGTTCCCTCCAAACGCTCCTTAGGCAGATTTCCCATGATGTGCTGAACCATGCGCGGCCTAGTCCTGAAGCATCTCACACACTTACTGACTACCTTTGATACTGCCTTGATTCCGCCAATGGGCCAATATTCCAGTCGAATTTTGGCAAGCAGTGCGCGAGGTCCAGCATGAAGGTTCCTTTCGTGATAATACCTTATCAACGCACAAGTTATGGGATGTCTCTTTGGCAGAATAAGAGGGTGCTGAGCATCAAATCCCAGAGATGAGTTTCCAAGACGATATCCAACCCTTAGTAATCCATACTGATCGATGAACGGAGAGAGCTGATTGAACTGGATTTCCTGACTTGACCATTGCGTTGAATCTCTCTTATATCCATATACAAAATAGCCAGTTGAATATGCCGGATCAGAAAATGCGTTCCTTGCCGAATATCCGAAACGGTGAGTCCAGAATGCCGAAGCCGATGTACAAATTTATGCATGTAGGCGAATGTGCGCTGTATGCCGAAAAATGAATTTGCAAATTTGCATTCTGACGTGAGATCGGCATGTGGAGACGCGATCAGCAATACACGCTTGCGAAGCTCTGCCGTTGCTGCTTCAGGAACAGGAGGTACAGGCCACTCTTCCTTGGTGGGGAAGCGAGCCTCTAGAGAGAACGTCAGCAGGATTTAATGATGTGGGAACATAGCGCCATTCCATGCCCGCCGTCAACTCCTGAATTGCTGTCACTCGATTTGCCACGAAGACTTGAAATTTGGCTGGCTCATCCCATATCCAAGATAATGCTGTCGATGAATCTGACCAGCAATAAAACCGACCTGTAAAACTTCCAATGTCCTTCAAGTTATTCATTAGTTTCGCAAGCAAATGGGCTCCACGTAATTCCAGCTTGGGAATCGATAAGGTTTTTAGTGGCGCCACTCGAGACTTTGAGCACAAGATATTGCTTGACAACTGCCCTTCCCTGGACACCACATCTATGCAAGCGCCATATGCTCCTGTGCTGGCGTCACAAAATCCGTAAAGTTCGATTACCGTATTAGAAGGATGAACAACGCGAGGAAATGATATCCGCGTGATACTTGACAAACTGTTTCTCAAGTCCATCCAAGATGAATGCAACGCTGAGGGTAGGCTCTCATTCCAATCCAAATTTTCTCTCCAAAGCTGCTGAAGGAAGATTTTGCAGCTGACAATAACGGGATTAATCAATCCAAGAGGGTCGTACAAACGAGCAATCGTTGACAAAACCGATCGCTCCTGAAACCTTAAGTATTTTTCTCTGTCCTCTTCAGGCGTTCCTTCAAGTACTTTCTGATGGCTAGAGCACCATTTCCTAAGCTTAAAATTACCGCACGACAGTATGGAGGAGGTTTGATGCATCTTTTCCATGACCTCAGCGACAGAGCTGCCGCCCGAGATGAGATCATCCACGTAAAAATACTGCTGCAGAGCAGCTGACCCAAAAGAGTAGGACTCACCCTCGTCAATGGCCAGCTGGTGCATCGCGCGAACTGCTAAAAACGATGCAGCTCTAGTGCCATATGTGACGGTGTCTAATGTGTAGACCTGAACTTCGGACTGGACAGAATCTCGCCATAGAATGCAATTAGTTTGCTGAACAATGCAGGCTGAATAACAGGGCCTGCCATCATCACATCATTTAGGGAACATCCAGTTGATGTAGCTGCCGAACCATCGAAAACGACACGAAGCTTTGTCGTCGTACTATCCTCCTTTAAAACACAGTGATGAGGCAAGAAATATCTGCAGAGACTACGAGAATCAGGGTTGACTGGGGACATATGCTTCAACTCAATATACTCCCTCATAAAGGCAGAGTACCGCTCCTTGAGTGTAGTATCACGATCCAACTTGCGCTCCAAATTGATGAATCGACGATGCGCCTGAGTGTAAGATTCCCCTAGGCGATCACCATTATCCTTTAACGGGAGACGAACTGAATACTCTCCTGATGGCAAACGTGAGAAGTGGTCTACGAAATGTGCTTCACAATCTAATTCTTCCATGGTATTCAAAACGGCGTCCGCACAAGTCTCGACCTCCCAAAACATACGAAGAGTTTTGTCCAACCTTGCATCCATGCTAGCTTCCGAATCTGGAGAATTGTGCGTTGCCAAGAGCGCCGAGCGTGCTACCCTTTGTCCACCACCAGATACGATCCACCCAAGCCGGGTCTTCTGCAGAAGGGGCAGGCCATCGATGAGTTTGATTTGCCCTACGCAGAGGAGATCATAGAAGATGCTGGCACCAATGAGAAGATCCACTCGCTGAGGGTTGAAAAATGCAGGATCAGCAAACTGAATATTTGACGGAATATTCCAATCGGCTACATTGACTGCCAGACTTGGTTGGTAATCGGTGATCGTAGGAGCTATAAGAGCAGTGAGCGTAGTTGTAAAGTCAGTTGTGCGAGAATGCATCTAAATGTTCACGGTGGATCCCTCAGTAGCCACGCTGGTATCGCCGAGCCCAGAGACAAGTGCAGACGATTGAGTTCTCCTAAGCTGAAGCTGATGGGCGAGCCTGGATGTGATGAGATGAAGCTGAGATCCTGAATCTAGTATGGCACGACAAGGAACTAAAACGCCAGACCGATTCTATACGAGAACCACAGCGGTAGCCAGAAGCACAACATCGGATTGAAGACCTTGGGCAGCCAGAGAGGTAGAAGCAGAAAAAGGTGAACTGCTAACAGAATCCTGAGTGGCAGAAATAGCGTCTTGTTGGAGCGTTAGATCTGGAGGAGAAAGATCTGGGGAGCCTTGAGTTGTGGACTGCAGATTCTCGAAATGCAACAAACTATCATGCCTCCCACCGCATACTCGACATTTTCCACTGTTGCACGCACGAGTCCGATGCCCCGCTTTCAGGCAATTGAAACAGAGGGAAAGCTTCTTCACTTCTTTGTGGCGCAGCAACGGAGACAAATTCCCGAATATCTTGCAGGAATATATACCATGTCCCGCTTAATGGCAAAAACTGCATCCAGACGAGTCGGTGGAAGAATTGGCGGCAACAAAAGCTTTCTTAAAATGAGAATTATGGGTTTTTCCCACCTGAGCGCTACTAGCGGGTGCCGCTGTAGCGTATTCCAAGGTCTCCATTTTCTGGCACCGCTTCTCCAAGTATTCATAAAAATCCTTTGCTGTAGGTATGGCATCCGACGACAGGTGTTCTTCCCATTTCATTTGCGTCTTAGCGTCCAACTTCTGCAGCAGCAGGTTAATTATAATGTAGTGGGATATCTCCAAATCCGTTCCTAATGTTTGCAAAGCACGCATATGCAAATTGACTGCATCTGAAAACTCCCGAAGCCTTTTGGGAGATGGCGAATCCACTCTCTTGAGCCCAAGAATCTTCTTGATGTGTGCCTGAAAAACAAGTCGTTTGTTACTAAAACGTTTATTAAGTATATCCAGCGCCACACGATAATTGGCACTGGAGAGTTCCAAAGATCGAACCGAATCCAAAGCCACATCAGCGAGGCTAGAGCGAAGGTGCTGGAACTTCTCGATGTCGCTGAGATTCGCATCCGCGTCGATGATCGAATTGAACATATCCATAAAGTCCAAAAATTCGACTTATCCACCGGAAAACTTGGGTATTTTCAGCTCAGGAAGTAGCTGCTTGTGAGCCATGATGATGGTACCTTGTCCAGAATGGTTTGGTAGGGTAGTCGAATTGGCAGCAGCGCGCGAGTGGCCTAGTTCGAGAGCAGCCAGTAGCTCAGCCTTCAAAGATATGAAGAGCATATCAAAGTTGTTGCGCATCTCACTCCCAATCTCGTCTTGATTGAGCGCTTCCAGTTCATTATGGGCCTTATTAAATTCCTCTCGAATTTCTGACAGCATGTCGATACGAACGTCGATATCCGTGGCGTTAAAATTATCGATCTTATTGCCAGCGAATGATTCGCCGAGCCCGCTCATTCGATCGTACAAAGACTGAACTTTAAGTTTATAATGACTCAGCCTGTTATTAGCCGTCACAATATTTTCGCCCGCGCCTGTATTTGGATCGCTTTCCATGTTTAACGGGGTGAAATGCAACGTAACAACGGAGAATAGATAACCGTTTAGCGACGGCGTACAGAATCGAGAAAGAGAGAGTGAAGACACGAAAAGTCGAAACCGTGGCTGCAGTTGTGCAGAGAATAAGAGACTTGAAGATTATGCGACGGTGCACAGAAGCTGGAGCGAGAATGAGAGACACGAAAAGTCAAGAACCGTGTCTGCGGCTGAGCATAGAATGAGAGATTCGACGATTAAACTAACGGAATCTCAGACGACCGCAATATCAACTGAATTTGCATATTTTTTTATATGCTGCACAAATGTATTTGTTTGTGGTTAAACTGCACAGAACCGAATATATTGTTCAATTTAAATGTTTTTACACGAAACGCGATTAGCCAATGTCTTTGATCACGTCGGGGTCACCAATGTTTGAGATGCCAAGCTTTTTTGGTACCTATTTTATCCAAAATGATAATACGAATGTTTCCAAATTTAATGCTGTTTATTTATACTGGCGGCTGCTAGCGGAAGCCGAATGCTTGCTCTTAGCACAACCAGATAAATGTATGTCGAGATCCAAAATGCAACCAATGCGCAGAGAGGTTAGCAGATTACTAAAGTTAGCGCCGTCGGCTAAACAAAGCTAGAGCCGAAGCGGTGGCTGCAGAGCGCCCTTTACAGAAGGAGAGCGCAGCAGCGCTACCGAACGTTGGTGTTTACAGTGAATTGAATATTGTATAGTATTGTATTGTATGTATAGTTTTAAGTTAGGCCTGTTGATTAGCGGCTGGCCCGAACACTCTGTCTTGTTATTATCCTACAACAAATGTTCACAATGTTCCGTATTTTGGGCCAATTACACTGCTCAACAAAATTAAACTTTTTATTTCTGCTGTCGCTTAAAATGACTTTTTTTATAGATTTGGATGTTTAAATTTTTATAAAGAATAATGGGGTAGTTCTTTTAAAAAGATTTTTTTTTATTGGTCATGTTTTATCTAGAGGTAGTGTTTCTATTTTTCAAATAATTTTAGTTTCTTATAACTGGTTTGGATATATAACACTTTGGATGTAATATAAAAAAAATATTTTGTGGTTAACATTTTTGGTTTTATACCCTTTTTACATTAGGGCTCATCATTGGATTTTTCCGTTAAATGGAACATGCGACAATGATGCCCATAAGAACCCTGTGGATAGAAGAAGACAGACATGCGGTGGCATGTTTATACACTCGCCGCATCATTTGCAAGTGTTACCGTATTCTGACAAGTATTTTTACAAAATACTGAAATTATTTGGTATCGACGCGGTTTCGGGGTATTTCTGTCGAATCAAACAATAAATTCAATTTAAAATTGAGCGGCCAAACCATTCCTGAATATTTGAATTAAAATAAGCCTGATAAAATTGTAACACAAATACTTGCAAGGGTCCACAAAGATCTTTTGGGATGCACTGATTATAACTTTTAAACCGAAACTTCAAAATTAAAGTAAGCAGAACCTAATTTTTGTTCGATGGAGCCAATGATAGCTTCACTTCCATCGGACTCCTCCTTAACAAGCTCCATAAACAATTAGGAGCTCGTATTGAAACTCACAAATGCACCGTTTTCCACATTTAAAAATAAATCGCTCATTATTTGGGTAATATCTTTTAATTTCAACAAAAATGCGTGTGCTCTCTTCTTCTTATTCAATCATTTGTAAGCCGAACGGCTGACAAAATGTTTCGGAAATGATGCGGCCTAATAGGCTTTTTACACTTGGTGCGTTACCTATCGATATCGGAGAAGACGCAGAGAAGCAGGTTTGCCGTTTACACTACAGCGACTTTGCTTCTTTGCGTCTTGGGAAGAGGAAGAAAAATTTGTAAACAAAACAAACTATGTCTGAAAATAAACAAAATATGTCTGAAGAAGAGCTGATTCTTTTATCTGTGGTGGCGCAAAATGAAGTGAATCTGCTGAAGTGTATGGAAGTGTCTGGGCTATCCTCAGAAAAGCTGCAGTTCGTTTTGCAACTGCAACGTCCTCCTCGCGTTTGGACCCTTGTTAGTAAAGTGCAGAAACCAGACATGGAAAATTCAATTAAATAATGTATTCTTCATTGCAATAGCCACGATATGGTTCATTTTGGGAGGAAGATGTTGTGGAGAACTTCGATGCCTTTTTTAAGGAAAATTTCTGCATGGAAAGGAGTACTTTAACATTCTCGTTGGACTGTTGCCCAATCTCAAAAAAAAAAACTCCTTTTCGACTGACAATCCCTCTGGAGAAGAGAATAGCCATAGCCCTTTAGGGCTAGGATCGACTGCGGAATATCGCACGGGAGTCTATTTGGTGTGTCAAGGGCTTTTGTCTGCCTCATATTACTGCAGTTTTGTCTCTAGGTAGTTGCTGAACTCGCTGACAAGTATCTGCAAGCAGACTTTCTTACCCTGAGAAGATCACGGAAACAGTGTAAGGATTCAAAGACATGGGATTTGCAAAAAATTTGAAATCAACTATATTGTTGAAATGCTTTTTTTAATAATAAAATTAGTTTTAACAATTTGTTCTAAGCATTACATGAATTTTTGCCCCTTTTTACTCAGTTAAAAATTTTACGCGGCAAAATTTAAATTTGAATCTGCTGTTTTTTGTTGTTATTAGTGGTGATAGTTCCACTGATTAGGCAGAAAAGTACGAAAATTGCTGTTATGCGCACAGAAATACCACAGAAATACCAAAACGTAGTTGCGTCGGAAAACGACGCAACTTTTTGCCATCACTAGGGCCCTATGCTAAACCTATGTAAAAAAAACTGCGTTTCTGGGAAGACGCAAAGAATCAAGACGCAGCCTCAGTGTAAACGGCACCTAAGTGTAAACGCCTCGCATCATTTTTCAGCACCTTAGACAATGATGCGGTAGTATAAAAAGGCTATTAGGCCTCGTTTGGCACCATCCCAAATGCCATTTTCCGTTAAAAACTCTTACAAACACAGATTTTTGATATTTTTTGTAAAAAAAATTATATGTCGACTAACGGAATATATCGCAAAAATTCGACATACGATGGTTTGGTCAAACGGCTGCAACTTGGACGTTTATCCATCTATTCTTACAAACGATACCTTAAACGACGTCTAATTAATGTTTCTATCTGAAAATGCATGCCAAGAAATATTTTTATATACTTTTCTTGAGTTTTTGAAGTCAAGCTTTCCAGAAACTTTCCAGAAAAATGTATCAAATTTGAATTGAAAAGCCTAACATCTTTCAGACGTTAAGCTGCAGCTTCAAAGTTCAATACAACCAGTTATAAGAAACTTAAGCTATTTTTAAGACAACAGCACCACCTCTGAAATACAAATTTGAAAACAGTTCTTAAAAAAAAAACTAAACCATAAAAAAAAAACCATAATTTTTCAAAATAGTTATAAATCTCCAAATCTATCAGAACAATTCGGCTTGGGCCACAGCGGAAGTGTCGTGTTGTTTTGTGAAATCAGCCAGGCTCCGGCTTTTAATTAATTAGTTAACTAATTTAATTCTTGACCATTTCGTTTACATGTTTATAATGTTCATTTATACCGGCGGCTAGCGGAAGTCGATTGCTTGCTCTTTGCCCAGGGATATAAATGTACTCGAGATCGATATGCAACCAATGCGCATATCAATAAGTCATCTAATTTTTTGTTTGCAATTAAGATTCGTTACGTTGTTTACTCTTCAATTTGAAAAAGAAAATGTTTTCATTTTGATAACCACAAAATCGTTCGTTTTGTGAAAACGGGAGCACAAATGTTCGTATTTTCAAACGTGAAAGGTAACATTTTTGGGAAAGTGAGAGCCGGACTAAATAATTTATGACACTAATATATATACAAATAAAAATAATATACTAGTATAGAAAAAATTTGCTTTGCCTTAGCTCTTCATTTGAAGTATTAAAAATAAATATACTGTAAAAAAAAAAGAAAAATAATTCAATTTATTTTAACTTCAAGCTAATAATCTTCGCGCGGAGCTTTTATTCTCGCCAGTTGTATCGCTAACAATTGGATTAACCTTAGCTGTACTGGTCGCCGTACTAGCAATTATACTCGCTCTACGAATACCATGCACAGCTTCATCAAGAAGGCGTCAAAAAGAACTTTCTAATGAGAATATATCAAGAGGTGAATCTCCAGGACCAAGCGATAAAAGTTCTGCAAGTAAGGATCTAGACGAATATGATGAAAAAAATCCCGATGTTGTACCGGAAACTATTGATTCAGATGATCAGGTAAGAATCCTTTTGTTCAAGTATTATTTATATCTTTTAAGATAGTAAGCTTGTTACTAACTGCTGCGAAATGTTTAGCGAAGCTGTAAAACTGTTTGGGTTACAGAGAAAGTCGTATCCTTCATTGAGATGGGTAGTGTCAATTGCATTGAACATTTAGTACTGAGAAGTTTAACCGAGGTTGTAACGTTGCTTCGGCCGCGGTATGCTCGTCACGCCGGGGTTCACAAAAATTTGTTGGTTTCTGAGTGTGGTAGCTATAATTAGAGATCTCGGGTTCAAGAAGAAGGCGTAGTTTTAAGCAGGATAACAAGTTTATGTATTTATTATTCTTAATATTACAAATGGACTTTACCAGGTCTCGGGTCTTTCGTATAGGTCTTCCTTCTAAATTTGCTACTCGGCCGTATGTGGATGTTTGCTGCGTGCTGGTGGTCGTCGATCGTTCGTCCCGGCGGTGAAGGCAGAGAAGTACTGCAGAGGTGTACTCGGAAAGGACGGAGTGTTACAAGGGTAGAACACACCCTGCGCGAAAGAATCGTAGCAGGGGTATAACACTCCCTGAGGATAAGAGTCGTTGCAGGGGTTTAACACACCTTGTAGAGAAGAGTCGTTGCAGGGGTATAACACCCCTGTAGAGAAGAGTCGTAGCAGGGGTATAACACCAATGTAGAGACAAGTCGTAGCAGGGGTATAATAAACCCTAAGGAGAAGAGCCGGTGCAGGGGTATAAACACCCTGAGGAGAAGGATCGTTGCAGGACTATAACACGGCCTAAGGTTGGAAGGCTGCAGGGGTTTAACGCGCCCTGAGGGTAGGATGTTAGGACGGGGAAAATTTAATAGCGGGGAAGTGAAAAGGTATAGGACTACCTTTTCCACTAGGAAATTGGGCCAGCGACCCCGATTTTCGACGAAAATTAAAATAATAAAGCTAGAGACTTGAAATATGGTACACATGATAGCAGCGATATATATATATACATATATGTATATCTTAATTTTGGACCGATCTGACCACGCCTACTCCTACCGCCCATAAACGATACTATTCGCTTCTATTGTTTTTTATCCCGTAGTCTGTTATGCTAGAGTACGTTAGTAAAAACCTTTCAATAAAATATTTGTACTTTATACTTAAAGAAAAAAATTGGTTGAAGGTTTTCAAGTATGTAACAACAAATTTATTCAAAATCTTCTTCTACATCTATTTCTATTAAAAACGAATTTTCGATTCGTTCGATTTTTCGGCCGAAAGAGCAGCAGCATGCAGAAGAAGAAATGTGTTGTGACCTTGATTGTCAGCCAAATCGGATGCCAATTTTCTCTTCTGACGATGTCCAGCATTTACATATTCAATTGGTGGGCGTCCAACTGATCTTGATGTTAAACTCTTAGATGACGATGTTATTTCAACTTTGATAACCATCTTGGACAAAACCCATTTGTTATGCTTTTTTTTAAATGTAGACATATTTCTGGCGCATTTTGCCAAATTCTTTTGTATGTATAGATGAAAGCTCCTTAATTTATTATTTATTTCATCCCTTTTCTCCGTGCTTACGTTGTATGCCTTCAGTTCATCAAAAATCCAACTCGAAACTGCAGCGGCGCTTCGATTATTCTCAATGTATATACTGAGCAGCTTTTCATTAGCGAACTCAACCTCAGCTACAAAAGAAGAATATACGCGCAAAGCCGCAAATTTCCGCAAAAACGGGTTTAAGGATTAATTTATATACAGTTTGCACTACAATGACACATAATTACTTTTTGGCACAATTGCGCACAAAAATAGGTTTTAACTACAATAGACGGACACGTTGGTTAAAATTTCACTACCTTTGGACGACACAAATTAATGCACACAAAAACATAATAGCAAACATGGGAAACATTATTTTTATTATAATGATTCTACATACCATGGCCTTTCTTTTCCATTTCTTGGATTTCAAATTTGTTATTTGGCTTCAAATTGGTAAGCTTTCAAAGTAAACAAACAGTTTCCCGCGTTTTTTACTATCGTTTGCAATCAAACAGCTGACTTTGAAACGTTGCATAAATGCCAGGGGCGCATTAAATAGAAAATTTCTTTTGGTTTTTGTTTAATTAAAGTATTTGCTATTTAAATTGTATAACGGAATTAAGTTTTATTTTCATCAACATTTTTGAATTTACGTCGAAAATCGGGGTCGTTGGCCCAATGTGCACTGTAAAAAATATTGAGATGTTACTTTCAGGCTAATCCGTGTTGGACTGCCGAGTTGGCGATTCCGGATGGACTGCCGAGTTAGCGAATCCGGATGGTCTGCGCCGATTCGATCTGGCGATGCTACCGACCTGTCTAAACTTCAGAATTAAGAAGCATTGCAGCATTGTTCTAGTTTTGGTTAGTTTTGGCACCACATGCCTGGTACCTGTGTTAACAAATATCTGGAGACCTCGGACGTCTATTTACCGCAACAAATTCAGCTGTCGTTGCTTTTGGAATGGCAAAAAAAATACTTGAAGTGGTCTGAGTCAGTTCTTCAGCCACGAGCGGCTGAGGAAAGTAACCCTTTTGCGCCTATGAGACTCATTCATCAGTTCCAAACTAAATTGAGACTACTTTATTAGCACCCGATCGTATTGTTTTTTAAAGCCAACGGATAGCTCCTTAAAGCGCTTGCGCGTCTGCCTCACAAATATTACCATGTCACTTTCAACCACGCGGCAGGCCATGTTACTGTAATGCAGACGGTTTTATACAGCATGACCCACGACCCCGGAAAAACGCTATCGCAGAACCAGCAGGTGATACTTGTTTGGTCATGGCTGATCTGGTTCAGGCAGGATTTTGAGCGCAGGATTTTAAACCAAACCGACTGGCTCTAATAGATTTGGGGCCTCAACATTTTTTAACGGACTATGTTTGTTCTATGCCTTAATTTGTGTTTAATTATCTTCTCTGTAAAATACCCTCAAATACTCTGCGACCTAAAGACCGCAAACTAAAGACCGTGGACTGGGAGTTAATCCATCGAAAACAGAACTGGTATTGTTTAAAAATAAATACAAGGGGCCCACCTTCAGCGACAGTGCCAATTACTTAGGGTTGGTAACACTAGTCGACTCGACTTTTCCGCTGTCGCCCAAAATGAATTTTCTGATAGATTTCGATGATTAAAAATTTGTAAAGAATGTTTTTTTTTTTAAGGTTTAGTTTTTTTACCAATTTTTTTCAAAATTTGGTAGGTAGTGCTTCTATTTTTCACATAACTTAAGTTTCCTACAACTGGTTAATTCCAAGCTATAAATCCGACCCAGACTTTTTGTAGCTGCAGCTTAACGTCTGGAAGATATTAAGCTTTCAAATTCAAATTTCAATATTTTTTTTCGTTTTTTTTTGCCGAAATTTTGAAAAAAAATATTTTATGGCTAACATTTATAGTTTTAGACAGACACATTAATTAGGCGTCGTTTAAGGTATCGCTTGTAAAAATCAATGAATACAACCAGCTGTAGGAAAATTAAGTTATGTGAAAAATAGAAGCACTACCTATGAAAAAAAATACCAAAGTTTTAAATAATTCTTTTCAAAAAAAACCATAATTCTTAAAAAAAAATTAAATCTCCAAATTTTTTAGAAAAAGTCATTTTGGGCGACAGCGGAAAAAAAAGTTAAATTTTGTAGAGTAGTGTAATTGAAAAGATGCTTAATAAAATCTGAACATCAAAGATAGATTGAAGCAGGCTTTCGTCCCTCTCCACATTCAAAAAAGCTATTGTCCTTAATTGGGGCATGAACCCAAGCATAGTCCAATGCTACTTTATGGAGTTACAGAGTAGTGGCCGGCCCAGTCAAATAGGACGATCACCAAACAAAACTTCAGCGAATTGTAGCCCTATGCATCAATGGAGCTCTTCTTACCACTCCAAATGATGCGCTTAATGATATCCTATGCCTCCAGAGCCTTGACCTTGCGGGAAAGGATCGGTCAGAAATAGCAGCGATACATTTGAGAGACTCCGAATAATGCGAACCACAGCACATATATATGTATGTCACTCATCCATACTAAATAAAAGCAGAACAAAACGAACTACTGCGTTCCAAGGCAATAAACAGATTTCAAAATAAACATCCCTAACAGGGACGAATGACTCGAGGGTCATAAACATCTTCACTGATGGATCGAAGCTGAATATCAAGGTCGGAGGAAGAATCTACTCTGAACACCTAAACGTAAGGCATTCCTTCAGGATCTCAAATTACTGTAGCGTCTTCCAAACGGAAGTCATTGGTATCAGGGAAAATCTGAAATGCCTTCAAGAGGATACCGTCATGGCAACCCAGCTTAAAATGTATAGCCACAGCCAAGCTGCGATGAAATCGCTTCCTTGAACTCCGCCATCGTGGCAGACTGTAGACACTTTGTAGCTGCAACTTAACGTTTGGAAGATATTAAGCTTCCAAATTGAAATTTCACATTTTTTTTGGGATTTTTCCCCGAAATTTTGACTTTGAAAGCTCAGAAAAAGTAGAAAAAAAAATATTTGAATGCCTTGATTTTTGGTTTTAGAATGACACATTAATTAGGCGTCGTTTAAGGTATCGCTTATAAAAATAAATGGCTAAGTAACAACCGTTTGACCAAAACTTCATATGCCGTTTGGCACTATCCCAAATGCCATTTTACCGTTAAAAACTGTCACAAACACAGATTTTCGGTAATTTTGTAGGCAAAAGATTAAATTAGAAATAATTATTATTTTGATGTCTCACAATTCTAATTTACGTATCGAATGTTCCGAAAAGAAACCGCATACTTTAACTGACAATTTCAGGCAGTGCGAGCTATCGATCATGCCGTACGATGCATCGCTAGAAAGCTCGAGAAAATCTGCATGTTCTCTTTTCACTATTCTTTTTTCAGATTTAACGATACCTCAAATAGAAAAGCAAGTTCGCAAAAAAAATTAGCTAAACGCTACAAAGTTAGTGTTAATGGTGTAAAAAATACAGTTAAGTTTGGAGAGACATGTTCTTTAATAGATTTGGCTAAAACTCGAAGAAAGGTCAAAGGGATCAAGCTATTGATAAAAAGGTATTAGCCTTAATACACAAACATAGCACGATGCGCGAACAAATAAAAGTATGGAGTAACGAATAAAGCAACAGCAGCAACTTAAAGACATATGTATGTTGTGAGCACCGGCACTTGCCGCGCCTCTACTTTGACTCACTAGACTAGTAGGTTAAGCGCCGTAATTAAAGTTAAGGGATTGCATAAAAAGTATTAAAATACCTGTTTAACCTTTTATTCGCCAAATATGCAACTGGTTTGTGACCGCATGATGCGCATGCGACTTATATTTAAGATATATTTTAAGTTTTTATTTTATTTTTAATACGGAGCAATATTTTAGCAACAAATAAAGTTCCTATTTTAAATGTGATAAAACATAAAACAAATTGCCATTTAAACATTTTTTGTTTTCCTCTGGTTTAAAATCTATAGCACCTTGAACATTTTATTTGACACTGCATGTTTGGGGGTGTGAGTCACTGTATATATGAGCTTACGATTTATGTAATTAATTATATGTTCGCCAAAGGGACAAATTAAATTTTTGCCATAAAAGAACATTTCAAAAAATTAAGTCGAGCTCTATGGGAGATTTTTATATATTAGATGTTATATGTTTCCATTTTTTCTTACATATACTTTTTACATCAGCCTCTCCATTTCTACATGTACATGTATAACTAACAATACGAGACGTGGAAGTGCGCTTGGCAGGCGATGCGTAGCGACTGAAATTTAATTGGTTCTTTCTGGCCATAATAATGATCTGACCTGATCCAGATTCGGCAATATGTTAGACACGGTCATTTTCCATGAACCTGCGTGTTTGGTTTTATTTTATCTTAAAAATTGTGGGTTCTACAGATTTTCATCCTTTGTGTGGCCGGAAGGGGGCGGGGCGAAATTTTGAAATACACTTGTAATGGTGTGATAACAAAGGATAGGGTAAAGTAGGTAGTTATGGACAGTCGGTAGTTGTGGACACCGTTGTGCAACTTTTGACACAGAGCAGATTTGACAGATCTGACAAATGTCATGTGTGCGCCATAGAAGCACGATGTTTTTGTGCCAAATACCAAAGTGAACAGACGCGTCTGCTTTGTGCTGCAAACAAATTATTTTTTTTACCTCAAAAAAAATCACAAAAGTTTCTTTGAACTTTTTTAAAGTGTCACCGTGTGAAGTGTGTTAAGTGAGAAGGTGAGTGCAATGGATTTTTTTACGCGAAATTTAGTTTTCTTTGAGATTCAATACCGGGTTCGTACACAATCTACACAGAAACATTTTTTTTCATATGATTTTAAAATGGCTGCTCAAGGGAGTTGTGGACACTTGAATGTCGGGTGTTGTGGACACCCAATTTTTTTTTGGCAAATCGTGAAATATTGTCGTTGATGTCAATATAAATTATTTTAATAGTGTTTTATGCATTTTTTCGATGTTTTTAGTCATGTCGTCGAAGAAAAATTCAAAAAATCGTCCGATTTAACGGGAATTGATTTTAATGCGCTGACAAATGCCATTAAACGATGCTTGGTGGAATGCGCGAATTGTGCTTCTGACGTGGAATGATGCCCTCTCTCGTTATTCTTTTTGCCATTGATGGCCTTTAAAATTAATAAACTTTCATTAGTGATTAATTTCATTGCGTTTAACTTCATACTTTCTATATTTAAGCTCATTTTACAAAGGTGTCCACAACCCCCCACCAAAAAAAATATCGCAAAAATGGCCATTTCACAAAAAATTTGATAATTTTTTTTCAATGGGAGATATCAATGTAATTCTTTCAAAACTAGTTAGCTGAGGTTTCTAGCTTTCCATTGATATGCATATGTCCGCATAATATGCCCCAGGTAAAAATATATGATTGAAAAACAAAACTATGTCCGACTCGGCTTTTGATGCTGATCAAGAATTTATATAATTTATGGGGTTAGAAACGCGTTCTTCTGAGTGTTACACATATCCACCATATATATCCACATATCACCAGAAATCGAATATACCTCTATATTCTTCGAGTACCGGGTACAAGAAGTCCATTCATCTTTAGAGCTGCATGATTTAAAAGACATCAATTTCGTATTCAAAGAGGAAAACCCTCCAAATTGTCCGGTCCTCCAACCAATTAAGCGATTTTGGGTCAACGAAATTGGGACTCAACCCGTAGGGTTAACAAGGATTGTGTGCAAAATTAAAAAACGAAGCTAGCATTTCATTTCATTAAAGTTGTTATCAATATTGATTTTTTATTTTTTATTTTATTATCCTAAAATTTGTATTTTCCTAAAATTTAAATTCAAAATTTAAATCAAAACCAAAACATCGAAGTTATAAGAAAAAACGAGGGAAAACGTTGCGAGCCGGCAAAGGCCGCGGCTCTGCTTTATACCTCGTACTCAGTGAACTATGTGAGTTTACGATTTATGTTATTTAATATATGTTCGAAAAAGGGACGAATTAAATTTTAGCCAAACAAAAATGTATATAATGTGTATAATGTATATATTAGATGTTACTGTTTCCATTTTTGCTTAAAGGTGTTTTTAAAATCTGTCTTCTACATTTCTACATCTACATATTCGTCTTTACATATGTATGTAATTTTATATGTATGTTCGTGGAAGTGCGTGCGAGAGAGAGAGAGAGTGAAGTGATAAGCCGTAAGCTTGGATAGAAAGTCTTGTTGCTCCAGCTCTTATAGTCTCTGAGAACTATGCGTCAAAAAAAGACGAACGAGCAAAGCAGAAAGGGTCGTGTCGTGTGTGAGAGAGAGGTTTTCTTCATTGTGGCTATATTAATGAACCGATCTGATCCAGATACAACACTCTGAAGATATATTCATTTTCTATGATTCTGCGTGCTTAGCGGGTCGAAAGTTTAAAATACACTTATATCACAGAAGTCTGGATACAAAATGTTGTTGCTCTAGCTTTTATAGCCTCCGAGATCTAGGCGCTAATGAAGACGGACAGACGGACGAACAGACAGACAGACATGGCTATATCGACTCGGCTATTGATGCTGATCAAGAATATATATACTTTATGGGGTCGGAAACGCTTCCTTCTAGGTTACACACATCCAATATCACCTCAAATCTAATATACCACTATACTCTTCGAGTACCAGGTATAAAAAAAGAGTGCAGTTTCTTTTCAGTATATTCCATAAAAATCTCACTTTTTAGAGGTCGCAGAATATATATGCTGTTTGTGCTTTGAATATTCCTTTACCTAATTTGAAAAGCCCATTCTACGACTTGGAGCCATTTGACCTTTAAGTCGACGCGGCCTCGACAGAGCTCTGTCGAAAAAAGGGTCAGAATATGACTTTATATGGGATTATACGGCAGCGCCCCTCGGTCGGTTGGGCGGGAAGTGGGCTGCTTTCTTGCCTGGGATCCGCGCGTAACAGCCATCGGCTGGTGTCGCTTGGGCCACTTGATGGTGCAGTCATTGCATATCAACGTCCTAAAGAAAAAAAATAAACCCACGACAAACGTTTATACATGTTTATCGTGTGAATATTAACTTACATTTTTAAAGCACAGGAAAACTCTATTAGAAGCGTCAAGTTCTTAAATTCGTAAATTCTTTCACTTTTCCCCCCTCTTCTTTTCTGTGTCCCCGCTGTGCTTCTCACGTCGATTACATTGATGAGATAAAGTCATGTATGTAATATAATATGAAATAACATATGTATTTTCTTTAGGACGTTGATATGCAATGACTGCACCATCAAGTGTCCCAAGCGAATTATTATAAGAGCATAGGACCCTAAATGGTTCATGCAAGGAGTAATTCGATCTACAAAGTGGAAAAAACAAGGGTGTATAATTTCTAGTGCCTCTAATAGGAATCGTGAAGTTTATGCGGCTCAACAGGTCAGGGCTATCTACGTCACCCTTGATCAAGCCACTGTCGTACCTGCGGCGGTAAGCACCATACTACACTTCATTTCAGTAGCCCTGATTCGGCTGCAGTCCAAGGTCAATCAATCGATGCTCCATCTACGCCCCTTTCTTCTAATCCGTCTCAGCTTACCACTGAACCCTCTACGTCAGCGTTTACCTCGTCTGCACTTGTAGCCCAAGGTCTCAGTATTGATGTTGTCCTGCTTGCCACTGCCACAGTTTTGGTCAAAAATCGTTCCGGAGTTTTAGTTCCCTGACGAGCGTTGCTGGATTCTGGCTCCCAGTTACATCTGATAACTTCTCTTTTCGCCAATCAGCTTCGGCTTCGGAAAAGGAAAACATCAACTGCAGTTTCTGGAATTGGCGACTCCAGCTTTCTCACAGATGGATGTTCGGTCAATGTTAGCCTGCATTATGAGTCATCTGAATTCTCAACTCTCATCACTGCTATCGTAGCTTCTAAAATAACTGATCGTCAGCCAAGCTTTAGAATTGACACTCATACTACTAGCGGATCCAGAATTTCATAGGCCTCAGCGGGTCGATCTATTAATTGGTGCAAGTCTGTTTTACGATCTCCTTTGTGTTGGTCAGGTCAAACTACTGCCAGGATTGCCTTCAATTCAGAAAACTCGCTTTGGATGGGTCGTGTCTGGAGGTTGTTCTCGATGGAATGGTTTGTCTTTAATGGTAGAATGCGCTCCGGCCGCTGTTGCAGAGGATGACAACCCAGATGAGCAACTTGAAATGCTTCTTCGGAGGTTTTGGGAGGTTGAGAATTGCATCGAACCAATAGTAAAATTTACCAAAAAAGAGCTGGATTGTGAAGCGCATTTTGTTCAGCATGTCCACCCTTGATTGATGTGTTAATAACTGTCCCCGTAATACAACCTTAACTCTTTCATATTATTGCCAGATTTCGTTCATACGCAGTTGCGATTACGGGAGACATCTGTAAGATGTATCGGTGCGGACAGCCACTCACAGCAACATGCAGTGTATTCTGTATAAAAACTACACGCAAGAGGACTTGCGCGTGTTTCAACTGAACACCGTTACCAATAGGACGCAGCCTGCTTCCTATTTATCTGTGCGAGCGATACACCAGTTGGCAACCGACGATAGACTTTCCAGTTGGAGCTTAAATTCTTCGCCGTGACTTTTACTTTGATGATTTAATATCTGGCGCCTGATGTCAGGAAGAGGCCATCCGTATTCGTAAGCAAACTGCTGGAATTTTGTGTAGAGTTCAGTTCGGATTAAGGAAATGGTGTTCAAACATGCCCATTATGCTTGTCCTGATGAGGACAAGGAAACTTACTTGAAGTTCGATGATGGCTTTTATTTTCTCTCTCGGCCCTGCAATCGTCTCCGACTCTCTGCAGACGCTCTGTGTTGACTAGCTGGTCCTGTACACAGAGAAGTTTGCCTGGGATGAAAGCTTTCCAGCCTCACTGAGTACCGGAATGGCAGGAAATACGCAGCAGTTTTGGCCAGATTCGTCGACCTAAATTTCCTCGGCTTGTTCTCCTTCCTGACTCCGAGCTAGAATTTCATGGATTCTGCGATGCCAGCATCGAGGCTTATGGGGCATGCATATATATCGTGTCAAAAGGTCAGCCTTACTTTGTGCCAAATCTCGTGTTTCTCCTTTAAAGACACTTACGGTGCCAAAGTTGGAGCTTTGTGGAGCGGAGTTGCTGGCTAGGCTCATATCTGAAATAGCCGAAATGAATGTCTTCAAGGGAAGGTGCTACTGTTGGTGCGATTCTGCTTCCGACATTCTCTCTCGAGGGGCTCTTCCGACTGTGCTGAACGAGTCGCCCCTTTGGGCTCATGGAACTTCATTTCTTTGTGGCCCCTCAAATGACTGGCCGCCCACGATATTACCGGATACGCCTACATTGACATTGTACCTGATTCCATTTCTTGCTTGCAACGCGTTTTCGGATACATTCACAAATTTTGCAATCGCATTTGGCGTCCCGGACTGATTGTCTCGGACATTGAACATGGAACCCTGTTATTGTTGCGACTAGTCCAGCGTACTCAGCTATGGGAGGACATGAAGTTGCTGCAGTACCGGGGATCAGTTTCCTCATCCAGCTCACTTGCATCGTTGTCGCCATTCATGGATCATTTTGGTCTTCTCAGGGTTGATGGTCAACTGAAGAACTATCCACTAACTCTTGCTATAATCTCTCAGTTTTATGAGCGATATCTGCACGCTGGACCTCGAGCTTTGCTTGGATTAATTCGATCCCAATATTGGCCCATTGGGTGGAGGAAGACGGTAAACAAGGCAGTGAAGAAGTGCGTAAGATGCTTTCAAAATAAGCCTAGAGTATTGGAGCATTTTATGGCGGATCTTCCAAACTCGACCGTTCTCATGCCTTTGAGATCACAAGCGTCGACTTTTGTGGGCCATTTTTTAATAACCGAAGGCACGCAATAAGAGTCCAACCAAGTTTTATGTCTGTGTCTTCATTTGTTTCGCTACCTAGGCTGATTAAGGATTTATCTACACTTTTTTTTTTTTCTTTTTTACTTTAGGACGTTGATGTGCAATGACTGCACCATCAAGTGACCCAAGCGACACCAGCCGATGACTGTTACGCGCGGATCCCAGGCAAGAAAGCAGCCCACCTCCCGGCCAACCGACCGAGGGACGCAGCCGCTTAAGGCGCGACTCCTTAACCGAACCGATCGCGGGCATGCAGGAAAGATAGGTGTTAGACTAGTGTTCGAGGAAAAGTAGAACTAATCTAACTAAAGAAACGAAGTAATTACTAATTACGGGAAAGATATAAGAGTATAAGTAATTTAAGACTAGGAAGCGAGTTAGTGGTAGATATAATGTGATAGAGAGAATTATAATCCGAACATAGGACCCTAAATGGTTCATGCAAGGAGTACTTCGATCTACAAAGCGGAAAAAACAACGGTGTATAATTTCTAGTGCTTCTAATAGGAATCGTGAAGTTTATGCGGCTCAACAGGTCAGGGCTATCTACGTCACCCTTGATCAAGTTGTGCAGAAAAATCACACCAAGCATTTTCTTACGAATAGCTAAGGTTGGAAGGTTTATTAAAAGCAATCTATTAGAGTAAGACGGCAGTCTCACACTTGCATCCCAGTTGAGGCCGCGAAGAGCGAAAAGTAAAAAGTTTTTCTGAACTGATTATATACGGTCCTGATGTACGTTTTACTGAGGGCACAAGAGCCGTATTATATAGACTTATTTGTTATATAGGGGTCGTCAAATTCCTTTGACCACCTCTTTATAAACCCAAGCACTCCCATGGCCTTATTCACCATGGTAGAAATGTGTTCTGAAAACCTTAACTTGGGATCTAATAGAACACCAAGATCATCAACCCGGGTAATTCTCTCAAGATACCCACCACAAAGGGTGTAAGGAACCAGAAAGGCGCTGGAGCGATGGAAAGTCATTACTTTACATTTTGAAGCATTCAGGTTTAATAAATTTGCAAATTTTCTCTTTGGTGGGATCCCCATCAATGTATGTATATGTATATGTATGTATATGTATGTATATACGCGTGTTATTATATTATCACAATCAATTTGATAAGCTCCTTTTTCAAAACCAAAACGCTACGTAATATACAAGTTTGCATTTTTATTTAAAATCAAGTATTTAATATGTTGGGAAAAAAAAGAAATTTTCAATTATCTCAATCATTCTAGCCCGACACCACAAGAAACAGACAACAGATATCAACAATCCATACGGACCACAGTCCTAGTAGAGGAATAAATGAGCCGCAGCACATGACAGCTGCTGAAATGACATTACGTACTTCTCACGGCATGGGTTATTGTACTTTACGCAGTGGAGTTCATAGCCCGGTACAGGCTTTGGCTGGAGAAATCTCAATTGTAAGTATATAATTTTTGTAAATAAGTTGAACAATTGACTCAGTCAACACGACATTGCGTCCCAAACTGACTTTTCCTAATAAATTTTGACATTTAAACATTTTTAAAAAATTATTGAATTATTATACCCGGTACTCGAAGAGTATAGGGGTATATTAGATTTGTGGTGATAACGGTTGTATGTAACGCCCAGAAGGAAGCGTTTCCGACCCCATAAAGTATATATATTCTTGATCAGCATCAATAGCCAAGTCGATATAGCTATGTCTGTCTGTCCGTCCGTCCGTCCGTCCGTCTTCATTTGCGCCTATATCTCAGAGACTATAAAAGCTAGAGCAACCAAATTTTGTATCTAGTTTCCTGTGTGATCACACCACTGTAAATATGTTGCAAAATTTCGCCCCGCCTCCTTCCGCCCCCTCAAAAGACGAAAGTCTGTGTCGTACACAATTTTGAAGATATGAGAAAACGCAGAATCATAGAGGATAACCATTTCTATCAGAGTGTTGAATCTGGATCTGATCGGATCATTATTATAGCTCCAATGAAGAAAACCATTTCGAAAGTCATCGTTCCCTCTCGCTCTCGCTCACACGCGACCCTGACTGTTTTGCCTATTCGTCCAAATGAACGCATAGTTCTCAGAGACTATAAGAGCTAGATCAACGAAACTTTCCATCCAAACTCCTGTGATATCAATGTAGCACAAGTTTATTTCAAAATTTTGACACGCCCCTTCCGTCCCCACAAAGGACGAAAATCTGTGGAAGCCACAATTTTTAAGATAAAAGAAAACCAAAAACGTAGAATCATGGGAAATTACTGTATCTACCAGATTGCCGGATTGCTGGATTAGGTCGGATCATTATTATGGACAGAAGGAACAAATTAAATTTCAGTGGCTACGCAACGCCTGCCAAGCGCTTGCTCATTCCCTCTCTCACTCTCTCTCGCGAACACTTGTACGTCTCGAATATGTATTTATACATGTCATGTAGAAATTTAGAAGCAGATGTAAAAATCATATCTTAACCAAAATGGAAACATGTACAAAAATTCAAAAAATGGTTTGCCTTTTTTGCCTAAAATTTAATTCGTCCCTTTTGCGAACATTTAATAAATTGCATAAATCTTAAGCTCATATACGTATATGCATGTATATGCATATATACTGACTGAGTACCGGGTATAAAGTAGAGCCTTTGCCTTTGCCTTTGACCTTTGACGAGGGGGAACCTTGTTTTTATTTAGGCTTACTTTTTTTTAAGAATTTCTTAAAATCTGGTATTTTTCCATGTTTTCTTCAGAGGTAATACTTATGTTTTTCACATAACCTAAGTTACTTATATCTGGTTTTATTGAGGTCCGAAATTCGGAATACTAAGGTTTGGTCAAACGGGTGCACCTAAGCCGTTTAAACATCGATTCTTACAAACGACACCTTAAAGACATTAACACATTACAGCCCACTGGGTATTTAAATACCCAAGAAAGTGTTGTGTCATAAAATCTTCTAAGGTGGTCCAGGTGATAGCTAACACGGTAAATTTTCTTTTATAGCAAAGGGAAAGATGGATCTAAAGAAAAAAAAAATATTGCAGTGTAATTTTCATCGGCTTACCTGTTTTTTTTACAGGTTAAAATTTCGGTTTTTTCAATGTCAGAAAATGGTAAGAAAAAGTGTTGCCAAGACGAAGAAAATGAGAAAACCCAAAAACGTGCACACTTACCAGATAGCTTCGGGTGTCTTCTATGCAGTGCACTGCAGTGCAAAAAATTCATAGCGATATCTCAACACACCTGGTCGTCACATTAGGTGTACAAAAAATGGGTATTGCAATACAGTCAATGTTGTATTCACAAGATAAAAATGTTTGTTATATGAAAAAATGACGTTTGGAGGAAAAAATCGCAATTTTATTGAAGAATTATAATATTTGTAAAAATGAAATTATTTAGCTTTGACAATTTTCGTCTTATCTGGTGCAACACCGTTGTGGTAATCAAGGAATCAAGGAGTTGGGTGCACGTTCGCCTGGCACTTCCAGCAACCATATTCTGCTTTGCCAACGCATTGCGGACAATGATGACGAGTATTCAGCTTTTCGATAATATGATCGATACGATCGTTACGCATTTCGAGCTGTGCCCCGGAAGTTCCACCAGGATGATGATAATTCGACTTGACCATAATCGATTCGCAAACCTCCACTCGGAATTAGTATTGACACATCGGGGACTTCCTTTCATACTTGCGACAAAGGCAATAAAACTTACACGCATTTACTATAGCCGCGTCGAAGGCATTTAGAATCAATGACCAATACCACTTCTTGCCACGAATCCGAATTCGATAGTTGTCGATTGCGTTGTCAAAAAGGTCCAAACCTCCCATGCGATGATTATATTTGTTTACCAAATGGGGCTGAAAATATAGGAATGAATGTAGAACATATCAACTTACCGCATTATCATTCCAACGCACCGCGATTATAGAATTGTTTTTATCGAAACGAAAATCACATTTCGCATTTTCTTGGCATTCATCAATGGGGCATGATAAACGCGATATGACAACCCTTTCTCCCAGCCGAAGAAAGGAATCAGCTCATACAAGTAGCCTTCGGCCGATGCCAAACACCAATACTTGTACCCGAAACGAATGGGTTTTCCCTTGAGAAACATTTTGCATGAATACCGGCAGTAGTAGACTATCATTTGTTCATCAATGGAAAGGTTATGCGAGAATACATCGAACTGAACGAATTTCTTGTTCAACAAATCATTCAATGGTGAGACTTTTGCAAATTTGTTTTTCGGATCCAAGGCTGAGTTGTCGCACACGTGGAAGAATTGCTTAATTCGTTTAAATCTATCTCTTGAAATACATTCTTTTATCAGCGCGCATCCCAGCGAGTCTTTAATTGACCAATAATCATGTGTTTGTGGCAATGTGTGGTAACCGGTGATATACAAAACTCCCAAAAACGTTTTCATCTTGGTAACTGATGTAAAAAATGATGGACAATTATTGTCCGCAGCATATTGATTGGTAGAAGTGACCAACAAGTTCAACACCTCCTCATCGATCAACCTTTCACAAAGCTGCATAGGATTCATTGCGCCAATCTTTTCATACAACGCTTTGTATGAAGCGGCCGTATCATCGAATGGAATCTTATCGAATTGATAATTTTGCGACCGAGACCATTTGGGCATCATTCCTGCATCGATTCGAGGTCTCTTCTGTGCCTTCCTTGATCCACGGTTTGATTTACGGCCACGACCACAAGATGTTGGGGCCACCGGCGTATGATCTCCTTCTTCTGAGACATCTTCGGGCTCATTTACGCCATCCTTATCATCATCACCGACAGAAGGCATGTGTACGTTCGTGTCATCGTAAGCGAGGTAGCTCCAATTCATCGCGCAACAATAGAACATTATAGTCCAAGTCCTCATGTGGGAAATAAAATCAATGGTGGCGTTATGATTATATCTACGTTGTTTATATTTCGGGTTCCGCAGCCCCATATTAAGAGAGTTGATGGAAACATTATAGCCAGTGGTGCAGCAGTAAATTAAATTGCCTTTTTTATTGTTTGTTGTTTGTACTGCCCACTGCACTGCACATTGTACACACATATACATATACATGTAAGCTTCCGCACGGCAGCAGCCTATCCAGCCGTTCTCTCGTCTTCTTTCCTTCTTTATTTTGACTTTTTTATCACTCTCTCGATCATTCCTCTTCGGTATTGCTCTCTCCTTTGGATCTGTCGCACTCTCGCTTGCAGTAGGGCACGGGCAATTCGGCCTGCCTGCCCTCAAACAGTCTGGATATCGTGGTGCTCGCATGAGGGCACGGGCAATTCGAGACGCCTGCCTTTGCAGCGTCTGGACCTAGCTCTTCAACCAACACTGTCGTTGAACCGACCCCTCGCGTCTTCAATTTGACCCGGTCTTGAATCGAGCTAAACAGACTCGTCGTGCATTTCCAGTATTCTTTCGACTCGCTATCCTATTACATATATACCCCACAATAAACTGTATCAAATTAAACTCCCGTGTTTAATATATCGCAAACTACGCTTCTGAAAAAGCTCGGCAGTTCAACAGTTGTTATAGTTGACATCGCTATCTTCATCAGACCAATTGTCAATAATGGCTTGCAGTTCGGAAGCAGTACGAACTTTTGTGCGACAAATCATTCTGAATCCCAGTATTCAAAAGCTAAATCTTCTAATTTGTAGAAGTTCATATATTTATTTAGCGTGTGCACTACGCAACGAACACTAATAATCTGATAGATTGGCTCCTGCATTCCTGCATACATATTTTTTAGCTAATTACGGGGAAGAACACAATTTTAAGTTGCATTCGTGCGTACACATTTAGTGGCTGATTTCGGGGAAGAACACATTTACAGCACGACAAACATTTTCAAAGAACATTTGGCGCACACAGCCGCATTTACATTGAAAAAAAATTCTTTTTTACAGAAATACAAAATTAAAGTATAACCAACCACCAATGACAATGGTATCTAAATACCCATGTCAGATTTCAGGTGTGTGTGCAGGTGAACATTTTTTTTCACCTATCAACTTCTTTGGGCTTACCTGGGCTTACCTGGGCTCATATTTCAAAATTTCATCAACATCGTATGAGTCAATCCATGGGCAGTCCTTAATGGGTCCTTAATTAGTGTGCCTTTTGCAACCCAAAAATACAGGCAAAAAATATTTTCATAACGAGTTTTCCTGAGTTTTAAAATCAAAATTTTGGTCCACAGGGGAAGAAAAAGTTTAATTTTGTTGAGTTGTGTTATGTCTACATTACGTCAACACCACATTTCCGAAGTGCAAGGAATTATTTTAATTGGTTAGCTTTTTATTAAATAAAATAAAAAATTTTTTCATGTGTTTTTTTAGATGGTGTCCTTTTTTCCTTTCTTCTTTCTTTTCTTCTTAGCATAATGAAAATGAAACTGTAAATTGAACCCAAACACTTTGTAGACTACGTCAACTAAAATACCAATAAATAACGCAAATTTGAATTTGACAGCTTATAGCTTTATTTGCCAGCTTTTCAGTGAAAAAGGAGCAAGGCTCTACTTCTTACCTGGCACTCAGTCAGTATATATGTATATGAACTTACAATTTATGTTATTTATAAGACATATATTTTATAGTATATCAAACAATTAAGTCGAAGAGATTCGTATATATTAGAAATGATCTGTTTCCATTTTTGATTAAATATGTATGTTTTTTACATATAATTCTGTAAAATGTAGATTCTACATAGTCGTCTTTACATATATACGGCTAGTGGAAGTGTGTGCGAGAGAGTAAGCGCTTGGAAGGCATTGCTGGTAGATACGATTATTTTCTATGATTCTTTGCTTTTAGTTTTCTCGCATCTTAAAAATTGTCCAAGGCACTGATTTTCGTCCAATGTGGTGGTTGCAGGGGCGATGCGAAATTTTGAAATTTGTTTTGGAGTCATATCACACGATCTTGGATAGAACGGTCGGTTGCTAAATCTCTTATAGATCTCTCTAAGATCTAGCGCTAATCTGGACCATGGTGAAATTAGTAATAAGGTGAGTTACTCAGCTGTGGTGAGGACGTTAAATTTTTCACCTCACTCTCTCTGGGCTCTCAGGGAGAAAATCATAAGAAAGATAAAGCATGCGTTTTACGTTCGATTGTCAAAAATAACGAAAGAGAGCACGTGTGGGGAGTACATCACTTTATTACTAATTTCACCATGATCTGGACGAATAGGCAAAACAGAAAGGGTGCCGTGTGCGAGAGATAGCAGAATGGAACGATGTCTTTTGAAATGGTTTTCTTCAATGCGGCTCCATTTGGTTTTGTAGTTTCTGAGATCTAGCCGCTCATTTGGACGATGCCTTTCGAAATGGTCTTCTTCATTGTGGCCATATTAATAATCCGATCTGATCCATATTCAACACTCTGATAGAAATGGTCATCTCCTATGATTCTGCTTTTTTCGTTTTCTCGTATCTTCAAAATTTTTTATGCCACAAATTTCGTCCATTGTGTGGGCGGAAGGGGAAAAAGTCAGAAAAAGTTGGTTTGGTTCACAGCGGGAAAAAAAGTTCAAGTCTGTTACCGCCTCAAATTCGACAGAAGAAAACCAGTCACAATTGTAGACTTGAATCGCTCTGCTTTTGAATACGATTTCGCAATTGCTTCAAAAATCTTCGCTGATTGGAGCTTCAATCGGAAATCCCCCGCGCCCTTTTGGAGGCATCTTCCAATGATGCTCTGGTGCGCCTAGGTATTTTCTCCAATGCCGAGAGAGAGCCGAGCAGTTGCAGATGAGATGACCCCGGATTTCGATAGCTCCGGGCTCATCACATTTCCTACAGCTGTCTCAGTTGGTGATGCCTTGCTTGAACCGCACTGACTTTGCCGTGCTTAGTGTGTCTAGTGGCTCCCCAATTGTCAGGATACTCCTGGAACCTACCGCGGACGACTGCATGGATCTTATCGCCGCTTATGCTGCAACCTCTGCTGCCTTTTTGATAGCGAAGACTTCCGCCTGGAATATGCTGCATCGGTCCGGTAGCTTATATGACAGCCTTATTTCGGGGTCTTTAAATTTAAACCGGCTCCAACTCCTCCGTTCATTTTGGAGCCGTCTGTATATATGTTGAGGTGCTGCGTCTGGTTCCGTCCTATTTTCCAGTCTTTGGGTCGCATGGATATTTTTGTTTTGACATCGAGGCAAAATTGGGGGTTATGTAGTGAGTGAAAGTGATCATGTTCCTGCCAATTGAACTGTGCCCATATTCTTGTGGCGACATGTTCCCCGATGCAATCAGACGCTGTGCTGCCTTTACTGTAGTCAGATGAGCTTGGATGCCCAGGGAAATGATTCCGGGTATCGAGTGCTTTTGTTGGGGTTGACCTCAGCGTCCCTAAGATACATAGCAAAGCCTGCCTCTAGGTTCTTTCCATATTCGTCATCCGTCATCTTTTCGGTAGCTTGCCACCACACTAAGACTCCGTACAGTAGAGTTGGTCGTACCACCGAGATGTGGATCCAATGATTCTGGGCGGGTGACAGTCCCTATGTGCTGCTAAGCATCTTCTTGAATGTATAAAGCACAATTGTGGACTTCTTCGCCCTCAATGATAGTTTACTGTCCAGTACTGTGCCGAGGTATTTGACTTGTGTTTTTGCGTCCTGCGTCCTGATTTATTCATTGCGTTCACTTGCAATCCGAAGTGTCAGTCAAAAGTCATATCAAAAGTAGATCTATGTATCTGTATTTTTTTATTACTCTGAAGTTTACATAAAGGATATATTAGATTTGTAGGGAAAGTTGATGATTATAACACCCAGAAATAAATCCTCCGACCCCATAAAGTATCTATATTCTTGATCAGCATCAAAAGCCGAGTCGACGTAGTCCACTAAGTCCACTAGTCCACACTAAGTTCTCAGAGACTTGAGCTCATAGCTAGAGCAACCAACTTTTTCATCCAGACTCCTGTAATATCACACTGTTAAGCCAAATATCCAGCACCATGGAAAATATTAATCGCCATTTGATTGGTTTGGAGATTCAGCGAATCACGACTTCCCCATCGGTGGTCTCTGTGATTTGCATTCCCCAGAGATTTATTAGAAAAACTTTAGAGGAAGAGAACAATGAACAGAGAAACAGAGGCAAAGAGAGAGAAGGAGGAGGGGGGGGTGGACAGAGTCACAAATGGAGCCACAAGTCAGTCGTCTGTCGCCTTAGCTGGTTTTGGGGCGACTGGGCAACGACAACGAGCCGAGTTACTGGCAACGCACCCAACATATAGCCAGATCATTCACTGGCAGCTCATAGAGTTACGTAAAAGCCTGGGCAAAAATACTGAAACAAAAACAACAAACAAACTGAGAGACGGAGAGGGAGAGGTAGTTTGTACACACGTAAATGGTAAATCAGGAAGTTTTAGTGCAGGTGCCTC
The DNA here is from genome assembly GCA_035041765.1 of Drosophila algonquin. Lineage (NCBI taxonomy): Eukaryota > Metazoa > Arthropoda > Insecta > Diptera > Drosophilidae > Drosophila > Drosophila algonquin. The sequence goes on from JAWNKY010003068.1 coordinate 147,794, forward strand.
CGATGCCTCTATAAAAGTGTTTGTGCCAACCGTCCCTTTGCCCCACCCCCTAACCCAACCCCAGTCCCACCTCCACCCCCCTCCCTCGTTTAGTTAATGCCTTTCGATTGTCCATTAATTTATGCAAGTCTGCGGCAATTAAACGTGATTAGCTTCAGGTAGATAGATCGAAGTGCAGACGTGCTGTGCAGCTTTGGCCCTTGTTGAATTATTGTAAACGGCAATTACTGGAGGGGGGGGGAGGGGTAAGCATGACATGCAATTAAGCGGAGATAAATATGGATAAGAATTAGCTGGGAAAACAAGAAGATCTTAGAAAGCGGAAAGTCTTTCTGAACTATACCTTATATAATTCTTTGGAGAGGAGTTTCGAATGGAGTTTGGCTAATCTGAAAGTTGTATACTCATCCAATACCGTTATTTAAATGTTCAGAATGGAAATCCAATCATAATCAATAGCTTAATTAACAGTATTTTTTCTTGGGAAAGCCGCTGCCTAGAGGGATTCGCCCATTCAATTGAATGGAATGCATTTGAATCGATTGGTCTGAGGGCGGTCCCGGGGGGCGACCAGTCAATGGCGTGAGAGTTTCCCCTGGGAGTGGGGGGCCACGTTTTCCATAAACCAATGTTACGAACGATAACGATAAACGGACTGCAATTAGCCAATGTGTATGCATTTTCCTCAAATCTCAAAATATTCGTTGCTTGTGTATCAGGCAACTTCAACGAAACCCACAGATTCATATCGATATTGGGCCACAATCATAAAAATACGAGAAAACTAAAACCGTAGAGTCATAGAGAGTGACTATATCTACCAGATTGCCGAATCTGAATACAAATCAGATCAGATCATTAATATAGCTAGTCACAACAAATTGAATTTCAGTTATAACTATAGCGAAAGCACTCGCCAGTCATTCCGTCGCTTAAGCACTCTCTTTCTCGTGCAGAAATAGAGATGTAAAGATGTAGAGAAAACAGTTGTAATAAAAATGTAAGGAAAAATGGAAACAGATAAAATCTAATAAATAAAAAAGTCCCAAACGGTTCAATCGATTTTGTTAATATTTTGTTTATTGGCAAAATTCCAATTTGACCTTTTGCGAACAGAGATTCCCAACGACACATAAAACATATATCATTAATTACACTAATCAACACGACATTTCCGCTTTGGCTCAAAATAAATTTTTCTGATATATTTGGAGATTTACAATTTTGTAAAGAATTATGGTTTTTTTTTAGAGCATTGTTTTTAAAGCAATTTTTAAAACTTTTTTTACATAACCTAAGTTTCTTATAGCTGGTTTTATTGACTTTGGCAGTTCTAAGAAGCTAATAAATGCAGCTAAAAATCGCACTCACCCAATTTTGTAGTTTCAGCTTACCAGATATTAGGCTTTCAAATTAAAATTTCATAATTTTTAGCGGAAAATACGACCAAAATTAATTCTTGGGGATATTTTTGGTGTTAGATGGAAACCTTTGAACGCTCTGCATCAAAGAAATAGCATCTTAGCAAAGAGAGACACCACCGGCGTAGCCCAGAAGGCATCCACACTACAGGACCAAAAGGGCCGAGCAGAGAAAGCGGTAGGTCAAACACCAGAAATGTTGCCGGTAGACCCAAGCGAGAACAATGGCCGCGAGCCGAGAGCCGAGACAGAGACCGAGCTTTCGCTAAAACGAAGACGGGGGAGAGAGAATACCGCCTCCTGAGTACTGAGGGAGGACGAGCTTCACGGATTGGCTAAGAAGTTCAGACTCGGAGACACCAGGACCGCGAAGAAGTCATGCATCTGGATTTTGTCTTTATTTGTTTTCCACTCTCCGTGGCAATGCAAGTAAGGCTGGAAGAGCTGAACACACACTTCGAGAGCATCCCGGACGAGAAAGTCGATCCAAAAAAAAGGTCGAAATGGACGAGCGGAAACTCCTGTTGATTGTGACGGAGCTGCTCAACATCACCAGGGACCCAGATGCCGATGATACCGGACATCGTGAGTCTGAGACCACCAGCATCGTGCCCTCCTAGGGCAACGCCAAGCGACCATACCCAAACCATGCAATATGCCCAGAGGAACCCAGTAAACCCGAACCACGCGCGGGTTCCCCAATCCTAACGAACCTCCCCCAGGGGGATGAATAATTCCTAAGGAAATGGGGAATCACGTTCGATGTCCACATGGACTCACTAGTGTTCATCGAGTGACTGGAAGAGAGGGTCGAATATTACGGAAGTGTCCTGAGAGCATCCCAAAATCGCATCGGAGCCCAGCCACATGGCCCGGACGAGAAAGTCGAGCCAAAAAAAAGGTCGAAATGGACTAGCGGAAACTCCTGTTGATTGTGACGGAGCTGCTCGTCTGCCACGAGTCATTTTTCCCCTATTAACGGGTAAGGCCCATGGATGGTTTAGGACCTTTCATATGCTGGGCCAACACTGAATAGAATTCCACAGTAAAATTCGGGACTTCTTTCCGTCCCTAGATACTTTGAACGCTTGGAAAGTGTGTCTAAAAAAATTAAATATTATTGAAATTGTTTAAATCAAACCAGATACATTGTAAACCTATTCTATTACTATTACCCATACCAATAAACGTCATTATTTTAATTAACATTCCTATTTTTGGGGGCTCGTCCAGTCTTGAATGCGCGGATTTGATAGAAATTGAAACAATCTCAGTCGTCTAAAGTTGGTGGTGCGCTTAAATTTAATTTCAACAGAAGTTGTAAAGTTGTGCAGTTGTATAATTACAGTAATTGGCCCAAAAGAGAAAAAGTATTAGTGAAATTCGTTTGGTGTTGGTTTGTTGCGTCGTGCCAGGAACGGAAAAAAGGGGAAATACTCACGGTCATAGATATACAAAAAAAGGAACGAAAGAGAACAATTCGGTCGGAGAACGTTACAAGAACCAAACGTATACCGGCAAAGAAATATAAAGAAGTAGAAGCCAAAAACAAGGAGAACGTAAATTTGTTGCTGCTGGATCAAGGTTTGCCGGAGTCGGATAAAGAGTGAGAAATTGTATTGAGACAAATCGAAAATATGGCAGAGGAAAGCGTGACAAATATGAATGCCAATATGCAAAAAATGATTCAGTTGTTAACGCTTCAAATTTATGTGGATGAACGAACTGTCAAAAAAAACAAAAATATGTTCAAGCCAGAAGCAAATGTATGTCGCGGCGAGGCTATTCTTGGAATCCGTGTCAAACTTTTTCGATTTAAAAGGCAAATTAATAAGCGAATTCGAGAGCAATACGAATATAGAGGATATTCACCAATCGTTGCGGAATCGTAATATGCAGAAATCTAAAATATAAGTATACGCTAAACATGAAAAAGATGGCAAGCGTCGGAAGGACGGAAGAATATCGTAAACGGGATGCAAATCAAAAACGAGTTCAACATTGCAATGTATCGGTGCCAGTCGCTTAAAGCGCTAAAGGAAGAGTATGCTATTTACGAACTAGTTCACGAAAAACTCAGCAGTGAAGAAAATACCGATGTAGATAAAAATAAAACGTCGGAAGCTGAATGGAAAAAAGAATATTGTTTTAATTGCGGTTCGGCGGATCATAAAAGAATGACGTGTTCGGCCGATACCAAATGCTTTAGTTGCAACGAAAGTAGACATATCTCCCGTAATTGTCCAAATAAGGCTGATAGTGTGATATGATCGCAGTCGCTTTAAGACAGTCCTAGTAAGCGGATTCGAAGTGAAGTGCCTAGTTGACATGGGATCCGATGTAACACTGGTCTTGCTTGAAAGTTTATCAACTTTGCGGGGCCTAGAAAACAAAAACATGAAACGGATTGGATTTTTTCACGCCGAAATAGAAGTACATCAGCTGTGAACCGAGCACAAGTTCCTGGTGGTTCCAAACTGGTAGTTCCAAACGGGATGTGTTTTCTGAGCCTAGAGGAACAGAACAAATCAGGAGAAGAGTATAATTTATGTATAATGTCATCGAAGCTCCAGGGAATATCTCTGCTCCAACCAAACCTCAGAAGAAACCCAGTGGAGAGAACGATAGTGATGACGATGCGAAAAATCAGAAGAAGAACCGAAAATCATCAAGAGCGAGGATATGGAAACATATCGGTGTAAATAAATTTATATCTAATCGTAAATTTTGTATAATTCACAACAAAAAGATGAGCAAGCAAAAAATGGCAACGTACCACTCCATGCGGTGCATATCGATTACTTGGGTCCGATGGATGCGACGATGGATTTTCATAGCGCCAACTCTCAAAGTGTCATAATGCCCGTGGGCGTTATGAAACTTCTGAAAGTGACATAGTGCTCTCTACTTATAAAAACTTGTAAAGTGCATCAAGAATCAATCAGATAACCAAAAGGAAAAACACCGTTAATTTAGTTATCTCTCTAAAGCAATTTACGGCATAAACACAAGTTTACGGCATAATGATCTCCTATGTTGGTTTATCACAGATCCTAGAACAAAGTGCCATCGAAATGGAAGATATCATCAATTACGATAAACTTGATCACTAGACGAATGGCATCAATGTTGTCGCTCAAACTTTATGACTCAACAATGCGCAACATTGCGCATTGGTCTTATAAAATCCCTTCACATTGGTTTCACGCAAAGGTTTGAAGCGTTCGTACTGTCTCAAATAATAGCTGATCAAGCAGCCCAGGAACTCGATTCAGTGAACTTGAATATACAAACCAAGTTCCCACTGGCAGATCCAAACGTCTATTAGCCAGGAAAAATCGACATTCTCATAGGGGCAGAAAATTATTATTCCCTTCTGCTCCCAGATCCACATCGCTTAAAGATAGATGGCCCGTTGAAAGAAAATGCAAAACTGGGATGGCAGAAAAGGTCAAATCTGCGTACAGTTCTCCACCCATTTGTGCAACAGGAATTAGCGAACTCATGGAAAAATTCTGGAAGCTGGACAATCTCGAGACAAGCGAAAAACCAGAGAACCTACAAACAGCATGTAAAGGCCGGCTCATAGTAAAACTCCCATTTTCTGAACACTCTTCAGCCCTGGGGGGGTATCTGGCAATTGCAACCAAAAGATTCCTGGCATTGGAGCGACGGACTTCACCAGACACTTGGAAGGACTATGTAAATCTCATGCAAGGATATGAAGAACTAGGGCACATGAAAATGGTCCCAGCATGATATGTTTCGAAAAGGTATTACTTCATACCACATCACTGTATGCTTAAACCTGAGAGCACTACAACAAAGCTGCCGGTAGTATTTGATGCGCTATACAAATTAGCGGGCGCAAAATGAACAAGTGGAAAATCTCGAAATGACATTCTGCATGCTGGACCCACAGTTCAGAGTGAACTTTTGTCCATACTATTACTGTTTCGGACTCATAAGTACGTATTCACCGCGGACATAGAGAAAATGTAACGCCAAGTGTGGATAAATCCGGAGGACAAATTCCATCAGATGATAGTATGGAGAAACAGTCCATCTGAGGACATCGCCTGAAAACTATAACATATGGGAAAACAGCTGCTCCGTTCTTGGCAACCAAATGTATGGATAACGTGGCAAACCGAAACAAGGACAGACTACCAGTAGGATATTCAACCATAAAGAAGGATTTCTACGTCGACGACTGTCTTACTTGAGCAAACACTATTCCAGAAGCAAATCAAATTCAACAAGAATATTCTAAGATATTGCGACCTTACAGATTTAAACTACGCAAATAGTGCTCCAACAATGAGCATCTTCTCCAAGGAATCCCCAAAGAAGACATTATAAACGATGTAAATCTAGGAGAGACACTAGATCACAGCAGCCTAAAAACTCTAGGTCTCATCTGGATTCCCAAAAAGGATCAACTGTGTGGACGAACCCAAAGGAGCCAAGCTACACGTATCACCAAGCGAGTGATATGCTCCGAGCTGGCCCAAATCTTTGGTAGTCAAAGCAAAGATATTCATGCAGCAGCTTTGGGAGCTAAAACTGGATTGGGATGACGAATTGCCATTACAGTTCTAAAACACAAGAAAGACTACTGGAAAGACCTAGAAGCATTAAACGAGATGCAGATTCCCCGACCATATCTATGATAGAAAAGTTCGAGTTACACAAGAACTACACACATTCGAACGAGCCAATGGTGCAGCAACATACGCACGCGCTACATATAACGAGAGGGAACGTTGTGAGCCGCGGCAAAGGCCGCGGCTCTACCTTATACCCGGTACTCAGTCAGTATATATATACATACATATATGAGCCTACGATTTATGAAATTTATTATATGTTCTCAAAAGGGACGAAAATAATATTTAAATTAAAAAAATGAATTTTTTGGAATTTTTATACATGTTTCCATTTTTGTTTACATATGCTTTGTAAATCTGCGCCTACATTTCTACATGACATGTATAACTACATATTTGAGACGTACAAGTTTTTAGGACAGAGAGAGGAGAGGGAGGGGGCATGAGTCAGCGCTTGGCAGGCGTTGCGTAGCCACTGAAATTTAATTTGTTTCTTCTGGCCATAATATTGATCCGATCTGATCCAGATTCGGTAATCTGGTAGATATGGTAATTTTTCATGATTCTGCGTTTTTGGTTTTCATTTATCTTACAAATTGTGGATTCCATAGATTTTCGTCTTTTGTGGGGGCGGAAGGGGGCGTGTCAAAATTTTAAAACAAACTTGTGCTGGTTCGGTATCACAGGAGCTTGGATAGAAAGTTTGGTTGCTCTAGCTCTTATAGTCTCTGAGAACTAGGCGCTCATTTATACGAATAAGCAAAGCAGACAGGGCCGCGTGTGAGAGAGAGCGAGAGGGAATGATGACTTTCGAAATGGTTTTCTTCATTGTAGCTATAATAATGATCCGATCTGATCCAGATTCAACACTCTGATAGAAATGGGCATTATCTATGACTCTGCGTTTTTAGTTTTCTCGTATCTTCAACATTGTGTACGCCACAGACTTTCGTCCTTTGTGTGGGCGGAAAGGGCGAGGCGAAATTTGAATTACATTTGGAGTAGTGTGATCACACAGGAGACTGGATACAAAACTTGGTTGCTCTAGCTTTAATAGTCTCTGAGATATAGGCGCAAATGAAGACGGACAGACGGACGGACGGACGGACGGACGGACGGACGGACAGACAGACATGGCTATATCGACTCGGCTATTGATGCTGATCAAGAATATTATACTTTATGGGGTCGGAAACGCTTCCTTCTGTGCGTTACCCACAACCGTTATCCACACAAATCTAATATACCCCTATACTCTTCGAGTACCGGGTATAAAAAGGAGGGAAACGTTGTGAGCGGCGGCAAGTGCCGCGGCTCTACTTTATACCCGGAACTCAGTCAGTATATATATGTATGAGCTTACGACTTATGTAATGTTTGCAAAAGTGACAAATTAATTTAAGCCAAAAAAAAAATTTCAAAATAATTAGGTCGAACCATATGTTAAATTTTTATATATTACATTTTATCTGTTTCCATTTTTGTTTGCATAAAATGTTTACATCAGCTTCTACATTTCTACATGTACATACATGTAGAACTACTCATACGAGACGTATAAGTGTGTGCGAGAGAGAGAGGGAATAAGTAAGCGCTTGAAAGGCGTTGGCAACCATTAAATTTCATTGGTTCCAATTGTCTATAATTCGGCTATCTGCGATTTTGGTTTTCTTGTATATTGAAAATTGTGAATTCCACAGATTTTCGTTCTTTGTATGGGCGGAAGGGTAAAAATTTTGAAATACACTTGTATTGAAGTGATATCACAGGAGCTTGGATAGAAAGTTAGCTTGCTCTTATGGTTGCTTTTATAGTCAATGAGATCTAGGCGCTCATTTGGACGAATAGGCATAGTAGACAGGGTCGCGTGTAAGAGAGAGCGAGAGGGAATGGTTTCGAATGGTTTTCTTCACTTTCTAAACTTTTCGAGTACCGGGTATAACAACCAAGAGTCCGTACGACTTCTCTGTTCCAAATCACGTGTGGCACCTACAGCCTAACAATCACTAAAACGGTTAGAACTTTGCGCTGCCGTCCTTGATGCCGAACTCACTCACTGAATCCGAAAGGATCTTTACATGGACATAAACACTGTTCCAGTATGTTTCTTTACTGATTCTACCAGTGTGCTGTCTTGGATTAACGCATCGACATACCATACTTTTGTGGCTAATCGAATAGCCAAAATCCAGGCATTGACTAACCAACTACAAGGGCGTTATGTTATATCGGCTAATAACGCAGCCAGCGTACTGTACAAAGGAGTTGCAGCAAGTAGATTAGCAGATCTGTGGATCTATGAACCATTTATCCTCCGAGACAAATGGACTACTTCACTACTATAAAGGCTAAGCACATGGAGATATAACAATTCATTTTACAAGATTCCATGCACTGTAGCATACGTGTTACGCTTTTGCTACAAAACCAATAGAGCGGCTTCAACGACACTCTGCGCAGGAGAACTGAATCCGGCTCACGGTATACTTTTGCGAACTATCCAACAAGTTGAGTTTACAGCAGACTTAAGGCAGCTACAACGCTATTAAACTGTGGACAAAAAGAGCTCGATAATATCATTATCTCCCATACTAGAAGACGATATGCTCATCCGAGTTGGCGGTAGAGTAGAAGAAGCTCTAGTTCCGTAGTTCTTCCATGAGAAGAACATTCATTGCGATGCCCAAGCACTAAGGGCTAGACAACAATATTATTATCAACGACCAAACGATTGCTAGAAGCATCATTTACACCAGTGCTGGATCAAAGCTGATGCACCAGATCATGGAAAATTTTCCAGCACAAAGAGTCGCATAAGCACGTCCGTTTCTTAATACAGGCTTCGACTACTGAGGACCAATTTCGATCCACCATAAGATCCGAGGAAAAAGACTAGATAAGGTATACATACATCGCCGTGTTCTGCTGTTTTTCCACAACGACAGTGCAGCTAGAGTTAGTAAGCGACCTAACCACAGCTTCATCCCTAGCAGCCCGCCGCCTTTTAAGCAGGCGGGGGAAGTGTCAGACTATTCATTGAGACATTGCAACCAATTTTATAGGTGCAAATAACTAGCTAAAGGTATAAAAAAAAGACATCTTCAGCAAAAAGGCACATGATCTGATCACAAATCATTGCAATAAACGACAAGTGGATTTCAAATTCATTCCTCCCCGGGCACCATTGTTTGGATGCCTCTGGGAAGCTGCAGTTAAGTCAGCAAAAAAGATGCTGATTATAACCACAAACACAGCATCCTTGACATTTGAGTAACAAAACACAATACTAAAAATTGAAGTTGACGCAATTCTCAATTCTCGACCCATTACTCCAATGTCAACCGATCCAATTGACATAACAGCGCTCACCCCAGGACACTTTTTGATTGGTAAACCATTGACAATGCCACTTGACATCAACTCTGATCATCAAGGGTGAAGCGCTGGAAATTAGTATCACGCTTAAAACATTCATTCTGGAAACAATGGTCTACGGAATATCTCCAAGAACTACAAAGTCGGCATAAGTGGAAAACCGCCTCACCAAACGTGGTGAAGGAAGACAATCTTCCAGTCATAAAGTGCCTAATGGGTCGTATCATTAAGACATATCCTGGCCAAGACAACCACGAACGAGTGGTCGATGTTAACACAAACAATTTTACTTATACTTAAATCAACATTGCTAGTGATGCTTCTCATACTTACATTAGCATTGTCACAGTCAATAAATGTGACAAAATTCACGAAAAAACCTGGAATATTTTATGAAAAAATTGGTACGTCAAGAATATTATGTACGTCATATTATAATTTAAATCCATATTGGAAAGACATGCAAGTATTGTTCGCCGGAATTTCCGAGTTAAGACAAATGTGCCCAGAACTAAAAAATGTTCCAGCATACAACTACAAACAGGAAATATGTTAATGAAAACCTCTCGACAACGCCGATCAGCACTTGATATAGTAGGAAACGTGGCAAACAATCTTTCGGTGTTCTTGACTCAAAGTACGCTGAAAATATGGCCGAAGTAATCGAAATGGTAAAAACCAACGAAGACTCTCTGCAATATCTACTACGAAATCAAACTTCAATTTTCCATTCCGCAACCAATGTCGTCAGGAGAGACAATTTAGCAACGAAATCCGCATAAAGGTGTTAGAACGGCAAGTTGCTACCATTAATCGAGAAAGAGGAACATATCATGGCGATCATTTGACTCAGGCATACCTAGGACTCAGAGCACATTTATAATAAGCATTATTATAAAGCAATAAGCATTAGCACCTTCAGCATGACAAACAGCGAGGTAAAATCAACCTACATTCAATTTGGAGACATAAGTTCAGCGGTGACATCGCCCTCACCATCAATTGAAAACCAGACATCTGATTACAATACTCAACAAAATTCAACTTTTTATTTCAGCTTAGACCCAAAAAGAATTTTTCTGATAGATTTGGAAATTTAAAAATTTATTTTTAAAAGTTTTTTTTTTATCGTTTAATATTTTTTAAAAGAATTTTTTTAAATTTGTCATATTTTTTCCAGAAGTAGTGCTTCTATTTTTCAAATAACTTAAGTTCCCTACAACTGGTTGTCTTGAACTTAGCAGGTCTAAAAGTTGACAAATGCAGCTATAAATCCGACCCAGAATTTTTGTAGCTCCAGCTTAAGGTCTGGAAGATATTAAGATTTCAAATACAAATTTCATAATTTTTCGCGTTATTTCTTTCCGAAATTTTGAATTTGAAAACTCAGGAAAAGTCGATTCATGGCTAACATTTTTAGGATTAGATGAACACATTAATTGGTCGTCGTTTAAGGTATCGTTTGTAAGAATCGATGGATACACGGCTAAGTTGCAGCTGTTTGACCAAACCTTCGTATGCCGCTTGGCACCATACCAAATGCCATTTTCCCTTTAAAAACTGTTAAAAACATAGATTTTTGGTATTTTTGTAGGAAAAAAATGGTTATATGGTACGGCGTCGGAATTTATCGGCAAAATTCCGCAAAATTGGTCAAACGGCTGTAACTAAGCCGTTAATCCATCGAAATATTTTTTTTCGACTTTTCCTGAGTATTTTAAGTCAAAATTTCAAAGATATTAAGATTTCAAATACAATTTCAGGAAAATTCTTATTTTTAAATTTCCAAATTTATCAGAAAAACTTATTTTGAGCGACAGCGAAAATAAAAAGCTGAATTTTGTTGAGTAGATGTTGTTGTTATTACTATTTTACCATAAAAATAAAATCAGTATCAAAAACTGTACCACAACTGCCTGTCACTCATCTTCCATTGCAAATCCACACAGGCAGTCGCCGTGACTTCACACTCTCATTTTGCACATCATAGGATACCTTCTCTATCGCAATCCTCAGAGGATAGGATCAGAGCAGGAAATCCACTCCGCAGTCCAACTGGTTCAAGTTCTAGTTGCGATGACCAAACTGTAGACGGTTTATGTACCAATTTCATACACGCACACACACATACAATAATAATTCACCCTGCCCATAAATTCTTCATGCTTCTCCCGAACTTGAAAGGAGTCGTTTATAATTCTTCTCCTACCACGAAAACTTGACCTTCTTGGTTTCCCGATCAATCTCCTGAGATGGATCTCTAGCTACCTTTGATCCAGCATTGAAAGAGTCCGCTTCGAAAACGCACCGTCTTCACGTGTGGCACCTACAGCCTAACAATCACTAAAACGGTTAGAACTTTGCGCTGCCGTCCTTGATGCCGAACTCACTCACTGAATCCGAAAGGATCTTTACATGGACATAAACACTGTTCAGGTATGTTTCTTTACTGATTCTACCAGTGTGCTGTCTTGGATTAACGCATCGACATACCATACTTTTGTGGCTAATCGAATAGCCAAAATCCAGGAATTGACTAACCAACTACAAGGGCGTTATGTTATATCGGCTAATAGCGCAGCCAGCGTACTGTACAAAGGAGTTGCAGCAAGTAGATTAGCAGATCTGTGGATCTATGAACCATTTATCCTCCGAGACAAATGGACTACTTCACTACTATAAAGGCTAAGCACATGGAGATATAACAATTCATTTTACAAGATTCCATGCACTGTAGCATACGTGTTACGCTTTTGCTACAAAACCAATAGAGCGGCTTCAACGACACTCTGCGCAGGAGAACTGAATCCGGCTCACGGTATACTTTTGCGAACTATCCAACAAGTTGAGTTTACAGCAGACTTAAGGCAGCTACAACGCTATTAAACTGTGGACAAAAAGAGCTCGATAATATCATTATCTCCCATACTAGAAGACGATATGCTCATCCGAGTTGGCGGTAGAGTAGAAGAAGCTCTAGTTCCGAAGTTCTTCCATGAGAAGAACATTCATTGCGATGCCCAAGCACTAAGGGCTAGACAACAATATTATTATCAACGACCAAACGATTGCTAGAAGCATCATTTACACCAGTGCTGGATCAAAGCTGATGCACCAGATCATGGAAAATTTTCCAGCACAAAGAGTCGCATAAGCACGTCCGTTTCTTAATACAGGCTTCGACTACTGAGGACCAATTTCGATCCACCATAAGATCCGAGGAAAAAGACTAGATAAGGTATACATACATCGCCGTGTTCTGCTGTTTTTCCACAACGACAGTGCAGCTAGAGTTAGTAAGCGACCTAACCACAGCTTCATCCCTAGCAGCCCGCCGCCTTTTAAGCAGGCGGGGGAAGTGTCAGACTATTCATTGAGACATTGCAACCAATTTTATAGGTGCAAATAACTAGCTAAAGGTATAAAAAAAAGACATCTTCAGCAAAAAGGCACATGATCTGATCACAAATCATTGCAATAAACGACAAGTGGATTTCAAATTCATTCCTCCCCGGGCACCATTGTTTGGATGCCTCTGGGAAGCTGCAGTTAAGTCAGCAAAAAAGATGCTGATTATAACCACAAACACAGCATCCTTGACATTTGAGTAACAAAACACAATACTAAAAATTGAAGTTGACGCAATTCTCAATTCTCGACCCATTACTCCAATGTCAACCGATCCAATTGACATAACAGCGCTCACCCCAGGACACTTTTTGATTGGTAAACCATTGACAATGCCACTTGACATCAACTCTGATCATCAAGGGTGAAGCGCTGGAAATTAGTATCACGCTTAAAACATTCATTCTGGAAACAATGGTCTACGGAATATCTCCAAGAACTACAAAGTCGGCATAAGTGGAAAACCGCCTCACCAAACGTGGTGAAGGAAGACAATCTTCCAGTCATAAAGTGCCTAATGGGTCGTATCATTAAGACATATCCTGGCCAAGACAACCACGAACGAGTGGTCGATGTTAACACAAACAATTTTACTTATACTTAAATCAACATTGCTAGTGATGCTTCTCATACTTACATTAGCATTGTCACAGTCAATAAATGTGACAAAATTCACGAAAAAACCTGGAATATTTTATGAAAAAATTGGTACGTCAAGAATATTATGTACGTCATATTATAATTTAAATCCATATTGGAAAGACATGCAAGTATTGTTCGCCGGAATTTCCGAGTTAAGACAAATGTGCCCAGAACTAAAAAATGTTCCAGCATACAACTACAAACAGGAAATATGTTAATGAAAACCTCTCGACAACGCCGATCAGCACTTGATATAGTAGGAAACGTGGCAAACAATCTTTCGGTGTTCTTGACTCAAAGTACGCTGAAAATATGGCCGAAGTAATCGAAATGGTAAAAACCAACGAAGACTCTCTGCAATATCTACTACGAAATCAAACTTCAATTTTCCATTCCGCAACCAATGTCGTCAGGAGAGACAATTTAGCAACGAAATCCGCATAAAGGTGTTAGAACGGCAAGTTGCTACCATTAATCGAGAAAGAGGAACATATCATGGCGATCATTTGACTCAGGCATACCTAGGACTCAGAGCACATTTATAATAAGCATTATTATAAAGCAATAAGCATTAGCACCTTCAGCATGACAAACAGCGAGGTAAAATCAACCTACATTCAATTTGGAGACATAAGTTCAGCGGTGACATCGCCCTCACCATCAATTGAAAACCAGACATCTGATTACAATACTCAACAAAATTCAACTTTTTATTTCAGCTTAGACCCAAAAAGAATTTTTCTGATAGATTTGGAAATTTAAAAATTTATTTTTAAATGTTTTTTTTTTATCGTTTAATATTTTTTAAAAGAATTTTTTTAAATTTGTCATATTTTTTCCAGAAGTAGTGCTTCTATTTTTCAAATAACTTAAGTTCCCTACAACTGGTTGTCTTGAACTTAGCAGGTCTAAAAGTTGACAAATGCAGCTATAAATCCGACCCAGAATTTTTGTAGCTCCAGCTTAAGGTCTGGAAGATATTAAGATTTCAAATACAAATTTCATAATTTTTCGCGTTATTTCTTTCCGAAATTTTGAATTTGAAAACTCAGGAAAAGTCGATTCATGGCTAACATTTTTAGGATTAGATGAACACATTAATTGGTCGTCGTTTAAGGTATCGTTTGTAAGAATCGATGGATACACGGCTAAGTTGCAGCTGTTTGACCAAACCTTCGTATGCCGCTTGGCACCATACCAAATGCCATTTTCCCTTTAAAAACTGTTAAAAACATAGATTTTTGGTATTTTTGTAGGAAAAAAATGGTTATATGTACGGCGTCGGAATTTATCGGCAAAATTCCGCAAAATTAGTCAAACGGCTGTAACTAAGCCGTTAATCCATCGAAATATTTTTTTTCGACTTTTCCTGAGTATTTTAAGTCAAAATTTCAAAGATATTAAGATTTCAAATACAATTTCAGGAAAATTCTTATTTTTAAATTTCCAAATTTATCAGAAAAACTTATTTTGAGCGACAGCGAAAATAAAAAGCTGAATTTTGTTGAGTAGATGTTGTTGTTATTACTATTTTACCATAAAAATAAAATCAGTATCAAAAACTGTACCACAACTGCCTGTCACTCATCTTCCATTGCAAATCCACACAGGCAGTCGCCGTGACTTCACACTCTCATTTTGCACATCATAGGATACCTTCTCTATCGCAATCCTCAGAGGATAGGATCAGAGCAGGAAATCCACTCCGCAGTCCAACTGGTTCAAGTTCTAGTTGCGATGACCAAACTGTAGACGGTTTATGTACCAATTTCATACACGCACACACACATACAATAATAATTCACCCTGCCCATAAATTCTTCATGCTTCTCCCGAACTTGAAAGGAGTCGTTTATAATTCTTCTCCTACCACGAAAACTTGACCTTCTTGGTTTCCCGATCAATCTCCTGAGATGGATCTCTAGCTACCTTTGATCCAGCATTGAAATAGTCCGCTTCGAAAACGCACCGTCTTCACGTGTGGCACCTACAGCCTAACAATCACTAAAACGGTTAGAACTTTGCGCTGCCGTCCTTGATGCCGAACTCACTCACTGAATCCGAAAGGATCTTTACATGGACATAAACACTGTTCAGGTATGTTTCTTTACTGATTCTACCAGTGTGCTGTCTTGGATTAACGCATCGACATACCATACTTTTGTGGCTAATCGAATAGCCAAAATCCAGGAATTGACTAACCAACTACAACTACATGATCTGATCACAAATCATTGCAATAAACGACAAGTGGATTTCAAATTCATTCCTCCCCGGGCACCATCGTTTGGATGCCTCTGGGAAGCTGCAGTTAAGTCAGCAAAAAAGATGCTGATTATAACCACAAACACAGCATCCTTGACATTTGAGTAACAAAACACAATACTAAAAATTGAAGTTGACGCAATTCTCAATTCTCGACCCATTACTCCAATGTCAACCGATCCAATTGACATAACAGCGCTCACCCCAGGACACTTTTTGATTGGTAAACCATTGACAATGCCACTTGACATCAACTCTGATTATCAAGGGTGAAGCGCTGGAAATTAGTATCACGCTTAAAACATTCATTCTGGAAACAATGGTCTACGGAATATCTCCAAGAACTACAAAGTCGGCATAAGTGGAAAACCGCCTCACCAAACGTGGTGAAGGAAGACAATCTTCCAGTCATAAAGTGCCTAATGGGTCGTATCATTAAGACATATCCTGGCCAAGACAACCACGAACGAGTGGTCGATGTTAACACAAACAATTTTACTTATACTTAAATCAACATTGCTAGTGATGCTTCTCATACTTACATTAGCATTGTCACAGTCAATAAATGTGACAAAATTCACGAAAAAACCTGGAATATTTTATGAAAAAATTGGTACGTCAAGAATATTATGTACGTCATATTATAATTTAGATCCATATTGGAAAGACATGCAAGTATTGTTCGCCGTAATTTCCGAGTTAAGACAAATGTGCCCAGAACTAAAAAATGTTCCAGCATACAACTACAAACGGCGTCGGAATTTATCGGCAAAATTCCGCAAAATTGGTCAAACGGCTGTAACTAAGCCGTTAATCCATCGAAATATTTTTTTTCGACTTTTCCTGAGTATTTTAAGTCAAAATTTCAAAGATATTAAGATTTCAAATACAATTTCAGGAAAATTCTTATTTTTAAATTTCCAAATTTATCAGAAAAACTTATTTTGAGCGACAGCGAAAATAAAAAGCTGAATTTTGTTGAGTAGATGTTGTTGTTATTACTATTTTACCATAAAAATAAAATCAGTATCAAAAACTGTACCACAACTGCCTGTCACTCATCTTCCATTGCAAATCCACACAGGCAGTCGTCGTGACTTCACACTCTCATTTTGCACATCATAGGACACCTTCTCTATCGCAATCCTCAGAGGATAGGATCAGAGCAGGAAATCCACTCCGCAGTCCATCTGGTTCAAGTTCTAGTTGCGATGACCAAACTGTAGACGGTTTATGTACCAATTTCATACACGCACACACACATACAATAATAATTCACCCTGCCCATAAATTCTTCATGCTTCTCCCGAACTTGAAAGGAGTCGTTTATAATTCTTCTCCTACCACGAAAACTTGACCTTCTTGGTTTCCCGATCAATCTCCTGAGATGGATCTCTAGCTACCTTTGATCCAGCATTGAAAGAGTCCGCTTCGAAAACGCACCGTCTTCACGTGTGGCACCTACAGCCTAACAATCACTAAAACGGTTAGAACTTTGCGCTGCCGTCCTTGATGCCGAACTCACTCACTGAATCCGAAAGGATCTTTACATGGACATAAACACTGTTCAGGTATGTTTCTTTACTGATTCTACCAGTGTGCTGTCTTGGATTAACGCATCGACATACCATACTTTTGTGGCTAATCGAATAGCCAAAATCCAGGAATTGACTAACCAACTACAAGGGCGTTATGTTATATCGGCTAATAGCGCAGCCAGCGTACTGTACAAAGGAGTTGCAGCAAGTAGATTAGCAGATCTGTGGATCTATGAACCATTTATCCTCCGAGACAAATGGACTACTTCACTACTATAAAGGCTAAGCACATGGAGATATAACAATTCATTTTACAAGATTCCATGCACTGTAGCATACGTGTTACGCTTTTGCTACAAAACCAATAGAGCGGCTTCAACGACACTCTGCGCAGGAGAACTGAATCCGGCTCACGGTATACTTTTGCGAACTATCCAACAAGTTGAGTTTACAGCAGACTTAAGGCAGCTACAACGCTATTAAACTGTGGACAAAAAGAGCTCGATAATATCATTATCTCCCATACTAGAAGACGATATGCTCATCCGAGTTGGCGGTAGAGTAGAAGAAGCTCTAGTTCCGAAGTTCTTCCATGAGAAGAACATTCATTGCGATGCCCAAGCACTAAGGGCTAGACAACAATATTATTATCAACGACCAAACGATTGCTAGAAGCATCATTTACACCAGTGCTGGATCAAAGCTGATGCACCAGATCATGGAAAATTTTCCAGCACAAAGAGTCGCATAAGCACGTCCGTTTCTTAATACAGGCTTCGACTACTGAGGACCAATTTCGATCCACCATAAGATCCGAGGAAAAAGACTAGATAAGGTATACATACATCGCCGTGTTCTGCTGTTTTTCCACAACGACAGTGCAGCTAGAGTTAGTAAGCGACCTAACCACAGCTTCATCCCTAGCAGCCCGCCGCCTTTTAAGCAGGCGGGGGAAGTGTCAGACTATTCATTGAGACATTGCAACCAATTTTATAGGTGCAAATAACTAGCTAAAGGTATAAAAAAAAGACATCTTCAGCAAAAAGGCACATGATCTGATCACAAATCATTGCAATAAACGACAAGTGGATTTCAAATTCATTCCTCCCCGGGCACCATCGTTTGGATGCCTCTGGGAAGCTGCAGTTAAGTCAGCAAAAAAGATGCTGATTATAACCACAAACACAGCATCCTTGACATTTGAGTAACAAAACACAATACTAAAAATTGAAGTTGACGCAATTCTCAATTCTCGACCCATTACTCCAATGTCAACCGATCCAATTGACATAACAGCGCTCACCCCAGGACACTTTTTGATTGGTAAACCATTGACAATGCCACTTGACATCAACTCTGATCATCAAGGGTGAAGCGCTGGAAATTAGTATCACGCTTAAAACATTCATTCTGGAAACAATGGTCTACGGAATATCTCCAAGAACTACAAAGTCGGCATAAGTGGAAAACCGCCTCACCAAACGTGGTGAAGGAAGACAATCTTCCAGTCATAAAGTGCCTAATGGGTCGTATCATTAAGACATATCCTGGCCAAGACAACCACGAACGAGTGGTCGATGTTAACACAAACAATTTTACTTATACTTAAATCAACATTGCTAGTGATGCTTCTCATACTTACATTAGCATTGTCACAGTCAATAAATGTGACAAAATTCACGAAAAAACCTGGAATATTTTATGAAAAAATTGGTACGTCAAGAATATTATGTACGTCATATTATAATTTAGATCCATATTGGAAAGACATGCAAGTATTGTTCGCCGGAATTTCCGAGTTAAGACAAATGTGCCCAGAACTAAAAAATGTTCCAGCATACAACTACAAACAGGAAATATGTTAATGAAAACCTCTCGACAACGCCGATCAGCACTTGATATAGTAGGAAACGTGGCAAACAATCTTTCGGTGTTCTTGACTCAAAGTACGCTGAAAATATGGCCGAAGTAATCGAAATGGTAAAAACCAACGAAGACTCTCTGCAATATCTACTACGAAATCAAACTTCAATTTTCCATTCCGCAACCAATGTCGTCAGGAGAGACAATTTAGCAACGAAATCCGCATAAAGGTGTTAGAACGGCAAGTTGCTACCATTAATCGAGAAAGAGGAACATATCATGGCGATCATTTGACTCAGGCATACCTAGGACTCAGAGCACATTTATAATAAGCATTATTATAAAGCAATAAGCATTAGCACCTTCAGCATGACAAACAGCGAGGTAAAATCAACCTACATTCAATCTGGAGACATAAGTTCAGCGGTGACATCGCCCTCACCATCAATTGAAAACCAGACATCTGATTACAATACTCAACAAAATTCAACTTTTTATTTCAGCTTAGACCCAAAAAGAATTTTTCTGATAGATTTGGAAATTTAAAAATTTATTTTTAAATGTTTTTTTTTTATCGTTTAATATTTTTTAAAAGAATTTTTTTAAATTTGTCATATTTTTTCCAGAAGTAGTGCTTCTATTTTTCAAATAACTTAAGTTCCCTACAACTGGTTGTCTTGAACTTAGCAGGTCTAAAAGTTGACAAATGCAGCTATAAATCCGACCCAGAATTTTTGTAGCTCCAGCTTAAGGTCTGGAAGATATTAAGATTTCAAATACAAATTTCATAATTTTTCGCGTTATTTCTTTCCGAAATTTTGAATTTGAAAACTCAGGAAAAGTCGATTCATGGCTAACATTTTTAGGATTAGATGAACACATTAATTGGTCGTCGTTTAAGGTATCGTTTGTAAGAATCGATGGATACACGGCTAAGTTGCAGCTGTTTGACCAAACCTTCGTATGCCGCTTGGCACCATACCAAATGCCATTTTCCCTTTAAAAACTGTTAAAAACATAGATTTTTGGTATTTTTGTAGGAAAAAAATGGTTATATGGTACGGCGTCGGAATTTATCGGCAAAATTCCGCAAAATTGGTCAAACGGCTGTAACTAAGCCGTTAATCCATCGAAATATTTTTTTTCGACTTTTCCTGAGTATTTTAAGTCAAAATTTCAAAGATATTAAGATTTCAAATACAATTTCAGGAAAATTCTTATTTTTAAATTTCCAAATTTATCAGAAAAACTTATTTTGAGCGACAGCGAAAATAAAAAGCTGAATTTTGTTGAGTAGATGTTGTTGTTATTACTATTTTACCATAAAAATAAAATCAGTATCAAAAACTGTACCACAACTGCCTGTCACTCATCTTCCATTGCAAATCCACACAGGCAGTCGCCGTGACTTCACACTCTCATTTTGCACATCATAGGATACCTTCTCTATCGCAATCCTCAGAGGATAGGATCAGAGCAGGAAATCCACTCCGCAGTCCAACTGGTTCAAGTTCTAGTTGCGATGACCAAACTGTAGACGGTTTATGTACCAATTTCATACACGCACACACACATACAATAATAATTCACCCTGCCCATAAATTCTTCATGCTTCTCCGGAACTTGAAAGGAGTCGTTAATAATTCTTCTCCTACCACGAAAACTTGACCTTCTTGGTTTCCCGATCAATCTCCTGAGATGGATCTCTAGCTACCTTTGATCCAGCTTTGAAAGAGTCCGCTTCGAAAACGCACCGTCTTCACCAATTATGGTTACTTCGTGCGTACCACAGGGCAGAAATCCAGGCCCCTTACTCTTTACACTCTTCATTTTGCAATCCAATCTCGATTGCTTTCAGTCATGGTATTGTGCAAATTTATTCAACCTTAATGCTTCAAAATGTTAAGTAATGACTTTTCATCGCTCCAGCGCCCTTTTGGTTCCTTCCCTTTGTGGTGGCTCTCTTGTGAAAACTACACGGGTTGATGATCTTGGTGTTCTATTAGATCCCAAGTTTTCAGAACAAATTTCTTATATACCATGGGCGTGCTTTTGCTTATAAAGAAGTGGTCAAAGGAATTTGACGACCCCTATATAACAAAGACTCTCTACACCTCTCTGGTTAGTCCGGCTCTTGCGTATGGTGCCTTCGGTAACAAGTACATCAGGACCGAACAGAATCAGTCCAGAAAAACGAATTAATTTTTTTCTCTGCACGACCTCAACAGGGCTGCAGGTGTGAGAGTGACATCTTTCTTTTGATATTTAATATGTGACCACTATACGAAGTTAATGGGTGGTTATACTCAGCCTAAAAACACTTTACCTAACACCTACTCTCATACCTTCATAATATACAAAAAAATGTTATGAGAATCGGACAAGCCTTTTGTCAGGAGTTCAACCACAAACATCGTGACATGAGATGTGTATATATATAGATAGAAGATTAAGTACTCATTACTAATTTTATTCTTAACAGATTGAAATATTAAAATATTCTAAATAATTTTTTAAATTTTATTTCAGAATGTTACTCCACACGTCTATTCAAGCTCAATTTCCCAATGTACTCTTCCTCGCCAATCTATGAACAATGCTTGGCCAAAGTATAATTGCAACATAAGTGGAACGAGACCGACATCAACGTTTCATCAACTTTCTTTTCCACAATCAAGAGTGCATAGTCATAATCATTCACAATCTTTGCTTGGACATTCAACTGTATCATCTTTAGCTTCGAATAGCTCTATTCCTTCGCTATCAAATGTTTTACCTCAGCCACAAGGAAGAACAATACCCTTGCATCATATAAACCAATCTCAAAGCGGTAGAGTCTGCATAGGACTCGGCAGTGATGAAATTCACTCAGTTGAACAAAATCTTTCCGATGACGAGGTTACCGTCCAAACTCCATTAATGATTAAACGCGACAGCACTGTATGACTATAGAATTTCCACAGGGTAGTCGACACTCCCCTGTGATAACATTTTTAATATTCTCTGTATCCTGCATTTCAAACTCTTAGAATAAACTTTTATACTTTATTATTGAAACATTTTTTTCATAGTTAAATTATTTTGCGGTGAAATAAATATATGTATATTTATTGTTTTTTAGCGGTGAACTAAATTCTAAATTATATTACTCAGTTCCGAAAACAGTTTACTAGCAAACAGTTCCATATATTTCGCTAGCCGCTGAGTGTGACCAGGGGTGCATGACCTACGGTTGCACTGTTATGTGTTTGTGTTTACAAATAAAATCCGTTAAAAATTCAAATTTGGTAAAAGAAGGCAGGAATGTATTATTTGTGGGCGCTGTGGAGGAGGACACCAATGCAACGACGAATCACCGCAATGTTAGAAAATCCGTTCGTGCGGAACTAAAGTGCAATTAATCTTATCCACAAAATTCAGCTTGCCTTCTTTTATTAGTTTTATTATGTCGTTTTTATTCTTCTTATATTTTGTTTGGCTCTAGTCATGGACTGCAGGCAATACAAACTTTAGCTAAATAAATCATTCTGAAGTATGTAATTATGTTAAAGTTCCATGCGAATATATCAAAATTCATATTAAGCTATCGATGTCTGTTCTCAAAAAACTTTACTCTGGTTTGATGAGCAAGTGTGGTGGCTTAGTGGGAGCCTACCAAAGGACACCGGACGGGTCGCAAGTTGCGGATAAAGAACGACCTAACTTGATTGGTAGGTTAGCTGCAATCCCTTGGGAGAGTACTGAAAACATGCTGTCATGGACAGCCAGCGGATGTTCGCGAAGCAGCAAGCCGCCTCGTATAAGTATCTAACACACTCCTATCCCCGCACACCACCTACCCACCTACCCAAATCCCAACCCCACACTCTCACCTCCTACCGGCCAGACTACGTATGTTATTCGACACATGCTGAAAATCAGACTAGCTGGGAGCCCAGGCTGAAACTAGCGAACGGATCTCACGAACGGATTGCTCATAAATTTGGCAGCCCCCAGTTCTAATGATGCCTCGGGCAACGTGAATCACTGCCTGGATGGAGCTTACCCTTTTTTTGCAAATCGTTAGAACTGAATGGAAAGAGGCACAGCAAAACAAACAAAAACGAGGGGGAACGTTGTGAGCCGCGGCCTTTGCCTTTATACCCGGTACTCAGTCAGTATATATGTACATACATACAGTGGCTCACAGCCAAAATGATGCAGTGTCAAATAAACTGCTTAACTGTGGTACAGATTTTAAACTAAAGGAAAAACAAAATGTTTAAATGCACCAAAGCTTCTAGAAACTAGGAATCCGACTTGATTTCCGGTTTGGCGTTTAAACATTTTTTGTTATTCCTCTAGTTTAAAATCTGTACCACAGTTAAGCAGTTTATTTGACACTGCATCATTTTGGCTATGAGCCACTGTATATGAGCTTACGATTTATTATATGTTCGTAAAAGGGGCGATTTAAATTTTCTGCTTCTACATTTCTACATGTACATGTATAACTACATATTCGAGACATACAAGTGTTTGCGAGAGAGAGAGGGAATGAGTCAGCGCTTGGCAGGCGTTGCGTAGCCACTGAAATTTAATTTTTTCCTTCTGGCTATAATAATGATCCGACCTGATCCAGATTCGGCTGTCTGGTAGATACGGTCAATTTCCGTGATTCTGCGTTTTTGGTTTTCTCGTACCTTTAAAATTGTGTGTGCCACAGACTTTCGTCCATTGTGGGGGCGGAAGGGAGCGGGGCGAAATACACTTGGAGTAGTGTCATAACACAGGAGACTGGATACAAAACTTGGTTGCTCTAGCTTTAATAGTCTCTGAAATATAGGCGCTAATGAAGACGGACGGACGGACAGACGGACGGACAGACAGACATGGCTATATCGACTCGGCTATTGATGCTGATCAAGAATATATATACTTTATGGGGTCGAAAACGCTTCCTTCTGGTCGTTACACACATCCGTTATCACAAAAATCTAATATACCTATACTAGCCCTCCCGAATTGCCAAAAGGGAGCATTCCCATACATGGAAAGGCAGCGACCCAAAGGCCTGGTCTGACCCGCTATACTGCAGACTAAATCTGCGCGGCGGAAGACGCTAAGGCGAACCCAAAGACGTACCATCCTGGACTTGAGGTGGTTGGTAAGTCGCCTCCCAAAACTGTTACTTTATCAGAGTGGTTACGCAATCCTGCCGCTGCTCTGCCTGCTGGTAATGTGATGGAAGACGAGTTGCCATCGACTAGCGTCAAAGCCTGTACATATACCAAAAGTAGGAGTGCTGGTACTCCGGCGAAAAAATGAAATCCAGATGTCCAGCCTAACTGACAAGTGGCGGACTGGACCTGGACTCCTGGTCCAGTTCCAAAGCGCTCCAAAGTACTGGCAAACATATCGGCCGCACGCCGGCCTGTTCAGACAGGCCAACACAATGGTGGAATCGGTCAAAAATGACAACGGCATCTGTGGAAGGATGGCAGCGGAAAGTTCTGCCAAAAGGACCGCCCCGCAGAGCTCGAGTAGGGGTAATGAAACCGTCTTCACGGGTGCTACGCGGGTTTTAGCGGTCAGAAGGTTGCAGAAGGTACCATGAGGCTGCACTACTCGGTTGTAGATCGCCGCCCCATAGGCGCGTTGGAACGCATCGCAGAACCCATGAATCTGCACCTTGACTGCCGGGCAGACGTGTAGACACCTGGGTATGTGGATCGCCTGGACAGCCGGAATACTATGAATGAAACTCTCCCATGTTTGAGCTACGTCGCTCGGGAGGACGTCATCCCAACCTATTTCTCTCAACTAAATTTCCTGCATGAACATCTTCGCTTGAATGACGAACCATCCTGCTGGATCGAACAGCTTCGCAATTTGGGACAGAAAGTTGCGTTTAATTCGGGGGAGACGAAAAAGAACTCGTCGGCACTGGCTTGCCATCGGATAAGTTGCTCTCTTCGAGCTCTAGGAAATGAGCTTGTAACCGGTGGTCGACTGAAATGTCTCGCAGAACGTCCTTCTTGTTAGTGGTACACTTACGGAAGGGAAACCCCGCAGAGTCGAGTGTTTTTCGCAGCTCTGTGATGGCGGAGATCATCTGAGGCTGGGGGTGCGCACCAGCGAGTATGTCATCTACGTACATATAATTTGTCAGAATGTCACTGACCAGTGGCAACTTGAAACGCACATCTTGTGCGAGCTGCCCCAGGACCCGAATGGCGACGAACGGCGCGCAGTTGACTCCGAAAATTACCGTGTTGAGCTTGTAGTCACACACATCTCCGTTAGGATCGCGGAAGAGGTTGCGCTGATAAGGAGCGTGTTCAGGCGCCACTAGAACCCTGCCGAACATATTATTGATGTCGGCATTTAAAAAGTATCGGAAAACGCACCACTTTTAGATCTGCGTGGTCAAATCCGATTGGAGAACGGGTCCCGGATGTAAGACGTCGTTGAGGCTTTTGCCGTTCGAAGGCGGACTGGAAGCGTTTAACACAACGCGAAGCTTTGTGGTGGTTCTGTCTGGCTTATAGACAGCATAATACGAGGTGGTGAAAATTGTCTGGGCCGTTTGTGGAGGGAACTTGTCTCATATGACCAACGTCCGAATACTCCTAAAGGACCATATCGTACTGCTCATTCAGAGAAGAATCCTTATTTCAGCGATTCTCATTACGAAGGAACTGAGCCAGTGCGATAGATCTTGAATGACCAAGGTCAATGGATTCAGGATTCTTAAAAAAGAGGGTGACAACATATCTACCACTTTTGTTCCTGGTGGTTGTCTGCTGAAACAACTTCTCACACGCTGCGTCGGACTCTTTAACCAGTTTAACTAAGATATCCTCCACCTCCCAAAATTTTGTGAGAAGTTTCTCTAATCTCACTTCTTCGTTGAGCAAGATTCTAGTGGCGAAAGACGAAATGACCTTGGCGCCAGTGTTGGAAATGGGACCCGTGATGGTCCAGCCAAAAATCGTTTTCTGTCCTAAAAGGGTACCACAGATATTGGTATAGGACCCCTTTAGCAGGATGGATGGAAGGTTGTCGGCTCCCAGTAAGACATCTATCTGGGAACTCTTATAAAATTCTAGATCTGCCAGTTACAGATTGGGAAAATCTTGCAAAGAACTTCGCCGCATTGTGTGGGAAGGCAGATTTCCTGCCAACTTTTAAGGCCGATGTTTCAGTTTAAATTCTTAGCTTAGTGGGATGTAATGGCCCCATTGGGCCCCGAAACTTGATCGTCAACCGACTGATACTGGGGTCGTAGCAAACTTCAAGACCAATCTGGCGCACATCCTTACAAAATCGAACATCAGCTGAGCAAAAAACAGCTTCAAATCGTTCAAATCTCCAGGTCGGGACAAGGTCATTCCGACCCAACTTCAAAAGGCTGGAGATACGGCCATCAACTGGCTCCAATGCATCTTCTGAAAGAAACTAGTAGTGTTAAAAATTCCACACGTTTGACTTAAGGTAAAGTCATCCCAAAGCTGGAAAAGTCTCGCATTCGACTCTAAGGGACTTCAGACCAATCACTCTATCGTTTTTCCTTCTCGAAACTTTTGAGAGACTAAGAGAGATTGAGAGACTTCCCATATGCTGTCAGGTGAAAAACATGCCTAACGAAAAGAAAAACCAACGGAAACGGAAGTAGTTTCGGTGATAAAGAAATCTTTACACCTCAAAGAATACTCTTTTAATAGCTTTTCTTCGCGGGTGCCAGTACTGACGTGTTGACTGATTTGGGGGTGGACCATCACTTGTTGATGATCATAACTCAATTGGTAATTGGGTTGGTAATTGACAAAAAGCATAACTTGAACCAGAATATAAAAGACAGAGTAGAGAAGACCACGACAGCCTTCTACAAATGCTTAAAATAGGGCATGAGCCCAAGTATAGTCCAATGGATATACCTTGCAATGGTTAGACTAACGCTACTCTAGGCGTAACCCGCCAAGCCCACACGACTCAGATCCCTCTGTACGGCCTTCAATATACATTTTCTGTATTGGAGATTGGGCTCTGGACAGACTGGAATGCTGTGCCCTGGCCTTAGAAAGGAACTTGCTTACAGATAGCGCCCTAGCAGGGACTTGAGAAAAAGGATCAAGAGCAGTTTAGTGCGGGAAAGTGTAGTTTAATTGTAATGTTTAAACCAGTTCCCTGACAGGTCATTTGCAAACGGCAAATAGACTGCAAGTACGGCCGTAACAGCGAGCCCACGTGCAAGCTATCAGCCAGATAGAAGCAGCAGGCGCCCAGGCGAAGGGTGGCACAACGCGACCACGTGCAGGTGAAAGTAAACGCAAGGAGAAGGGCGGCAACAGCGCGAGCAAGAGACATGGCCAGTACTATGGAAAATTGTTTATTGTTTATTTTTGTTTAAAGTTTAACAATGTACAGTTAAACTGTAAGGGTAAAATTACATATCAAATAATTAAACTAAAGGACCAAAGCCAATACTCAGACCCGGTGGGAATGATTATCGGCTCAGTAGCCGATAAGATCCCACCAACAGCCAAATTTAGGTAAGAGAAGAGCCGGTAGCCGAACATTTCCAAATTAAAGCTATTTAAATTAAATGAAGTTATTGATTAAGATAATTTTGACCATATTAGAACTAGTATCAAAGGAAAACAGATGGAAAAATTGGTTATAGTTACGGCAAAGTTACGACTAGTTAGAAAGACAGTGTTGGAGATGAAGAGGAAAGTAATGCCTAGTCGGGCGGAAAGGAACACCAAAACTAATAAGGTTGATGAGGGCATTCGATTCGACCTCATCAGAGAGAAGCTTATGGAGGAAGAGAACTCTTTGGCAGGTTCTACGGGATTTAAGAGAGTGGAGGTTAATTAAGCGCAACCTACTTTCATAAGAAGGAAGATGGATCGAAGGGTCCCAATTGAGTCCCCGGAGGGCAAAGATGAGGAACTGTTTTTGTACTGATTCGAGCATATCCTGAAATTTTTGGTAGTGAGGAGACCAGACACAAGAACCATATTCCAAGATAGGCCGGACCAGAGAAACGTACAGAAGTTTTGTAGTATACGGGTCTTAGACCATCTTTTAACAAATCCAAGGACTCCTTTGGCTTTGTTAGAGATAGTAGAGATATGAGAGTTGAAACATAGATTAGGTACAAAGGTAATGCCCAAGTCGTTAACTTTGAAAAGGCGTTGAAGGATAAAGTTATTGATAGAGTAGTCGAAAAGGTATGGCTTATTGCGGTGAAAAGTCATTATGTAGCATTTAGAGATGTTAAGAGGTAGAGTGTTGATTAGGCACCAGTTATTAAGGGCATCAAGATCTGATTGCAAAGATAGTGGGGACAAGGGGTCACTGTAGGAAAAACATAGCTTAACGTCATCAGCATACATTAGGACACGGGAATAAGATAACATTTGTGGAAGATCGTTAATAAATAGGTTAAATAGCAAGGGACCCAGATGGCTACCTTGAGGAACCCCAGATGAGACAATAACAGGTTTAGAGAGAGAGGAGTTAAAGCAGACACGTTGAGAGCGGTTACAAAGGTAGGAATTAGTCCAATATAGAAGTTTAGTCGGAAACCCTAGAAGAGACAGTTTATGAATAAGTAGATTATGATTGACGGAGTCGAAGGCTTTACTAAAGTCAGTATAAACGACATCAGTTTGACACTGTTTAGCAAAACCCGAAGTTACGAAGGTGGAAAATTCAAGTAGATTAGTAGAAACTGAGCGACGTTTAATGAATCCATGCTGTGATTCAGAGAATACAGAACTACAAAAATGTTGCAGCTGAGAAGTGATGATTTTTTCAAAGAGTTTAGGAATGGCAGATAAATTGGAAATACAGCGGTAGTTAGAGACATCAGATTTAGATCCCTTCTTATGAAAGGGAACTATATAGGATTCTTTCCAGACAGTGGGAAAGTCACCAGTCTTGAGAGACAAGTTGAAAAGTTTTAGGAGAGGCACACAAAGAGATTCTGCACAAAGTTTTAGAACAGCACTCGGAACCGAGTCAGGCCCAGTGGAGAACGAAAACTTGCACGATTTTAAATTTGTTAGGAGACCATCATAGTCGATGAAGGGGGAAGGATACAGTTAGAACTATTTATAGGGATAGGATAAGAGTAACTACTGCTAAAGTCGTTCGATGAGGCTAGGATAGAGGGAAAGCTAATAGACGGGACAGAGTAGCAACGTTGGAAAAAGGAAGCGAACAGATCAGCAATATCACAATCCTTATCAGCATAACTACCATTTAAGTGTAGAGAAGAAGGAAATCGGGAAGATTTACTTTGAGAATTAACAAACCTGAAGATTTGTTTAGGGTCACGTTTAAGGTGTAGCTTGCATTGGGTCAAGTATCTGTTGTAGCACAATGTATTGATAAGGAAAATTTCGATTTTGCAATTGAGTACTTCGAAAAATCTGATTGCAAACCGGATTTTTTAAACTTCTTGTACAGACGGGATTTTAAATTCTTCAGATTTATTAATCTCGGGGTGAACCAGATAGGACCAGAAATATTTCTGGAGGGGGTAACTAAAGGAACATCCATGGGAAAGATGGAAAAATAAAACTATAGAATGCATTCGTGGCAGACTCGATTTCCTAGAAATCGTCAAGGAATGACCAATCCATCTGAGATAGGGCAGTATTCAAAGAGAGGAAATCAGCCTTCTGGAAGCAATAGATATTCGAAGGATTAATAAACGACTTTATAGGGCTTGAAGATGGTAACATGACATCAATTGAAAGTGTGGGATGGTATGGAACTTCAGCGAATGATAGAGGTGATCCTCGACATACCAAAGTGCTCGAAGCATCGGTAGTGAAGACGAGATCAAGGGTCCTACACATGCTGTTGCGTATGCCATTTACCTGGCCTAACGATGTATCCGACAGAGAATCAACATATCATGCTGCATAGATGGGAACATTAAGTTTGAGTCATTGGATGGAAACCAAGTGACATTTGGGAGATTAAGGTCACCGAGGACAATAAGACGATCAGAATCACCAAGCTGAGACAAAATGGACTGGAGATGGACAGCGTGAAGCATATAAGTTGTAAATTCAGAGGACGGTGGGATGTAAGAGCATGATATGAATAAATTAACAGAACACAGACGAATTTTAACAACGATAATTTCAATAGTGTTGAGCTCATCGATGGAAAAGAGTTGGGAAGTAAAGTCGGAACGAACAGCAATTAGGACGCCACCACCTCGAGATGGTCGATTAGATCTATATATGTTAGGTTATAGGTTAGGTTATCCCGGACGGCCCTCTACGGGGCCCCTCATAGGCCAAAAAGGCCCTTAGTAATCCGGATCTTTGTATGGACCTTACGAGCGTGCTTCTGAGGTTCCGAAGTCTCCCAGAATCGAGGTGTTTTTCGCAAAGGCAAGCAGTTTCCCTGGCGACCTCTTGGAGGCATCCTCCAGTGATGCCAGCATCGGTGCGCCCAGGTACATTCTCCTTGCCCTTAAGAGAGCCGGACACCGGCAGATGAGATGCTCCAGGGTTTCGACAGCCCCGGGCTCATTGCATTTCGTGCAGATGTCACTGTTGGTGATGTTCAGCCTGGTTGCATGCGACGCAGCCAGGCAGTGACCTGTTAGCATGCCCACTTACAGTCTGCAATCCTTCCGTGGAAGATGCAGCAGATAGTGGCTGAGATTATCATTGCGTTCCTTGCACATGATTTTGGAGATTCTGCAGGCGATGGTGTTCTTCCACCTGTTGTCTGTCCTCATTTTGGCCTGCTTCTCCAGGTCGCTTTGTAGCGTCCTTAGGGAGACCGGCACGCTTTCTGTCCTCTCGTTTGCCAGCCCGACGCCTTCCTTAGCCAGAACGTCCGCCTCTTCGTTTCCTTCGCTGCCTGACTTAGTCGTGCTTAGTGATTCTAGTGCCTCCCTGCTTGCCAAGACACTTCTAGAACTGACCGCAGACGACTGCATGGATTTTATCGCTGCTTGAATGTCAACGAATATGATAACCGTATGGTGTGGTCGCTCTGTGAGCTGAGCGACCTCTGCTGCCTTCTTGATGGCGAGGTCTTCCGCCTGGAATATGCTGCATCGGTCGGGTAGCTTATACGACGCCCTTATTTCAGGGTTCGTACAGTATAGGCCTGCTCCTACTCCTTCATTCATCTTGGAGCCGTCGGTGCATATGTTGAGGTGTTGAGTCTGGTCCCGTCCCGCTTTCCAGTCTTCGGGTCCCATGAGGAGGTTTGTTTTTACTTCAAGGCACGTTTGGGGGATCATGTAGTCGGTTGACCTGATAATGTCCATTCCAATTGAACTATGCCCGAATCTTTGGGGAGACATGTTCCCCGATGCAATCAAGCGCTATACTGCCTTGCCTGCAGTCAGCCTAGCGTAGATGTCGAGGGGGTCGATTTCGAGTATAGTTTCGAGTGCTTTGGTTGGCGTTGACCTCAGCGCTCCCGTTATACAGAGCAAAGCCTGCCGCTGGGTTCGTTCCATTAGCTTGTGGTACGTCTTCTTTTCAGTGGCTTTCCACCACACTAGGACTCCATACAGCAGAGTTGGTCGCACTACCGAGATGTAGATCCAATGCATCAGAGCGGGCGACAGGCCCCATGTGCTACTAAGCATCTTCTTGGATGCATATAGTGCATTGGTGGCCTTTTTCACCCGCTCTACTACATTGGGTCTCCATGCCAGCTTACTGTCCAGTACTGTGCCGAGGTATTTGACCTGTGCTTTAGGGGTTAGCCTTGTTTGGTTGACTTTTGGGGGGACCCATGTTGGTACCTTGTATCTCTTGGCGAAGAGGATGAGGTCCGTTTTGTCCGCGTTGATACTGAGTCCTACTCCGTCTGCCCACTCACATATCTCCCTGAGTGTTCGTTCCATTATGGAGCTGAGAGTCGATGGACATACACCCGTAATAAGTACGCTTATGTCGTCTGCATAAGCTGTTATTTTTGGGGCTCTCCTTTCGAATCTCTTGATGAGGTTGTCGACCACCAGGTTCCATAGCAGGGGTGACAGGACTCCACCCTGGGGTGTGCCCCTGTGTGCACCTCTGACCATGGAGGCGGTGCCCCACTCTGATTGCACCCGTCTACAACCTAGAAGGTTCTTTATCCAGAGGTTGATTGACGGGTGGGTGCTGGTAGCTTCTAGGCAGTCCATTATTGCTTCTGTAGCGACGTTATTGAATGCTCCGGATATGTCTATACTCCAAGTGCATATTTCTTAGTGTTGAGGGCTTTCTCGACGGTAGCTACTAGCGAGTGCAGTGCTGTTTCCACCGATTTTCCCTTGGTGTAGGCGTGTTGGTTGGTTGACATTAGTCCGCTTACTTTGGTTCTAATATATAGATCCAGCAGCTTTTCTAATGTTTTCAGTAAGAAAGAGGTTAGGCTTATCGGTCTGTAATTCTTGGAACTCACATGGCTGCACTTTCCTGCTTTTGGGAGGAAGACAACTCTAGAGGTTCTCCATTGGATCGGGATATAGCCTGTTCTTAGGCATGCTGCGTATATCGCGAGAAGCCATGGGGTGATCACCTCTTTGGTCACTTGCAGCATGGCTGGGAATATTCCGTCCAGTCCAGGTGCCTTTATGCCCGTGAAGGAATCTATAACCCATTGGATTTTCTTTGGGGTTATCAGATCTGTTGGGGGTGTTTGTTCCTCAGTTGCTAGGTCCTGATGCGTTTCGGCATCGGTGACCTCGGTGCATCCTGGGAAGTGGGCCTCCATTAGTGCCGTTAGGGCTTCTTTGCTGCCCTCCGACCACTGTCCGTTGTCTAGTTTGAGTTGGCTTTGTACTGTGGGTTGCTTTGACAGCAGCTTCCTCAGCCTAGCCGTTTCAGACACTTTCTCAATGCTGGAGCAGAAGTTTCTCTATGAGCTACGCCGTGCCTTACGTATCTCCTTCTTGTATTCCCTTAAAAGGGTCTTGTATTCCTCATTGACGTTATCGTCGTTCGCTAGTTTAGCGAGCTTGAAAAATTCCATGAGGTTGTTTCTTTGCAGAGAGAGGTCTCGATTCCACCAGAGTGGTTTGGACTTCTTCCTTGTTCTAGATGGTGGGCATGCTGTGTGGTATGCCTCTAGCAGTTCCGTAGATAGGGTCTCTAAGGTCTTTTCTATATCCTCCGCGGATTTCACTGAGCCCGGGCTCGCGAGTTTCGAGGTGACTGTCTTTCTAAACTTCTCCCAGTTTGTGTTGCGGGGGTTTCTATAGACTATCACTTTCGGAGTGTATTCAAATTCGCACTTGAATTGAATGTACCTGTGGTCTGAGAAGGAAGGTCTTTCGAGGACCTTCCATCCAGATATGTTGGTACTCTTTCCCGTTGCGAGAGCTAGATCTAGCACGTTTGACGAGGTGGGACCCACGTAGGTGTATTCCTCCCCCACGTTTGCTACATCTATGTTATTTGTTAGTATAAAGTCTAGGAGTGACTCACCTCGGTCGTTGATATCAGGGCTCCCCCACACACTATGGTGGGCATTAGCATCTGTGCCAACGATCAGTTGGTAATCTTTGGAGTCGGCTTCTTCCACCAGACTCCTTAGTTCTTCCGGCGGTGCGGACCTGTCGTGCGCCATGTAGCAGGAGGCTACCAGAAGGCGCTTCTCCTCACTTTCCAGCATAACTACTGTCAGGTCGTCTGTACTGTAATGAGACATAAGGTAAGCGTGGATTCCTTTCCGTAATAGTACGGCAGTTCTATTCCTGCTTACCGGTGTTGAGTAGAGTGTGTTGTAATTTGAGAGCTTTAGCCCGGCCACCGAATTGCCTGATGCAATCCAGGGCTCCTGGACCAAAGCTATGTCAGCGGGCCCTTGCTCCATGGCAGTGTGGAGCCCGCTGATGCTGTCTTGCTCTTATGCAAGTTGAGCTGCAGCACACTCAGTTTCATGAGCAGCTGGCTCCCCTGCATACGACGGGTTGACTACTAAGGTCAGGTCACCGTCCTCTTCTTCGAGCGTGTCGTCCAACGCCATGCCCTGGGCGGCCTCTACAATGGTATCCAGACCGAGGTCCTTCTCCACTTCGCCTGCCTGCAGGGTGTGTGCGTCCTTGTCGCTGGGCTGACGCTTTTTGAAGCGCAGGTACACGCTCCCCATACCCCACGCCATTTTCCCGTACTTGGGGTAGAGTTGATCCTCCGCTGCTTTGTTGATCTGGAGGATCACATGCTGACCCCCCTCGTTGGGTAATGGGCTACCAGCATGCAATACCTTCCAGTCAGCGGTCGGTATCTCGGGGTTTTGTCGCTGAAGGAGCTTCAGCGGGCGGTCCCCTTGGATTGCGATGGGGAAGAGCACCTTCGCCTTTGGTATGGACGGGATTAGCTCCCTGTCCACTTCCAGTTGGCAGACCGTCGGGTCGTCCTTACATTTCAGGATTTTGACCCCATTCAGCCAACCAGCACCGTCGAAGGTGGGCATGGGAGCTGTTGGGTTCTCATCCATCCTTGTAAACAGGGATTCTACCAGCCGCGTGTGGACCATTTTCCACTGCGCCGCTGTTATCTTCCCATTCTCATCACGTCTGTCGATGAGTGCTACAATCAGGTGTCTCTTGGACACATCGCTGATTTTCTCGCCTGACCCCTGCTTTGCCGGTTTAGGTGGAGGTTCCGCTCTCTTGGGTCCACGCTGCCTTTTGGTAGCCAGCAACTCTTCCACCTTGTTGGCGTGCTGGCTCTTCGATGCCTTCATATGTGGCACCTGCGCGTAGTACTTAGGGCCCTCCTCTACCTTCAGCTCGGCCCAAGCTAGCTTGGATTTCTCCTTCTGGGAAATATCCGCCTTGCCTTGGAGCCTGCCTACTATCTTGAGGGCCGCCTTGTATTGGGCTTTGGCCTTCATCCCCTCCCTCGAACGCTTCGGCCCTTCCCTGCGCAGGGAGCTGGTACCTGGTTCAGGCGAGCGAAGAAGGCTGTCCTCTTCTGTTTTGCTGATGGACAGCACGCTCTCCAGGTCCGAGTCTGCCTCGACAACGGCACCTGCGCGGCTCATCCTACAGCGGGGGGTTGTGGCAGTAGTGTTGCAACTGACGTGAGCTGCTCCCGTCACGTCCGAGGTGTGGCCACTGGCGACACGCAGAGAGGATTGCTCCTCCCCGTGCCCGCCGGTGGTAGCAGCCACGCTTCCCACCGACGTTTGGGTTGACATCCCAACCCGTGCTTGACCTTTGTCCTCCTCCATGTTCGGACCGACCCCCTAGCGTTTTAGGCCTACCCGCCTGGCACCTCTAGCCATGGCCCTGACCCCGCTCCCCCGACTCGAGGGCGAGAAGACGCTGGGCCATTGCCTTAGCTAGACACTGCATTGCCTCGGACGGAACAAGCGACAATGCATTACCCTTGTCCGGGATAATGCTGTGCCCATTGCCCAGCCGGCACCCTCGTGGAGGGTTCAGCTAGAGGATTTTCGCCAGCCCTTCGTATGTTAAAATTGTCTACAAAAATCTCGGAATCCGATATTGAGGAATTGAGCCATGTTTCAGGGAAGGCGATAATGTCGAAATCAATAGTTGCACTATCAGCATGTAATTTGTTGAACTTACTGCACAGGCCACGTACATTCTGATAAGTGATCTTTAGAGGTGGGGAAGAATTCAGTTTTTTGAAGTAGATGGCAAATCAGTAGAAGGAGTTGGAAGGATTCCTACCCGAGGAACGGGTTGCGAAGATCGAGATCGACTATTGAAAATGTGACAGATAGTGTGCTCTGGCCAGAAAGAGGGTTCCAACACAGTCTTAACAAACTTCTCCGGAACAAGAATTTTAAAGGAGGAAATACTACGTTTTTCTTTAAAAGAAAATTTAGTAACTACTATGTCAGAGGAGCTATTAATGTTTAGTTTAGAGAAAATATACTCTCGAACCATTGCATCCGTAGCCGATTCCATAAGACGTGAGACGAAAATAGATTTTAGAGGAGCGACAGCGAAGAGAGTAGATCGGTCAAGAGTGAGTGAGGCAGAGGCGGGTTCTACCCGAGGAGCAGATGGGATAGCGCTGGCTGAGGAGCCAGTGCGAGCGGGTGGGGAAGGAACTACTTCAACTTCCATGCTGACAGCAGTATCAACTTCCGTAGGGGGAACAGTGATGCCGACATCTGTATGATCATAACTTTCCGGTTGGATAGCCTGGGCAATCACAGGCACTGGATGAACATTACTATCCGGTTGGACATCCTTGGCAGACACAGGCACAGGTGAACAGCCAACATGTGAAGAGCCAGCCGTCTTTTTCGATGTAGTTGCATGTACATCGATTTCCTTGGCGCCAAAGTCGATCAAGGCTGGCGAACTGATTGGAGGAACGTCAGAGTCTTTAGCTGCAAGAGAATTAGAACTGTGAACACTGGGCAGACTAGTGTAGTATGCACATATATCGAGGGTACACTGTACCCAGTAACAAATCAACAGCAATACTTTATTGCATAAATACAAATCCATAAAGCGACACTTTGTCGCTGACATAAACAATCTCTAAAGAGCCCAACACATTCCCAGCGCAACGTAATACGATCGCACTTGAGTGTAGCGGGCAACGGCCAGAACCTAGTCAGCATAAATGCAGGGTTCTGACCGTATATACATAATATACTATGTGCATGCGCCTCTCCGTTCTTCAGCAACGTTTCCGTTGCTTAATATATACAAACACACATACATATACTTATGTATGCCGCTGCTCCGCAGCTGGCTCTGCCAGCGTAGCAATGGGCAGCGTTAGGCTAAGCTAATCCATAAGAGAAGTGTAAGAATTATTATGGAAATATACTTGACTTCGACCGGACGTGTCGAAGTCGCAAAGAAACAAAGAAACATCTTCACCATTACTTCGGGATCTTTCTACATGGCGACCGTGACATAGTGTCACAAGGACTGGACACTTGGACTAGAACAAGGATTGGAGGAACATCCTGGACCTTTTACCATTGAAGAACTGAGTGAGTAGAGATGGATTTGTGGCGAAACGGTACTATACATGGACAAAATGCCCAAACGCGGGGGTTTAAAGAAAAAATGTAATAAAAGAATAGCGCACTTGAAGTGGCTATTGTTCAAAAAGAAACCACCGCCACCCCGGGAAACAGCAACAAAACTCCAAGAGGAACTTGATTTTCTCACTACAAATATACCGAAACAAAAGCCAACAAATCCAGCTCACTCAGCCACCAACACCATTAAACAAATAAAATCTAAAACTGCACCTCCTCCTCCAAAGCAGACAGCAAAACATACACTAACGACAAAGATCTGCCCGCAAGATTGCCCAGGACCATTGGAAAGCGCATTCTGCGTGAGCACTTGCGCAATGCGCACCAGCGGAACCTTTGTTACACCTGTGCAGACCGGCACCGGTACCGCCTGAGCTCATAGGCCCAGGACGACAGCAGCTGACCAGCAAGCGTGAGGGGCAGGCCGCCTCTTACGCCTACGAAGGAGCATCAGCGAGCCAACCGGCGACGACCAGCTGATGCGGACGAGGACATCGACAAAATTATTTTTTATATAAATAAGATAAATGTTATAAAACCCATTGTAAAATTGAGCGGAACCCTTTCTGCCCGATAGCAGTGTAGCCTGTAAAGCTACGCTAACAAATAGGCAGGAAACTGTAAAAAAAAAATTTTTGCATTCAAAATATATGGAAACTAACCACATAAGTAAATTCAATATAGTTGATGATTATGAAAAATTTCATATAAGTAATTTCAAAAAATTTGACGACATATTAAATATAAACATAATGGGTATAATAGATACCAAAACAGTGGACTCCACTGCAAAAGTAATAAGCAAAATCGAATCAACAAATGTTGATTCACATCTTACAAACATACTATTGTTAATAATTGTAATAATTTTGAGCGCATAGGTCCTTTATAAGGCATATCTCTTACACAATAAGTGCATAACGA
Source organism: Drosophila algonquin (assembly GCA_035041765.1). NCBI lineage: Eukaryota > Metazoa > Arthropoda > Insecta > Diptera > Drosophilidae > Drosophila > Drosophila algonquin. Next base: position 185,846 of record JAWNKY010003068.1, read on the forward strand.
AAAGGGCCCTAAGCCATGCAAATGATCTAGATAAGATCTAATAAATGCCAATGTTCAACCAATAAAAAAAAAAAATTAACACAAAAAAAATACACAAATATATATTTCATTAAGGCCATGTACTATTAAAACTAAGTATAACCCCGTTCATAGGATAGTATGGAATGGCAACAGATTTGTATCAGGCTAAAATAACTTAGGGAAACTTTTAATAAATCATACAAATGCCTAACTCAAAATAGGACTGTCCAAGAAGTGACCTTAAATAAGCATGCAACAATACTTGTAGCATGTTTTAATCAGGCACGAACATTGATACATGACCAAAGGGACAATCTAACCACAACTCATTGGTCATATGTGTCTAAATTCTTAGTTCGACTCCGATCAAATCTTAAATCAATAAAGATAATAATAATAATAATAATCAATAATTTGGATATATCAATACCATCTATCCTAAATACCCCCCTGACGGTCGAAACAGGTGAAAAACCAGAATCACCCTCCGAAGATATAGATCTGTCGGACGAATTTGACGGTACTGGTGACCCTGAAAACGAGATTAAAGAACAAGATCTACACGATCTAACAATCCCCGCAATTATTATACTTACTGACGTAATAGACGAGGAGATTTCAGAGTCCGATTTAAACTCAAGCACGCCCGAGTCAAAACCATTCATGATGGCAGTGGCCGACGTTTCAGCCGCCGATAGGGCCTACATGAAAGAAATTTCATCGTCAGTGCCAGAGTTCAATGGACAAAAAATCAATTTACAGAGATTTATCACAGCGGTAAACCTCGTTAACGTAACAAAGGGACCGTATGAGAAAGTCGCAAATGAGGTAATAAAGTCAAAAATAATAGGACCCGCACTATATATAGTACAAGATGAAACCACTATATCAGGTATTGTAGAAAAACTAAAAACCACTATTAAAGGCGAGACATCGCGCAGTCTAAAGGGGAAATTAAATGCAGTCCAGCAAAAAGACAAAACCGCTCTACAATTCACGACCGAAATTGAAAATTTGCTTCACTTATTGATGAGGGAATACCAGCTGCCCAGGCAGATACACTTAGCACAGAGCATGGTGAAATTAGTAATAAGGTGATGTACTCAGCTGTGGTGAGGACGTTAAATTTTTCACCTCACTCTCTCGGCTCTCAGAGAGAAAATCGTTAGAAAGATAAAGCAAGCGTTTTACGTTCGACTGTCAAAAATAGCGTCCCCGAAAGAGAGGACGTGTGGGGAGTACATCACCTTATTACTAATTTCACCATGGCACAGAGGAGGCAATCGATGTAATGATTAAAAAGGCTGACCATGAGAGCATAAAAAATGTAATAGAATCAGCAGCAGGCTCCACAATGGATGTAGCCATAAGCGCATATATTCGCACCAGTACAAGAGTTACCGGCGATGTAAACACAGTGTTGTTCGCTAATAGAGGTAGTTCCTACCGCGGAAATACCTATAGAGGTAATTACCGGGGTAGAGGAAATTCCCACTATAACAATTACAACCAAAATCGACAATACAACAACCAAAACTACAACAATAGTTTTTGGAGACGTGGAAATTTTAACCAGAAATAATTCCACCAATCCGAACAGGAGCTCTACCAACAATAACTCCAACCGGAACAATGTTAGAGTGACCCAAAATACTTCGGGAAACTCCGAAAATCCTTTAGATGTTCAACAATAAATACCAATAAGGTTCATACTATTAATCTTAGCATAAATATATTCGTTTCATTCCAGCATGTAGCGACAGGAAAAAATTTAGTCTTTTTGGTAGACACTGGTGCAGACATTTCAATTCTAAAAGAAAATTCCGACGTCTTTCAAGACATTCAAACAACTAACAAAATTAATATTCAAGGGATAAACCAAGGGATAATAGAATCCCAAGGTCTAACCGTCACTGAGATACAGACAAGCAAATATATAATTCCTCACTGTTTTCATATTGTAAACTCACAATTTGCAATACCATGTGATGGAATTATAGGCATCGACTTCATAAAAAAATTCAATTGCCAATTAGATTTCAAACCGACAGAGGATTGGCTAATAATCCGACCAAATAACCTAAATTTTCCGATTCATGTCCCAATCACACATAGCTCTGGTAATAATACAATACTTATACCAGCAAGATCCGAGGTTGTCCAAAAGATTGAACTATCTTCAAGTGAAGATAGTGTACTAATCCCAAACCAGGAAATAAAAACTGGTATTTATGTTGCAAACACAGTCGCAACTACAGAAAACGCATTTGTCCGATTACTGAACACAACCAGTACAGACCAACTAGTTAAAATAAGCAATCTAAAGTACTACCCAATTTCGGACTACGAAGTACTTCAAACAAACACTAGTAGTAAAAGCAAAGAAGTCATGTCTAGACTATCCAAAAACTTCCCACAACAGTTCAAATCCAAATTAACTGAGTTATGCACCGCCTATACAGACATATTCGGACTAGAAACCGAACCAATTTCAACAAATAATTTTTATAAACAAAAGCTAAGATGTATCCTTCCCCCCTTCATCGACTTTGATGGTCTCCTAACAAATTTAAAATCGTGCAAGTTTTCGTTCTCCACTGGGCCTGACTCGGTTCCGAGTGCTGTTCTAAAACTTTGTGCAGAATCTCTTTGTGTGCCTCTCCTAAAACTTTTCAACTTGTCTCTCAAGACTGGTGACTTTCCCACTGTCTGGAAAGAATCCTATATAGTTCCCTTTCATAAGAAGGGATCTAAATCTGATGTCTCTAACTACCGCTGTATTTCCAATTTATCTGCCATTCCTAAACTCTTTGAAAAAATCATCACTTCTCAGCTTCAACATTTTTGTAGTTCTGTATTCTCTGAATCACAGCATGGATTCATTAAACGTCGCTCAGTTTCTACTAATCTACTTGAATTTTCCACCTTCGTAACTTCGGGTTTTGCTAAACAGTGTCAAACTGATGTCGTTTATACTGACTTTAGTAAAGCCTTCGACTCCGTCAATCATAATCTACTTATTCATAAACTGTCTCTTCTAGGGTTTCCGACTAAGCTTCTATATTGGACTAATTCCTACCTTCGTAACCGCTCTCAACGTGTCTGCTTTAACTCCTCTCTCTCTAAACCTGTTATTGTCTCATCTGGGGTTCCTCAAGGTAGCCATCTGGGTCCCTTGCTATTTAACCTATTTATTAACGATCTTCCACAAATGTTATCTTATTCCCGTGTCCTAATGTATGCTGATGACGTTAAGCTATGTTTTTCCTACAGTGACCCCTTGTCCCCACTATCTTTGCAATCAGATCTTGATGCCCTTAATAACTGGTGCCTAATCAACACTCTACCTCTTAACATCTCTAAATGCTACATAATGACTTTTCACCGCAATAAGCCATACCTTTTCGACTACTCTATCAATAACTTTATCCTTCAACGCCTTTTTAAAGTTAACGACTTGGGCATTACCTTTGTACCTAACCTATGTTTCAACTCTCATATCTCTACTATCTCTAACAAAGCCAAAGGAGTCCTTGGATTTGTCAAAAGATGGTCTAAGGAATTTACAGACCCGTACACTACTAAAATTCTGTACGTTTCTCTGGTCCGGCCTATCTTGGAATATGGTTCTTGTGTCTGGTCTCCTCATTATCAAAAATTTCAGGATATGCTCGAATCAGTACAAAAACAGTTCCTCATCTTTGCCCTCCGGGGACTCAATTGGGACCCTTCGATCCATCTTCCTTCTTATGAAAGTAGGTTGCGCCTAATTAACCTCCACTCTCTTAAATCCCGTAGAACCTGCCAAGGAGTACTCTTCCTCCATAAGCTTCTCTCTGGTGAGGTCGAATCGACTGCCCTTATCAACCTTATTAGTATTGCTGTTCCTTTCCGCCCTACTAGGCATTACTCTCCTCTTCATCTCCAACTCTGTCTTTCTAACTACTCGGATTATGAATCTTTCCGTAGCCTTTGCCGTAACTATAACCAATTTTTTCATCTGTTCTCCTTTGATACTAGTTCTAATATGGTCAAAATTATCTTAATCAATAACTTAATTTAATTTAACTAGCTTTAATTTGGAAATGTTCGGCTACCGGCTCTTCTCTTACCTAAATTTGGCTGTTGGTGGGATCTTATCGGCTACCGAGCCGATAATCAGCCCCACCGGGTCTGAGTATTGGCTTTGGCCCTTTAGTTTAATTATTTGATATGTAATTTTACCCTTACAGTTTAACTGTACATTGTTAAACTTTAAACAAAATAAACAATAAACAATGATGAACCAATATATATACAAAACGAGAGGGAACGTTGTGAGCCGCGGCAAAGGCCGCGGCTCTACCTTATACCCGGTACTCAGTCAGTATATATATACATACATATATGAGCCTACGATTTATGAAATTTATTATATGTTCTCAAAAGGGACGAAAACAATATTTAAATTAAAAAAATTAATTTTTTGTAATTTTTATACATGTTTCCATTTTTGTTTACATAAGCTTTGTATATCTGCGCCTACATTTCTACATGACATGTATAACTACATGTTTGAGACGTACAAGTGTTTAGGACAGAGAGAGAGAGAGGGAGGGGCATGAGTCAGCGCTTGGCAGGCGTTGCGTAGCCACTGAAATTTAATTTGTTTCTTCTGGCCATAATATTGATCCGATCTGATCCAGATTCGGTAATCTGCTAGATATGGCAATTTTCCATGATTCTGCGTTTTTGGTTTTCTTGTATCTTAAAAATTGTGGATTCCACAGATTTTCGTATTTGTGGGGGCGGAAAGGGGCGTGGCAAAATTTTGAAATACACTTGTGCTGGTTTGATATCACAGGAGTTTGGATAGAAAGTTTGGTTGTTCTAGCTTTTATAGTCTCTGAGATCTAGGCGCTCATTTAAACGAATAAGCAAAGCAGACAGGGCCGCGTGTGAGAGAGAGCGAGAGGGAACGATGACTTTCGAAATGGTTTTCTTTATTGTAGCTATAATAATGATCCGATCTGATCCAGATTATACACTCTGATAGAAATGGTCATTCTCTATGATTCTGCGTTTTTAGTTTTCTCGTATCTTCAAAATTGTGTACGCCACAGACTTTCGTCCTTTGTGCGGGCGGAAAGGGGCGGGGCGAAATTTTGCAACACATTTGGAGTAGTGTGATCACACAGGAGACTGGATACAAAACTTGGTTGCTCTAGCTTAAATGGTCTCTGAGATATAGGCGCAAATGAAGACGGACAGACGGACAGACGGACAGACGGACGGACGGACAGACAGACATGGCTATATCGACTCGGCTATTGATGCTGATTAAGAATATATATACTTTATGGGGTCGGAAACGCCTCCTTCTGGGCGTTACACACAACCGTTATCCGCACAAATCTAATATACCCTTAAACTCTTCGAGTACCGGGTATAATTATAGGAATCCTCACAGCCAGAAAGATGAATTTCAAGCCCAAGTACAGAAGTTAATCAACGACAAAATTGTCGAACCATCCGTATCAGAATATAACAGCCCACTTTTATTAGTTCCAAAGAAATCCCACTCAGATTCCAATGAGAGAAAATGGCGATTAGTAATGGACTATAGTCAAATCAACAAAAAGCTGTTGGCCGACAAGTTTCCGCTACCTAGAATTGATGATATCTTAGATCAGTTAGGTAGAGCAAAATTTGTTTCATGCCTTGACTTAATGTCAGGTTTTCACCAAATTGAACTAAAAAATACTTCAAGAAATATAACATCATTTTCAACGAGCAATGGCTCTTATCGCTTCACGCGATTACCATTTGGTCTAAAAATAGCGCCGAATTCATTCCAGAGAATGATGACTATAGCATTCTCTGGACTTGAACCATCTCAAGCATTCCTTTATATGGATGACTTAATAGTAATTGGTTGTTCCGAAAAAACTATGGTTAAAAACTTAACTGATGTTTTTGACAAATGCAGGAAATACAACTTAAAGCTACATCCTGAAAAATGTTCATTTTTTACGCATGAAGTCACATTTCTGGGACACAAATGCACAAATAAGGGAATATTACCAGACGACAAGAAATACGACGTCATTCAAAATTACCCAGTCCCGCATGATGCGGACAGCGCTAGACATTTCATTGCATTTTGCAATTATTATAGACGATTCATTAAAAACTTCGCCGATTATGCACGGCACATAACGAGATTAAGTAAAAAGAATGTCAAATTTGAATGGACGGATGATTGTCAAAATGCATTTTTACACTTAAAATCTCAACTCATTAAACCAACTCTGTTACAATACTTTTTTTTTTGTATAATAACGGATGCAAGTAAACAAGTGTGTGGAGCGGTTTTGACTCAAAACCACAACGGACTCCAACTTCCAGTTGCATATGCATCCAAGTCATTCACCAATGGAGAAAGTAATAAGAGTACAACGGAACAGGAACTCACAGCAATTCATTGGGCAATAACACATTTCAGACCATATATTTATGGTAGACATTTCACTGTCAAAACAGATCATAGGCCACTTACATATTTATTTTCAATGGTAAACACAAGTTCAAAATTAACGAGAATGAGGCTTAGAGGAATATAATTTTACGGTAGAATATCTAAAGGGGAAAGACAACTATGTAGCCGATGCGTTATCAAGAATAACCATCAAGGAGCTACAAAATATAACTGGCAATATAAACAAAGTCACTACAAGATATCAAAGTAGACAAAAATCCTGCGCAGGAGATGAAATAGTAGAATTGCCCAGGCAATCTACGGAAAAAGCTTCAAAGCCCAACGTATACGAAGTCATCAAAAATGACGAGGTACGTAAAGTAGTGACCTTGCATGTAACAAATATGCTATGTTTCTTTAAACATGGTAAGAAAATTACAGCAAGATATGACGCTAGCGATTTATATACTAATGGAACCTTCGACTTAGGTCAATTCTTCCAAAGGCTTGAAATGCAAGCCGGATGGCTGAAATGCAAGCCGGTATACATAAAATCAGCCAACTCAAAGTGGCACCGTGGGAAAATATCTTTGAACATGTTTCAATAGATAATTTCAAGAAAATGGGCAATAAAAAATTGAAAACATTAAGAGTAGCGCTACTCAACCCGGTGACCCTAATAATAAAAGATCAAGAAAAATAAGCAATTTTGTCTACATTCCATGACGATCCAATACATGGAGGTCACACAGGCATTACTAAAACCTTGGCCAAGGTCAAAAGACATTATTTTTGGAAAGGTATGACTAAGGACATAACTAAGTACATACGAAAATGTCAAAAATGCCAGAAAGCTAAAACAACGAAGCACATTAAGACCCCATTAATAATCACAGAGACACCATTACATGCATTCGATAGAGTGATAGTGGACACCATAGGTCCGCTACCAAAATCTGATAATGGCAATGAATACGCAGTCACACTAATATGTGACTTAACTAAATATCTAGTTGCCATACCAGTCGCTAATAAAAGCGCTAACACGGTAGCTAAGGCTATATTTGAATCTTTTATTCTGAAGTACGGTCCAATGCAGACGTTCATTACGGACATGGGAACAGAATATAAGAATTCAATCATAAATGACCTGTGCAAATATTTGAAAATAAAAAATATAACATCTTCTGCACACCACCACCAGACAGTTGGAACAATCGAAAGAAGTCATAGAACTTTCAATGAGTACATACGCTCCTATATATCAGTAGATAAAACTGTTTGGGACGTATGGCTCCAATATTTCGTTTTTTGTTTCAACACGACCCCATCAATGGCACATGATTATTGTCCATATGAGCTAGTATTCGGTAAATCAAGTAATTTACCAAAACACTTTAATAGTATAGGTAATATAGAAGTACTTTACAACATAGACGATTACGCTAAAGAGAGTAAGTACAGATTAGAAGTAGCATATAAAAGAGCTAGAATTATGTTAGAAGAGCATAAGAAAAGAAATAAAGAATTATACGATTTAAAAATCAAAAACATAGATATATCAATAGGAGATAAAGTCTTATTAAAAAATGAAGTAGGACATAAATTAGACTTTAAATATACCGGGCCCTATAAGGTAGAAAGCATAGAAGAAAGAGATAATATAGTATTCTCTGACAAAAGAAATAAGAAACAAACAGTTCATAAAGATAGATTAAAAATTTTTTATTCATAGTACATGGCATGAGAAAAAATATATAAATTACACAAAAAAAAAAAAAAAATATTCATAAAAATAAATCAAAAATTTATTTAGAAAAAAATAAAACAAAAAAAATATATATATAAAATAAAATACATAAATAAGTAAAATAACTTCACTAAGTTACGTTATTTTTCAAAAAGAGGGAGATGTAGTATGCACATATATCGAGGGTACACTGTACCCAGTAACAAATCAACAGCAATACTTTATTGCATAAATACAAATCCATAAAGCGACACTTTGTCGCTGACATAAACAATCTCTAAAGAGCCCAACACATTCCCAGCGCAACGTAATACGATCGCACTTGAGTGTAGCGGGCAACGGCCAGAACCTAGTCAGCATAAATGCAGGGTTCTGACCGTATATACATAATATACTATGTGCATGCGCCTCTCCGTTCTTCAGCAACGTTTCCGTTGCTTAATATATACAAACACACATACATATACTTATGTATGCCGCTGCTCCGCAGCTGGCTCTGCCAGCGTAGCAATGGGCAGCGTTAGGCTAAGCTAATCCATAAGAGAAGTGTAAGAATTATTATGGAAATATACTTGACTTCGACCGGACGTGTCGAAGTCGCAAAGAAACAAAGAAACATCTTCACCATTACTTCGGGATCTTTCTACACTAGGTGTAACCTTTCTTCTCTTTGGAGACTCATTTATAATTTTAAGATTTTTGAAATGAGCTTCCATTGAGGTAAACTTATCCTGCAATTTCCGGAATTCCGAGTGGACAGCAGCGAATTCGTTATGAGTCTGTCTCATAAAAGTTCGCATATCGGCTTCAACTGCCCTGCAATCCAAACAAGTCCAGTTGAGACCGCAGCGGGTCTTAATCAGATCGACAACGCGACCACCGATATGACCAAAACCCGCGCAGCTAGAGTGAGCCGTGTTGTCACACAACCAGCAGAAAATAAATGTTTGACGTGTAGCTACCGAACGGTGACCGTCACAGCGTTTAGCACAGCAGGTGCTCATTGTTTGATATTAGAAACAATAAATAAGTAAAAAAGAAAAGAAAAAAGAAAGGTAAAATATAAGTCGGTGTGGGGCAGAGATAGTGATTTTAGCTTGTGTTACACAATTGCGCGCGCAAGAACGAACAAAACAATCACAATAACTGGAAGTGTACGGAGAGACAGATAACAGATAAGCAGAGGGTGGATAAAAACAGAGAGCGGTACAGAGAGAGCAAGCGCACCGCACTAGAAAAGGCAACAACAAAACTGCTGCGATTAAGAAAGTGCAGAGAAGTTAAGAATGCACAAAAGGAATTGAAAATTGAAAATAAATGCACAAAAGTAACAAAATTTGGGAAAAGAACAGAATACAAATAACACCGAGAAACACAGAATTCGGCAGAATAAGCAGATGATAGACAAAGTAGACGTATAAAATTAGACAGCGGCTCAGGGAGAGTGCAGCATACAATGCATATAGCAACAACAAATCAGCTGAGCATAAGAACAAGTGGGGCTAGAAAGAATGCACAAAAATTGCAAAATTGCAATTGCAATTGGAATTAACTGCACAGATGCACGATAAAAGAATAAACACGGATAGTAATTTAGTTGCACGATCAGTTTAAAACAAAGTAAGCAATAATACAACACAATTACTTTCCTTTAGTCACAAGAATAAAATTATTTAGGCGGAGCGAAGCGAAGACACGACTGACAGCAGCGATGAGTTGATATCGATCCTTACTGACAGGAATCTGATATTTATTTGATTTGTCTGAAACGTAACTAAAATAGTGTGACTAAGAACCTTAAACGTGCTTGGTCACTCTCAGAGACCAGATTTATGGAGGAGCAGTGCAGCCGAATCTTAGCCTACATTGCACGCTGTTCTTGCGAGAACTGGTCAACCAGAAACCAGAAACCAGAAACTGACCCCGAAACCAATGCCAGCGGACAAGTGAATCTACGACCGAGCCATCGAGCCATTTACACCTACTCACAGAATTAACACAGTTCATCTCTGTCGCCAATCGGGTAAACATTGAATAGGAAAAACGACCAATCGATGTGCAACGAGCCTGCCAGAGCTGCGAAGACGAAGGATAGTGGAATAGTGCGTGCTCCAATAGACAGAAACTATTCTGTTGGCGATGTAGCCTCCCAGATGTTAGGACCATAAACTGCTGTCGGCAGACTGAGTCGGGAAATGGGTCAAGTGTCCGTTCGGAGATACGCACCTAAAATTAGGGAACACCCACCACTAAGCAAGGCCCGAGGAAGGATCGCAGCAGTGTTGAAGATAAATTTGAGAGCATTCTTGGCAATTCTCGACACGACAGACACAGACGCCAGACACCGGTAACATTTGCCGAACCTTCGGTGACCTCAAGTTGACCCCTGACCGTTCCAACGCTTGACAGGACAACGCTTTCGAATCCCAAATAAGACACAAACTTTACAACGGCTAAGAGAATTGTGACATCAATGGGTCCAACCATGGCTTGTTCGCCACTCCGTAGCTCAGCATCAATGCTCCATCAAAACCAAAGGACATCGGCAGAGGCTGCGGATTCCTGGACCAACTCGTCAAACTGGAAGTCACGAAAAGGTAACAGCACAGAAGCAGCAACTACCGCAGGCACGAAACGCCAAATCTCTCGTATCGGCGAGCAATCGATTGGTCATACTGTCATTGGACCCGCCATGGTGCCGTACGCTTTCGCGTACCTGGACGACATTATCATTATAGAATCCGTATCCAGGATCACCGCGCCGTCGAGTGAATGTTGAGGCTTTGATGTTTTAGAAGGGAGTCGACGGATGGAGCTGGGGTTCTTCTACTGGGTGGTTCACGGGGAGACGAGAACGGCGCTCAGCGTGGGACCCCGGAGTCGATAATTTGGAGGAAGTGAGGACACAAAAGGATGAGATGATTCTCTTTGGAGCAGAGATTACACGTCCTCCTCATCGGACTCGCTGTGGTCTCAAACGAGTGAACCCTCCTTGGAACAGGACTCCTTTGGAAACGGAACGGATTGCTACTGGATGGCGATGGATTCGGATCGCCTTTCGAACCGTGTGGAATGGAAAGGCTGCCCTCGATTGGTCCTAGCGTCATTTACTTTTGTCTAAGGAAAGTGAGTGACCTGGAGTGAGCTAGTGCAGGTATTTGGGCAGCCGACAGCCGCCATGGGAGTCTGGCTGTGCGGGAGGATGGACTGTTGGCACTTGCATAAGATCCGTGAGGTCTGCGACGCACTGTTCGAACACAGCAAAACACTCACCACCCTCTGTTTTTCAATAGGTAGATAAAGTGTTAGATAAAGTGCGGGTATTGGGAACATTTATTTCTCTACGCAATGCGACGGTCTGTCGATGTCCGCTACGAATTTAGCCATCATGGAATTGTTAGCGGATTGGGCTATTATAATTGTGTGTTGAGAGCTGATCGGACTGCTTAGAATACTTTTTGGCACCTTAAGAATGACCAGCGAAAGGAACAGGACCGATTTGGTCTTCGGAACATCGGAAACTGTGGTGGGCCTTGGAGTACCAGAGGACTTCACCTGTTGAGCCAACGAGGTAGGTGTTTCTACGCGGAAGAGCTGCGTGAATTTTTACTACTGGAAACGGTCGCCAGCAAAATTTGTTTTCCTTGTGGTTTGTTTGAATGTTAGGCACTCACAAGCAGAGAAAAACTGCTTAGTCGGATGCGGAAGTGCTGGGCGTATTAATATGGATGCGAAACTGGCTGGAAAGCGGATGCAGACACCACACGAGAAATGAAACAAAAAGCAAGAACTATTTATTGTCGTGAAGCTAATTTCTTCTTGTGAGGTGGAAGAAAATAATAATATTTTGGGTCGCGGCACGAGGTATCATTATGTAGAGTCAGTTGACAGTGACAGTGGAAAAAACCCCTCCGAATCTAGTGTATACCATATACCCCGGAATGCAGCGTAGCGCGTCACTTGGAGCTCCGTTGGAGGAGAAGCGATAAACGAAAGAATGCACCGCTACAGCTGCTTGTATGTATGGCTGGAGACAAATGTTGGGTACCGCGGCTTGGGTTAACGAACCACCCCTTTCAGCAGAATGCAGACGAGGTAAGAAACAAAGGGGGGTGAGAGTGACTACAGTAAACGGATAATAATACATAATCTGTTGCATCCCAAAGCGGTGATTTTACATATATATGTAGTGGTGATGTTTTATATTTATATTCATATACATATATATGACATATACACAAAAGGAAATACGGAATTTGTAACACGGAACGAAATACAACGAACAACTAACAACGAACAGGACAGTGTCTTTATTGGAAATGTAATGATATATACATACACACATATCATCCTAGGTACATATGTAACTCTCGTTTGTAAAGTATGGTCGAAAGTGAACGGACGCATCTTAAATTCTTCCAGTGCTTCGGCGAATTCGCAAGCGGAGAACCGCCCTTAAAAGAGGCGAAGTAGGTGATCAGGTGGAGTCCAAAGGGCGGATACGTACCAAGTTGGGCCCTTGCGGCAAAAGCGAACCTTTAAGGGCATTTTAACAGGCTTAACGCGGTGCTCCATCCAGAGAAGAAGGGCGGAGGAGACACCCATACACAGTTTCCACGCTCTTCTTTGTTTTGAACAATAACAAATTTTCTATTGCGAGATAAATCTCGCAAACCACAGCATACACACAGGCTGAGCGAAAGACGTCAAGAGGATTGCATAATTCCAGGCGCAGGAGGCCTGCACAGTGGTACACTGGGAATCGTCACGGTACCGACCAACTTCCGATCCGCACTCAGGCGGTGTACCGGTCAACGGCACGTCGAAGACCGGGTGGGCCGGTATAACCTCTATCAATATGCTAAGAGGAAATCCGTGAATGGAATGAATTGGAATAGAACCAAAAACCAATTCGTGGACAGCTCGACGCTGGCAAGATCGCTGAAAGTGACGATGGGAAAGTGTTCAAGAGGCTGATTGGCATGGCGCCAAGTGCAGCCATTGAAGCAACTGGGGGTATCTCCGCAAACCAATACGGTTTCAGGAAGGACAGGTCGACGACATACGCCATTTGCAGAGTAGTGGAAACAGCGGAAGAGGCCAAAGCAAGAAACCGGTGGAATGCAGGCACAAGGTCCTTGTCTGGTGGTGACACTTGATATGAGGAACGCCTTGAACTTGGCAGGTTGGGGCCGTACGCTAGAGGCACTAAGGTCTTTCCACATCCCAGGCTACCTGCACATAGCGCACAACTACTTCAGCAGCAGGGTGCTCACTTTGAACCCGAGTCCGTTTTGGGACGCCTGCTCTGGAACGCCGCCACATAGTGGAGGACGCAAAACATATCCTCTTCGAGTGCCACTGAGAGGAGCCCGCCATGGAACCTGTCGTGTGAAAGCAATTCCGCGCTCTTCGATTAAAGAATTAGATAAACCATTGCCTAGTTAGGGTTGACGCTTCTCGCTCTTAAAGAACATACTTGGTGTTAAAGGATGTGTTGAGATGGTCTGAACTGAGTTATGCGGGCTTAGTACTGGTGAGAGTACCGTGAACGAGTCATGGATCCAACTAGCGGAGTGGTTAGATGGATTTCATTACACATATGTTCCTCAAACAAAATTCTCGAATTCAGCCTTCACCGTCGGGAAATCGATCTTTCGCCGTTGGACATCTGTCATGAGTGAGTCAAATATAAAGTGATCGTCCATTGTGTGTCTATGACCTTCGTAGAGTTAAGACCTCACCCGAGTAGGGTTCTTAACAGCAAAGTTGGCCTCTTCTAGGTTAAAATTAGTTACTACACATAATAATGTATACATATAATAAATCTAAAGTATGAATATCATTAAAATTAAAATGAGAAACTAGACTAAGAAAATCCTATGAAGATTACTATGATTACTCACTTTTAACAGCTATAAGTATTAACCTTAAACTCGAGTACCATTCTGAAATCATTGGGTTATAATCATACCATATATTGTAAACCCATATCATTTTCTATTACTCTAAGCCTCAACGCATCTAGATAGATAAATATTTTCGCCGTAAAATCTAGAGATAATCTCGACATAACCGCCTTACTTGTATAATTTTGATGGAACTTAGCAATGAGAGTTAGAAAATATATAGTATAGTATAGTCTGAATCAATGCCACCATTCCCGTAACTGCAGGACGACAGGTAGCATTACCGATTCTAGTTTCTTTTGTCGCAGCACGCTAAATTCTTGAAATATTACTAATAACACTAGTCAACACGACATTTCCGCTGTCGCCTAAAATGACTTTTTCTGATAGATTTGGAGATTTAAAAATTTTTAAAGAATCTTTTTATTTTTCTAGGTTTAGTTTGTTTAACGAATTTTTTAAAAATTTTGTTTTCTTTTCAGAGGTAGTTTTTCTATTTTTTAAATAACTTACATTTCTTATAGCTTGTTGTATTTAATTTTGCAGTTCTAAAAACCTGACAAATGCAGCTATCAAGCTGCTGACCCAGACATTTTGTAACTACAGCTTAACGTCTGGAAGATATTAAGCTTTCAAATTCAAATTTCATAATTTTTTTCGGTATTTTTCTCCGAAATTTTGACTTTGAAAACTCAGGAAAAGTCGAAAAAAAATATGGAATGGCTAAAAGTTTTAGTTTAAGATAGACACATTGTTCGGTCAAACTTCGTCCACCCAACTAATTAAGAAGTAGTTAAACACCTCTCGTAGTCAAAGCGTACTCTCATCATTGTACGCTCTCACTATTCTCGCTTATGCTCGGTGCTCATGCACTAAGAGCCCAATAATGTAGTCGTCGACTCATACTCGACTGATACTCGACTGATACGCGTGCTGATACTTGCTCATCGTCTTGTCGTTGTTATTATTTTTTGCAATTCGGTATTTAATTCGCTTGCTTCGGACCTAGCACACCCCCATAACTAAACAAATAAATATATACAAGAAAAACGCATCTTGTTCAAACATTTTGGTGCCCAACGTGGGACACGTGTGTTAATTCTTGGTGAACAATTAAAATACTCGCATTTATGTACAATCTCTACTAAAAATTTTCGTCGGTACAAAATTTGCCAATACAACAACTGCAGTATTCCTTTCGTTTTGCAGCTGCCGTCGAAATTTCCGAAAACCCATTATCTATCGTCTCGATTGCGGGGTCATAATTGCTCGCTTTGCTCTCGCGGTTATCGGTTAATTCTATCATTCACTTGTCACCCACAACGCAAGCAACGGCGCTTGCACTCCTTTGCTGCTACCTGCTCTGGTCCAGAGATCAACGCAGTTATCTATTGGAATTTCACCGCTTCTTTTCGTTGCGCTGTCGTTGCCGTCGTTGGAATTAGCACTGACTCTCTCTCCCTTGGAACAACTGCAACGACGAAAAAGCCGATTTGCAATGATGAGCTTCGGTATCGTTTAAGCATCTTGAAAACCTTTTTCAAGAAGGTTCTAAATGTTCAGGCTGACATTGAAGACCTTAACCCAAATGATGAAGGACGGGCAGACTTGGAGGATACTAGACGTCTGCTTGAATGCATTCATAACAAAGCCACATTGAGTTCATTCGAATTGAGTAGAATATGAGTGAGTGAAAAAGAGAGAATGAGACGAATGTGTATACTACTGTTTCGCAAGAAGAACATGTTGTGTCTCATGTCGAAAGACAGAGTATAACGAAAGAAGAGCAAAATGAAATGAAAACTTCGAAAACATTCGAACTACTCAAGTAGTTCGCAGAATACTTTGCGTAGTCACTTTGTATGTATGTATGCATTTGCCGGCAAATTCCAGCGTGTTGTTTTTATGTTTTATTTTATTTTGTTTAAAGCTTGTGTTTTAGTTTTACTAACAAAATGTGTAGTTGTGACCGTCTATAAATTAAATAATTCACAACAAAAAATACATTGCACACATATTTCTTTATTTTTTCCTCTTTCTTTTAGCAGATAACACACACAGCAGAAAACAGCTGACAATATTCGAATGTATTCAATATACAACATTTAATTACTTCTGCTGCTCACTCACTCACTTCGTTTCTTTTCGGGTATATTTTTGTGCAGCCGAGGGAAACACGACTTGAGTCACTCACTCATTCTCATTTCGTTTTGTACAAGTTCCAGTTTTGTACTCAATTCCATTTTGACTTTGTACATTTGAATGTGGGTTTTTTGCCATTCATGCAGACGTCTAGAGGATACCTACATAGCAATCAAGCTATCCATAAAGAACAAGTTGGGAGGAGACTTGAACACCAAAATAGTTGAGCCAGACTATCACCCACCGCCAGTGAGGTCATCATTACCAAGGTTGTCGTTGCCCAACTTTGACGGAACTTATTCGAATTATAAGAACTTTATTAATTCGTTTGAACGACTTGTCGTGCGTGAGTCTGGATTGTGCAATATTGAAAAGTTTAATTTCTTGCTGGGCTGCCTCAAAGGGCCGGCGTTAGACACCATTCAGGCATTCCAGGTCACAAGCGAAAACTATCGGAAGGCCCTAGATAAACATAGGAACCGGTACGATAATCCCACTCTTCTATTTTTAAAAGGCATTGATGCATTGTTTGCACTACAACCGATCGAAAAGGCCATCTACGATATTTAGCTCATTGCAGTCCATCGGCAAACCGGAGGACATCGCTCAATCCATGCTGATATACATTGTGATGGACAAGTGTGATCAGCTAACTCGGAAAAAGTGGAAACAATCACTGGACTAACAAAAGCTACCGACCTGGCTTGTGGAACGCCACTGGTGGGGATCCTTGAAGATGTCTCTGAGACTCCTTCAAATAAATCTCCACCACTGTGAGGCAGCATCTGCTGCCCTCATATTCCGCTTGGATGCAAGCAGAGCCGACGTCGTCCAAATCCAGGATCCTTGGATAGTCGGAGACAAGGTCTGTGGGTTAGCGACGAGGGAGTACAAGCTCATTGAACCCCAAAGGTAAAACTTGTACCTGCATTCTTGCAAGAAAGCACCTAAATATCTTTCTACTCCATAACTTTAGCAATGGCGACAACACAGCAGTAAGCCTAAAGCTGCCGCGGACACATCTGAGGCCAATGTCATCCTACTTGGCCCATAAGGAAAATGATCATCCAAGCGACCTCGTCTGCAAGCTGGCCAGCGACAGCCAGAGGTCCAATACATGCCTACTAATAGGTTTTTAGCTTTATCCTTAACTCGAACTTAACCATATATAACCGGGGTAACGACCCCACATTTATTATAAAAAATCGACAGGAGGTTATTGACCTCACTCTAGTGTCTCACAATTTGGCAGACAAAGGCAGACCATTCCTTTTCTGACCATAGGTACATAAAGACGATTCTGTCCCTCGAGAGCCCAAAACCCATTGACTATAAGAACCCCATGAAAGCCAATTGGGTAAAACATAGTTCAGCCTTGGAGGAATTACTTCCCAACAAAGCCGACTTAGATCGTCTCATGTACAAGTTAACGAAAGTTAGCAACAAGGCCTTTACGGCAGCTTGGCTTCCTCACAAAACTGGCTACAATGTATCTTTAGAAAGATACCAGTGGTGGGGAATATACCACAAGAGTGGGTTAAGGAGAAAATCGTCTTCATCCCCAAAGCGGGTAAGGCCTCGCACTCGACTCTAAAGGACTACAGACCAATCAGTCTATCGTCCTTCCTTCTCAAAACCCTTGAGAGACTTGTCGGGCTACACCTGAGGACAATTATTAGCCCTCAGATGTTGTCAGGAGTACAATATGCCTACCGAAAAGGAAAATCCACGGAAACGGCACTCCATGAAGTAGTTTTAGTGATAGAGAAATCTCTACACCTCAAGGAATACTCTCTAATAGCCTTCCTTGATATTGAGGGAGACTTCAACAACGTCGTGCTGGGTGCCATTACGGAAGCGCTGACCATACCTTGGTGATGCTCATCGTTCAATTGCTCACATGCAGGACGGTGACATCATCGATGGGATCGTCCACCCAGTCAAGGCATTTTAACAGAGGTAATCCACAAAGTGGTGTCCTGTCTCCCCTTCTATGGAACATAGCAGTCAAAAAGAACGATCACTAAAAACCTAAACAAGTTCAGCGAACCGCAGCCCTATGCATTAATGGAGGACTCCGCACCACTCCAAATGATGGACGCCATCCTAGGTCTCCAGAGCCTTGAGCTTTCGGGAAAGGAAAGGGCAGAATGGAATGGAAGAATCCGACCAATGGACATCACAGAACATAACAATAACAAAAATAACCAAAACCAAAAAAACAAAAAAACAAATCTGAGTCTGGCACTCCCCAAATGTGAAATGGGAGCAACCCCCTGCTTGGGAAGGCATCGGCCCTAAGGCCTGGCCCGAACAGCTCAGCAGCAGGACAGACCTGCAAGGCGGAAAGCGCTGGGGTGAATCCGAGTGGGTCCCATCCCGAACCTGGGGTGGGGGGCGGACCAGCTCCCAACACCGACACCTTGGAGAGGCAGCTAAGCAACATTGCGGCTGCCCGACCTGCTGCCCGGCCGCCCAGGCCAAAAAGCCACCAATTCCTTCATTCCTCTGGATCCTTATCTGGTACTCCGTCGCAACGAAAGGCTGAAATCAATAGGTCCAATCGTCATTATTATCAACAGATACTCTCGTCGTTTGCCATTACTAATCCGTCTTGTACTCTTTGTTCAAGTTCTGGCCATAAAATAACTAACTGTACGCAGTTCAAGGCAATGAAAAGCAACCAACGGTTTGATAATGTAAAACGCCTAGGTCTCTGCATCAAATGTCTTGGGAACGGCCATAGAGTGTCGCAATGTTCATCGACTCATCGTTGCCGAACCTGTAATCGAGCTCATCACTCAACTTTGCACCACTCGCAGCCGCAACAGCCATCCCAATTATAAGCACGACAATCCTCAAATCCGGAACCGATAAGTCAACCATCGCAGCTCTCTTGGCAAACAGCTGATATTCATTCGCATCAAGCTGCTTCACATTCGCATATGGACATCGCTGCAGATGATAAAATTTTGTTGGCAACAGCAATGGTATTGGTAAAGGATGCATCAGGTGGATACAAACTTGGTAGAGCGGTGCTTGATTCATGTTCCTTGGTTAATTTTGTAGTCGAAACACCACACCACATCACATGAGACACACCACATCGGAATTCGTAGTATAGGAGACACCCTTACTAATTTTAAGGCTCGACGACCTCCGTTAAATCACGTACATCTGGCTACCAGCTCACCCTCCAGTTCGGAATTACATCCCACCTTGCATACCAGCCAGATAGCGAGATCGACATATCGAAGTTCAGTAGACACAGCTCAAAGTCGATTCGTTGCCATTGAGAGACGTCTCTCTCGTCTACCGGACATTCGATTGCAATATAGATCATTCATGCAGGAGAATGAAAGTCTCGGCCATATGTGTTCGTATCGAATCCTATCATGAAGGAACCTCATTATTATATACCTCACCATTTCGTTCTCAAACCAACCAGTACCTCGACGAAGCTCAGAGTCGTCTTTGAGGCGTCTTGCCGTACGTTGTCTCAAAGGTCTCTTAACGATCTACTTTTAGTTGGACCTACCATCCAGGATGAGTTGAACTTGCAATTGCTGTGTTTTCGAATGTATTGGTTTGGCATCACGGCTGACTTCACCAAAATGTACAGATAGGTACTTGAATAGGTACCAGAATACCTGAAGACTTCCTAGCGAGTCTATAGAAAGTGATCTCCTCTTTTTGTACATCAGCACTTAAAGATTTGGCAGCCTCCAAGATAGCGAAAGTCCAAAAGGGCAAGTCCGGCAAAGTCCAAACAAACACCGATGTCCCTGCTCAGGCGCAAGATTAGATTAATATTTTGTAGATTGCAATTACTCTAGTCAACACGACATTTCTGCTGTGGCCCAAAATGACTTTTTCGGAGAGAGATTTAAATTATTGTAAAGAATAATGGTGTTTTTTTTATACTTTATTTTTTTTTAAAGATTTTTTTCAAAATCTGGTCTTGTTTTTCAGAGGTAGTGCTTCTATTTTTCACATAACTTAAGTTTCTTATAACTGGTTGTATTAAACTTTACAGTTCTAGAATTCTGACAAATGCAGCTATAAATCCGATCCAGACATTTGTAGCTGCAGCTTAACGTTTGAAACACATAAAGCTTTTAATATAAAATTCAAAGAAATGCTCCGTTTTCCCATAAATTTCGATTTGGTACCTACATGGCCAGAGGAGCTACTAATGTTCGGATTTCGGAGAAGATATAGTCTCTAACCATTACAGCCGTAGCCGATTCCATAAGTCGAGAAAGAAATATAAATTTAAGAGGAGCGACAGCGAAAAGAGTAGGTCAAGATCCTTGATCCCTTGATCTCGTCTTCACTACCGATGCTTCAAGCACTTTGGTATGCCGAGGATCACTTCTATCATTCCCTGAGGACCCATACCATCCCACACTTTCAATTGATTTCCTGTTGCCTCTCAGTTGGATTGGTCATTCCTTGACGATTTCCAGGAAATTGAGTCTGCCACGAATGCATTCTATAGTTTTATTTTTCCATCTTTCCCTTGCATGTTCCTTTAGTCACCCCCTCCAGAAATCTTTCTGGTCCTATCTGGTTCACCCCTAGATTAATAAATCTGAAGAATTTAAAATCCCGTCTGTACAAGAAGTTCAAAGAATCCGGTTTGCAATCAGACTTTTCCAAGTACTCAATTGCAAAATCGAATTTTTCCTTATTTAATACATTGTGCTACAATAGATACTTGACCCAATGCAAGCTTAACTTTAAACGTGACCCTAAACAATTCTTCAGGTTTGTTTCCTTCTTCTGTACACTTAAATGGTAGTTATGCTGATAGGGATTGTGATATTGCTGATCTGTTCGCTTCCTTTTTCCAACGTTGCTACTCTGTCCCGTCTATTAACCTTCCCTCTATCCTAGTCTCATCGAATGACTTTGGTAGTAGTTACTCATATCCTATCCCTTTAAGTAGTTTTAACTGTATCCGCCCCCCCTTCACTATGATGGTCTCTTAAAAAATTTAAAATCGTGCAATCGAGAACGAAAACTCCACTGGGCCTGACCCGGTTCTGAGCGCTGTTCTTAAACTTTGTGCAGAATCTCTTTGTGTGCCTCTCCTAAAACTTATCAACTTGTCTCTCAAGACTGGTGACTTTCCCACTGTCTGGAAAGAATCCAACTAATCTGCAATTCCTAAACTCTTCGAAAAAATAATCACTTCTCAGCTGCAACATTTTTGTAGTTCTGTATTCTCTGAATCACAGCATGGATTCATTAAACGTCGCTCAGTTTCTACTAATCTCCTTGAATTTTCCACCTTCGTAACTTCGGGTTTTGCTAAACAGTGTCAAACTGATGTCGTTTATACTGACTTTAGTAAAGCCTTCGACTCCGTCAATCATAATCTACTTATTCATAAACTGTCTCTTCTAAGGTTTCCGACTAAGCTTCTATATTGGACTAATTCCTACCTTTGTAACCGCTCTCAACGTGTCTGCTTTAACTCCTCTCTCTCTTTAAACCTGTTATTGTCTCATCTGGGGTTCCTCAAGGTAGCCATCTGGGTCCCTTGCTATTTAACCTATTTATTAACGATCTTCCACAAATGTTATCTCATTCCCGTGTCCTAATGAATGCTGATGACGTTAAGCTATGTTTTTCCTACAGTGACCCCTTGTCCCCACTATCTTTGCAATCAGATCTTGATGCCTTTAATAACTGGTGCCTAATCAACACTCTACCTCTTAACATCTCTAAGTGCTACATAATGACTTTTCACCGCAATAAGCCATACCTTTTCGACTACTCTATCAATAACTTTATCCTTCAACGCCTTTTCAAAGTTAACGACTTGGGCATTACCTTTGTACCTAATCTATGTTTCAACTCTCATATCTCTACTATCTCTAACAAAGCCAAAGGAGTCCTTGGTTTTGTCAAAAGATGGTCTAAGGAATTTACAGACCCGTATACTACTAAACTTCTGAATGTTTCTCTGGTCCGGCCTATCTTGGAATATGGTTCTTGTGTCTGGTCTCCTCATTACCAAAAATTTCAGGATATACTCGAATCAGTACAAAAACAGTTCCTCATCTTTGCCCTCCGGGGACTCAATTGGGACCCTTCGATCCATCTCCCTTCTTCTGAAAGTAGGTTGCGCCTAATTAACCTCCGCTCTTTCAAATCCCGTAGAACCTGCCAAGGAGTTCTCTTCCTCCATAAGCTTCTCTCTGGTGAGGTCGAATCGACTGCCCTTATCAACCTTATTAGTATTGCTGTTCCTTTCCGCCCGACTAGGCATTACTCTCCTCTTCATCTCCAACTCTGTCTTTCTAACTACTCGGATTATGAATCTTTCCGTAGCCTTTGCCGTAACTATAACCAATTTTTTCATCTGTTCTACTTTGATACTAGTTCTAATATGGTCAAAATTATCTTAATCAATAACTTAATTTAATTTAACTAGCTTTAATTTGGAAATGTTCGGCTACCGGCTCTTCTCTTACCTAAATTTGGCAGTTGGTGGGATCTTATCGGCTACTAAGCCGATAATCAGCCCCACCGGGTCTGAGTATTGGCTTTGGCCCTTTAGTTTAATTATTTGATATGTAATTTTACCCTTACAGTTTAACTGTACATTGTTAAACTTTAAACAAAATAAACAACAACAATAAACAACAACATAATTTCAGGTTGGCAAAGTGCAAACGCTCTGTATGTGAGGCTGAGCTTTAGCTGTATGTGTGCACATATCTTGTTTGTATTGGTTTTTTACCACGCCGCTGTCTAAGAAAACACCCATTACTTTAGAATTGATTGTAAGTTATGATTTTATGATGACGCTTGCCCAAAATTAAAATAATTGTATATATTGAATATCCTCTATATTCTAATTTTGTTTAATGTACTATAAACGAATATAATGAACGAATGTAAATATGTACAAATGCAAAATGTATATCAGACATGACATCAAATTATATTAATTGTCTATAGGGTATTAGTGCGTCGCCTCAATAAGCGACACTCAGCTTTGTGTCTCAAGAAATCTCAAAAATATTTTGCTGGCAATTTCGGCAGCACTGCACACGTACACACACATATGAATGTACGGACATTGGCATACGAAATATAGGGATGATTTCAAATTTGACTCGCAAGTGTGGCACTAAAATCCGTATGGACCCATCTATTACCCATTTATATGTCATTATTATCCATATTCAAGGATGATATATATATATTTTTATAGCACATACTACTTTTTTATATATGATCAGATATATCATTGTATAATACAATTCACCATACAATCAAATATATATTTGTGAATATGTATACATATATCTGCTCAATATATTAGTAGTATAGTATATATATATATATATATATATATATAGTATATATAGTAGTATTAGTATATTAAACAAAGTTAGAATCTAAAGCATGTACAAAATAACAGTTATTCTGGTATTATAAGGCAAGCGTTTTCAAAAAGGCCGACTCCAATAATGCTAAAGTGAAGGGTGGCGCGAGCACAAAAATCAAAACAAAGTTGGGTGAGCGAAAATTTCAGCTGTGCGCTCATACACACTTGCAAACACACAAAGAACATGAGCACACATACACTCTCACGACTCTCGGGAGCTGATAACACATGCAAAGCCCACAAAGTACGTGAGAATGCATGAGAACACATAAACTCTCACGACTCTGTGCGGAGCTGATCCACACATGCAAACACGCAAAAGCACGTGAGAATGCATGAGCACGCATCCACTCACTCACTCACACACACGACTGGCTCGGGAGCTGATTTCTGATTTTCGTGCGGTCAACTTCAGTGTATGAATTGTCCCGTCTATATATTGTATGGTTAGTGGTAGTATTCAGATCACCAAGTAAATACGTCGATATATGCTGGAAAAGTATTTCATGTTATTTTTTACAGTCACTAGAATTTTCTAGACTGTTTACACTTCGGTTGAGTAATAGCCTGTTTACACCACGGTTGAGTTATAGCCTATTTACACTACGGTTGAGTTATTGAGTATCGGGCAAAACTCGAGTTTCGTTTACATGGGCAAGCATAAGGGACCTAGAGGTGGCAAAAAAGTTGAGTTTTGGTTGCGTTTAGTTGAGATTGTCCGATTCTCCGAATATTTCAACCCTGATCTGCCTATCGTGGAATTATCACCGCTAATTACACCAAATATTGGCAGCTCAAAATTTAAATTTTAGCGCGTAAAATATATAGCTGAGGACAAAGGTGAAAATATACATACAATCGTTAAAACCAATACTTTAAACTAATTTTATTATTAAAAAACCATATTAACAACATATTTGCAGTTGCAGCCGTGCAATTTCCATGCGGAAGTTTTCCTTAAAAAAGGATTTCAAGGGTATTCGCAACGTCCTCCTCCCAAAAAGATCCATACCGCGGCTATTATAATTTGGGATACATTATTTAACATAAAAAGAAACACTAGAAATTGAAATTTCAATTCCTAACCAGGGTAAAAATGCGTTTCTTGGAAACTTTATCCAAATACTCCACAGTTGCTGCAGACATCGTCGTCAACTCTATACAGTGCAGCATCGTTATCGTATCTGCCACATAGAGCATCATTAATTCTTGGTCGTTCACATTAATCAAACGAGGGAGAACGTTGTGAGAGAGAGAGCGAGAGAGAACGATGACTTTCGAAATGGTTTTCTTCATTGTGGCTATGTTAATAATCAGATCTGATCCAGATTTAACACTTTGATAGAAATGGCCATCCTCTATGATTCTGCGTATTTGGTTTTCTCATATCTTCAAAATTGTGTATGCCACAGACTTTTGTCCTTTGTGCGGGCGGAAGGGGGCGGGGCGAAAATTTGAAATACACTTGGAGTGGTGTGATAACACAGGAGACTGGATACAAAATTTGGTTGCTCCAGCTTTTATAGTCTCTGAGATCTAGGCGCAAATGAAGACGGACGGACGGACAGACGGACGGACGGACAGACAGACATGTCTATATCGACTCGACTATTGATGCTGATCAAGAATATATATACTTTATGAGGTCGGAAACGCTTCCTTCTGGGCGTTACACACAACCGTTATCCCCACAAATTTAATATACCCCTATACTCTTTGAGTACCGGGTATAATTAAATAAAATAATTTATGTACACAAGCACGTGCCAGCAGCCGAAACTCAATAAATCAACTTTTGCATAGTTCTTACACCAGTTCTTAGTTATGCATCAGAGCGGGCGACAGGCCCCATGTGCTACTAAGCATCTTCTTGGATGCATATAGTGCATTGGTGGCCTTTTTCACCCGCTCTACTACATTGGGTCTCCATGCCAGCTTACTGTCCAGTACTGTGCCGAGGTATTTGACCTGTGCTTTAGGGGTTAGCCTTGTTTGGTTGACTTTCGGGGGGACCCATGTTGGTACCTTGTATCTCTTGGTGAAGAGGATGAGGTCCGTTTTGTCCGCGTTGATACTGAGTCGTACTTCGTTCGCCCACTCACATATCTCCCTGAGTGTGTTTTCCATTATGGAGCTGAGTGTCGATGGACATACACCCGTAATAAGTATGCTTATGTCATCTGCTAGGCTGTTATTTTTGGGGCTCTCCTTTCGAATCTCTTAATTAGGTCGTCGACCACCAGGTTCCATAGCAGGGGTGACAGGACTCCACCCTGGGGTGTGCCCCTGTGTGCTCCTCTGACCATGGAGGCGGTGCCCCACTCTGATTGCACCCGTCTACAACCTAGAAGGTTCTTTATCCAGAGGTTGATTGACGGGTGGGTGCTGGTAGGCAGTCTAGGCAGTCCATTATAGCTTCTGTAGCGACGTTATTGAATGCTCCGGATATGTCTACGAATACTCCAAGTGCATATTTCTTAGTGTTGAGGGCTTTCTCGACGGTAGCTACTAGCGAGTGCAGTGCTGTTTCCACCGATTTTCCCTTGGTGTAGGCGTGTTGGTTGGTTGACATTAGTCCGCTTACTTTGGTTCTAATATGTAGATCCAGCAGCTTTTCTAATGTTTTCAGTAAGAAAGAGGTTAGGCTTATCGGTCTGTAATTCTTGGAACTCACATGGCTGCACTTTCCTGCTTTTGGGAGGAAGACAACTCTAGAGGTTCTCCATTGGATCGGGATATAGCCTGTTCTTAGGCATGCTGCGTATATCGCGAGAAGCCATGGGGTGATCACCTCTTTGGTCACTTGCAGCATGGCTGGGAATATTCCGTCCAGTCCAGGTGCCTTTATGCCCGTGAAGGAATCTATAACCCATTGGATTTTCTTTGGGGTTATCAGATCTGTTGGGGGTGTTTGTTCCTCAGTTGCTAGGTCCTGATGCGTTTCGGCATCGGTGACCTCGGTGCATCCTGGGAAGTGGGCCTCCATTAGTGCCGTTAGGGCTTCTTTGCTGCCCTCCGACCACTGTCCGTTGTCTAGTTTGAGTTGGCTTTGTACTGTGGGTTGCTTTGACAGCAGCTTCCTCAGCCTAGCCGTTTCAGACACTTTCTCAATGCTGGAGCAGAAGTTTCTCTATGAGCTACGCCGTGCCTTACGTATCTCCTTCTTGTATTCCCTTAAAAGGGTCTTGTATTCCTCATTGACGTTATCGTCGTTCGCTAGTTTAGCGAGCTTGAAAAATTCCATGAGGTTGTTTCTTTGCAGAGAGAGGTCTCGATTCCACCAGAGTGGTTTGGACTTCTTCCTTGTTCTAGATGGTGGGCATGCTGTGTGGTATGCCTCTAGCAGTTCCGTAGATAGGGTCTCTAAGGTCTTTTCTATATCCTCCGCGGATTTCACTGAGCCCGGGCTCGCGAGTTTCGAGGTGACTGTCTTTCTAAACTTCTCCCAGTTTGTGTTGCGGGGGTTTCTATAGACTATCACTTTCGGAGTGTATTCAAATTCGCACTTGAATTGAATGTACCTGTGGTCTGAGAAGGAAGGTCTTTCGAGGACCTTCCATCCAGATATGTTGGTACTCTTTCCCGTTGCGAGAGCTAGATCTAGCACGTTTGACGAGGTGGGACCCACGTAGGTGTATTCCTCCCCCACGTTTGCTACATCTATGTTATTTGTTAGTATAAAGTCTAGGAGTGACTCACCTCGGTCGTTGATATCAGGGCTCCCCCACACACTATGGTGGGCATTAGCATCTGTGCCAACGATCAGTTGGTAATCTTTGGAGTCGGCTTCTTCCACCAGACTCCTTAGTTCTTCCGGCGGTGCGGACCTGTCGTGCGCCATGTAGCAGGAGGCTACCAGAAGGCGCTTCTCCTCACTTTCCAGCATAACTACTGTCAGGTCGTCTGTACTGTAATGAGACATAAGGTAAGCGTGGATTCCTTTCCGTAATAGTACGGCAGTTCTATTCCTGCTTACCGGTGTTGAGTAGAGTGTGTTGTAATTTGAGAGCTTTAGCCCGGCCACCGAATTGCCTGATGCAATCCAGGGCTCCTGGACCAAAGCTATGTCAGCGGGCCCTTGCTCCATGGCAGTGTGGAGCTCCGCTGATGCTGTCTTGCTCTTATGCAAGTTGAGCTGCAGCACACTCAGTTTCATGAGCAGACCTACAATGGTATCCAGACCGAGGTCCTTCTCCACTTCGCCTGCCTGCAGGGTGTGTGCGTCCTTGTCGTTGGGCTGACGCTTTTTGAGGCGCAGGTACACGCTCCCCATACCCCACGCCATTTTCCCGTACTTGGGGTAGAGTTGATCCTCCGCTGCTTTGTTGATCTGGAGGATCACATGCTGGCCCCCTCGTTGGGTAATGGGCTACCAGCATGCAATACCTTCCAGTCAGCGGTCGGTATCTCGGGGTTTTGTCGCTGAAGGAGCTTCAGCGCGCGGTGCCCTTGGATTGCGATGGGGAAGAGCACCTTCGCCTTTGGTATGGACGGGATTAGCTCCCTGTCCACCACCTCCAGCTTGGCCCCCTCCCACATCGCTTCCAGTTGGCAGACCGTTTGCGTCAGCCACTTCAGCGTCGGGCCGTCCTTACATTTCACGATCTTGACCCCATTCAGCCACCCAGCACCATCGAAGGTGGGCATGGGAGCTGTTGGGTTCTCATCCATCCTTGTAAACAGGGATTCTACCAGCCGCGCGTGGACCATTTTCCACTGCGCCGCTGTTATCTTCCCATTCTCATCACGTCTGTCGATGAGTGCTACAATCAGGTGTCTCTTGGACACATCGCTGATTTTCTCGCCTGACCCCTGCTTTGCCGGCTTAGGTGGAGGTTCCGCTCTCTTGGGTCCACGCTGCCGCTTGCTCGCCGGAGTGACGGCACTGTCGGTCGAGCGCTGCCTTTTGGTAGCCAGCAACTCTTCCACCTTGTTGGCGTGCTGGCTCGTTGATTTAAAATGCATACATTTTAAAAATCAACAAATATATCTACAAAAACTGATTTTTTCAGATAGCAATGCACATTCAAAAAAAAACATAAATTTTTGGAGCAAAAATGAGATTTGTTTGACTAATTTTTAATATTGGAGGAACCCATAACAAGAAAACTAAAAAATGTTTGTTTAATAACAATGGTCAATTACTGACTCCGTTAGAATCGTTTTTTAATCTTCCCTATTTACGTTTCCTAAATCGATCAATACTCTCCAGCAAACGGTGAAGAGCCAAAATCCAGGATCAATTTTTAGTTGAAGATGCTTTAATTTATTTGGAAGAAGAAGGCGAATAAATAAAAAGAATCGAGAATGGTTTAACAGTTATTTTTTGTTAAAGCAATGTTTTTGCAATGGACGATTTTCCCCAGATAAATGCAGATCGCGGTTTTCAGGTTGCTCACTTAAATTAAGCAGAACCCAATTCTCATTAATGGAGATGTTGTGTATTTCCTCCAATATTGCCCACGTTTCCATTCGTTGTGCAAGGCTCGAATTTTACTATATTGTCGAATCGTTGCAGTTCTGCAATCGTTCTGGAGAGCCGATGTTAACCACCAGTAAATCGAAATACATTAAATTTGGAAGGCTATGACGAAAACAAAAAGTGCCACATTGCTTCTAAAACAGATAAAACATAGTCTTGTGCATAACATTTTACTTGGATTGCAATTTACTTACAACTATCTACACCCTTCTTGGCATACCTTTATTAAAATAATGTAGTATTGCAAATAATTCTTTCTCATCGAATTCATTTATTATTCAATTTTTGCAACATCATTTGTCGTTGCTGAATCACATTCGAAAAAAGAATTACATAATTGTTGTTTAATTTTGACAAAATTCAGAGCACAAATATTTTGTTTGTAGTTGTCAAATGTATTATCTATGTGTGGTGGATTGTGGGAATCGAGGTTTCACATTTGTCAAAAAATCCCACTGTTTCCTGCAAATGTGTTGTGTGGGAAAGGCTATAACACCATTTATTATACGTACGTTATCGAATATATCGAAAGTAGTTCTTTTATCGATACATTACTACAATATCGAACTCCAACAAATCATCATTAGATTGGTACACGTTTTGGCGAAGATGGTGGATTCTCAGGTTATTATGTTAAATATCTCAACTTTTTTTTAAATCAAATGTTTTATTTTTCAGTTGTCTAGCGCCTTGCGGGATTTGCCCAACAGGGTATTAAACGTTCCCGTGGAGGAGAGGCAACTATTGTTTCAAAATGTTTGTGCTGTTTTGAAAAAACCTGGTAAGTGTCCAAATATCTAGATCATTTATCCATTTAAATAAATTAAATATTCTCTTATATATAAGCAAGCTTTATATAAACATTCATATATGTATGTGAGTCACGAGGAATCCATGCAAAAATAAAATATTGAAAAGCAAAAACGACAAACGCAAAACAGCCTTATATCAGAAAGTAGCGGTGAATAAATTTAGTTTATCCAACGACTGGCCTTTTAATACCCAATTAGAATGATTGGCATAATGCTTGGTACTACGTACTTAAATCGGCCACTCACATTTTCTCTTGCAATTTATTCACCTTTTACAATACTGCGTACATATGGATGTATATACATATAACCAATGCTCTTAGACTACCGGGGTAGATACATATGTATACATATACACTTACCAGAAGAATTATGCGTACCAACATGTGCAACTTTGTCGTTCGAAAACTTTTATATTTTGGGAATAATAGTACATTATTATGCTTTATCTTTATTAAACTTCTGAATATCTAACTAATAAACTTTTCTTAAAATAACAAAAAATTATCAAAGTGGCCTGATTTTCAATAACAGGCGTACAAAAACAAAAACTTCAACAAAAAATGCATATGTATATGCATTTCTCTGATGTCGCACGGGACGTTCGAACGCATTTCAAGTTGTAAAAATGTCAAAAAAAAATCAAATTTTCACTTGACTAGCCATATAGCTGGTGCTAATGGCGATTTTGCGCTACTGTTCGTTTTCTAGATATTTGGAAAAAAGCATGGTATTCGCACGGGACAAATATAGAAGTGGTTTTCGCGTCGACCAATTCAAACTCA
Organism: Drosophila algonquin; assembly: GCA_035041765.1. Lineage (NCBI taxonomy): Eukaryota > Metazoa > Arthropoda > Insecta > Diptera > Drosophilidae > Drosophila > Drosophila algonquin. The sequence goes on from JAWNKY010003068.1 coordinate 216,612, forward strand.
GATTTCAGCGAAAGTTGAGACGATATATTTATGCGAATTTCTGATTAATGTTCTGCATTGATGACTCTTTAAAATGGTTATCATTTTAAGCATGTATGGTTTGTAGTTTTTTTTTAGTTCAATTTAAGCCTCTGTCGCACGGGAAAAAATTTCTTGGCTTTATAAATGTTACAAAAAGTCCGTTTACCGAAATTGAGAAAATTTTCTGGGATTTTTTTTAGATAGTTCAATATGTAAGGGAGACTTTGAGGAAAAACTTTTATCAAGAATAATCTTTCTTATAGACGAAAAAAATAATGGAAAACATGACAAAAAAATTCCAAAAAATTTGAACTTTTGCTAATTTTAATAGGTTTCAGATCAAAGTTAATGAAGTTATATGTCAATTAATTAAATTGGCGGATTTTCAATATCTTTTAAAAATAAAATCCCGAGAAAACTATATTCAAATGCGTTTATATTGATTTTAAATTTTTTGATCTCGGTGGACCTCGTCAGAGAAATGCCCATATGCTACTTCCATATGGGCAAACACTCAACTCGGAACTTTATTGCCAACAATTAGACCGGTTTTAGATTGCAATAGACTAGAAGCGACCAGAATTGGCTAATAGGAAAGGTGTTGTGCTACGTCAGGCACAAAGCGACTATTAAAATTTTTTGTCTTTACAAAAATGTTTTTCGCCACAAAAAGTTAATTCGATTCAGGACTGCGCATTAAGATGGGTCGATTTTTTTTAAACAGGAAATACCTTTGTTACGAGTGGAATTTTAAAATGATCATAAAAATGGCAATAATTCTTGGACCTATTCTTTGACATATTTCAAATAATTTGGACAACCGTTAAAAATTAAAAATATGGTATACAAAAAATGTTTCTTTTTCTTTAACCTATTAATTTGACTTCCAAGATTACAGCTCGGTGCTATGAGTTTAACCGCACGCCTATAGAGTTCTTGATCATTTTTGGAGTGATTAGGTCTAAACCAGTTTAATTTAGTGGCTTTAGCTGCTCTTTGGCTTTAGTTGCTTTTAGGAGTTAGCGGAAGAGTTAGGCTAGTTGGTACTAGCTCTTTTTTTGTCACTGCGTTAACAACTGCCATTGAGACTTCGTAATAGCATGGCTGTTTCTATAGGAGAGCTTAGATTTCTATGAGCAAGTATATTTTGATTTTTCATGAGATTTTGCATAGTGCTTCTCATGAATGACAAAGTCCATTATACTTTGCTGCAGAGTAAATTTACGATAAAGGCGAAAACCAAGCAAGACGGCTAAAATTTTGAACGTGTCATGGCGCCGATACTGTCTCGCCTAATAATGCGCAATCATGTACAATAAGCTACTTCCATATGGGAAAACATACAACTCGGACCTCTATATTGACATAGACCAGAACCGACCGGAAATGGCCAATAAGAAATGTGTTGTTCTACATCAGGATGCCGCTAGACCACACACATCAATAATGACTATCATCAAACTTGCAGCAGCTTGGATAGGAAACTTTAATGCATCCGTATGGTATGGTCCCGATCTTGCACCAAGCGTTTTCGTCTTTGTTTGTTCTTAAAAAACTTGTTTCAAGACAAACATTTATTTTAATTGGGGATTGCGAAACTAGATTGTTCGAGTATTTAAACAACAAGGAGGGAGAAATTATCCTCAAAATGGCAACAAAAAGGGACATATGAAATAAATCTGACAACTCAAACCCTACCCAAAGAACCAAAATAGGGTAAAAAAAAAGTATTTATTTTTCCCCAATCTACTCGTAATATGAAGAAAAGTGAAAAATTAGGTAGTTTCATCACAATAAATCCCGATTAAATTCTGTAAAAACAAAAATCCTTATTGTTTTTTTAACGGAAAAGTTGCGCAACATGTTTTGACGCATAGTTATTCTGGTAAGGGCCAGTTTCTCGACTTCGGGTTACGGTGCCGGTTATTTGTCGTGAGGCCAAAGTTGACCACTAGTCTCTTCTTCTTCTTTTTGTAATGGCAAAAATTTACAAACGGCCGCCGGTTGGAAGTTAATTCCCGCATGAGCCCTAAGGAAACCAATTTTGTTATCGGATCCTTTAATTAACGTTCCGACAGATGTTAACACGGAGCCGAGAAACCAACCCTAAGTGTAAACATGCAAGATTTATGTTAAGGCAGGAGGTGGGGAGGAGGACGAGCCTCACCCCCAGCGCACTTGGAAATATCAAAGGTCCGTTGTGATGCCGCATGAGTGTGGTACCCATCTCATTGCCTAACCGGCAGCACCATCCGGTGGCTTGGAAATGCAAAATGTCAGTCAGCAAAAACGCAGCAAGAAACCAACACAGGTCCGGGCAGTGGCGGAAGAAACTGGACAAATTTTGCATGTTTGCATTTTGCTCGAAAGTGTCGTACATGAGACGCCTGAACGCAGGCAAAGGCAACGCTACTTGCGGTTTCTCCAATAGAAAAGGAAAAGTTCGTCGGCAGAATTATTACCTTCGATGTCCCTGTGTCCGGGAACTCATATAAGGAAGTAAAGCTGCTCTGCGATGTCATTTGGAGATCTACGACGATATTTGGCCTAGTTCTTAAATATCAGCTTGGCTATCCGACAAGAATCCTTAAAAGCTGCAACCTCCGCTTGGAACACACTTCAATGTTCAGTTAGTATAAAGCATTGACTGATGTTAAGCTCTTCACAGTGTAGTCTACTACCACCCACGCGGAAGTCTAACTTGAATCCATCAGGGTATATGTGGACCCCATTTGCAGGCCCAGATTCTACCTAAGTGGGGTTGCTAGCTGGAAAAGCGTCTAGAGTTGACAGCTAGCGGTACAGTAATCGTAATAATTACCTCACTGGTAATAACGGGAGTCTTGTCAAGATTCACGAGTGCTGGAACGCGGATGTTTTTCATAGTCTGGTTTCGATCATTTTGAGAGTGAAAAACGTTTCCTAAGAACGACTGAAGATGGTGCAACACGGTAAACAGGGCTTTGCCTGAGGTAGTCCGTAACCCGCGGGAATAATATATTCAGTGATGGCCAAAATAAAATAAGGTTATTCAAATTCCCGTTTGATACCAAATATTTAGTTTTTGGAACAATTATCATACCTAAAAACCCCTGGGCTTGGTTTTAGGATAACGTGTAAAAAAAAAGGGAAGCGCACTCAACTTGTGTTCTTATTTTGTTTTAAAATGGTTGAAATCGAGTTTGTAAGGTCATAAAATAAAGATAAAATAAGATATAGAATAACTTTTCCTGCAGATCTCGTTTTCCTTGTTGTTATTCGTTTCAAAACTGGTTGTGTTGTACATACATACATTGTAGTGACATTGATAGAAAACATCTTAAGTCTACGAAATAAAGGCAAACAAATGTCAGACATAGCCACAATTCTTAACTATTAAAAAAAAGGGGTTTACTACAAAACAATAACCAAATACACGCGGAAAAACAAGCACAAAATCTGAGAAAATTCGACACCATCATGGCTTACAAAAAAAAAATCCTTTTCTGTCGGAAGATCTGAGAAATTATTTAAATGCATCAGTCAGCAGCCGTACTATAATAAAAAGTAGTATAAGAAAAAAGGTTTAACTCTCTACGTAATTATACTCGAAATTATAATGCTGTCATGTAATTAAGGTGAGATTTCCCGCAGGTTTATGACCCGAAACCCTCCTAAATTCTGAGGTTAAAATTGTTCCTGGACACAAAATTCCACTGATGAAATGGTCTTTACAGCCACCAGACCTAAATTCTTTGGCACCTTCAGGTGATCTTATAGAATAGTATTGGTGGCTATAAACACAAAAAAATAATGGCAAAAAATTCAATCCGAACTCTATTTATTTGTCTCGAACTGGTCGATTCTAAGGGTCGTCACTAAAAATCACACAACCAAAAGTTATAAGGAACTCTTCTAACCTTTGAAGCTAAAAAGCTTTAATTTTTCTTAGCGTCAAGTTTCCCGTTTCTAATATTTTTTACAAACTTAAAAAATTTAAATCTGTATATTTGACAGTTTAAGTTTTTGAAAATTATTTTATTGTGTTTATTGATGCGTTACCTTTTACACTAACAACTTAAATTGTGTAACTTTTGGGAAAAAAAATTGTAACCGAACAAATTTTTAAAAATATTTCTTCATCAAATCGTTGATGTTGATAATCTTCCTGAGGTAGTTTACTAATATTAACTTTGAATATGTTTAGTAATGGGCTTATCTTGTACAGCTTGTCATAATTCAGATCTCCTTTTTTTATACCCGGTACTCGAAGAGTATGGGGGTATATTAGTTTTGTGGTGATAGTCGATGAGTGTAACGCCGCTTATTTTCAACTCATTTTGCCTAAACAGACGGTGTTTTTTTTTAAATACCCCTCATTCTGTGCAGTAGCGCTCTCTCTCTCTCTCTCTCTCTCTCTCTCAATTGTAGCAGCTGTAACCGCTCTCACTCTTACTGATTCCTCTTTTGGCGTTTATCTGGCACACTGGTCTGATATCAGTTTTTTTGAAGAAAAAAAAATAATTGTTATATTTTAGTAAATATGTTCTGTAGAAAAAAAACCCTGCAAGAAGCAGATAACCCCATGACCAGCCGAGTATCCCCTGCTGGCTCTGCGATAGCATAGTGCACGCTAAATGCGCTGTGTTTTCCGGTCTCTTGGGTGATGCCATCTCCAAAAGGAATGGCCTGCATTATAGTTGTGAGGCATGCCGTCTGGTTGAGAAGGAAATGGCAGTATTTATGAGGCAGACCCGGAAGGGCTTTAGGGATCTGACCGTGGGCTTCAAACAGCAATACGATCGGCAGACCCGGAAGGGCTTTAGGGATCTGACCGTGGGCTTCAAACAGCAATACGATCGGCTCCTAGCCATGGAGTCTCAGTTTAGTGGTTTACAACTAATGACTGAGTCTCCCAGGCGCAAAAGGGCCCCTCCGCGGGATCTGCATGTGCCAACTGTCTCTTAGCCAGCCGATGCTGATAAACTGACTCCGACCACTCCAATAGTGCAGCTGTTGATTTCGTTCGCTACTCCGAAGGCAACGACAGCTGCTGGCGATGAAAATTCGGTAGCCGAATTTATCGCGTTGGAGGGCATGCAGCCAAAATCGTCTGTAGCGTCCGTGTCCGTAATGTCCGTAAACTCATTAGCGGTCCCCTCAATTCCGACCCCACCAGTGAATATACGTCCCGGACCACCGGGTACTACCATCACATTAAGAATTAATAGTTCAAAATTGTTAACTAATGAAATACTTTTTGGTCTTTTTTTTGATTCCATTTGAAAAGTGGTGCTGTTATTTTTTTCGACTAATTTTATAAGTTTCAATTAAGTTCCTTAAATAATTTAAAAACGTCAATGAAGAAGAAGTTTTTTTTTTGTATATTCTTAGGTTTATAAGAGTCTTTCATTTCTAAAAATGTGCTGAAAGTTTCTTTAACGTTAAAAATGTGAGTCGGGCAACTATTTAAAAATTGCTTGCGGTGGTGGTGCTATTTATTTATTACCACAATGGCCCAAGGAACTAATTGAATGTCAACAAATTAAGTGGAACCCTTTGGGAGATTTTAATATATTAGATGTTATCTTTTCCCATTTTTTTTACATATGTTTGTATCTGCTCGTGGAAGTGTGTGCGGGAATGAGAATTAGTAAGCGCTTGGTAGGCGTTGCGTAGCAAATAAAATTTAATTTGCCGTCTTGCTCATTATATCCGACCTGATGCAGATTCGATAATACGGACAGATACAGACATTCTTCATGATTCTGCGTTTATGTTTATTTTTTTATCTTCCTTTGTGGGAGTGGAAGGTGGCGTGGCAAAATTAAAAAAAAAAAAACTTTTATTGAAATGATATCACGGAAGCTTGGATAAAAAGTTTGGTAGCTCTTATCGTCTCTGAGAACTAGGCGCTCATCTGGACGGACGAGCAGAGTAGACGGGGTGGTGTGTGAGTGAGAGCGAGAGGGAACGAAGCCTTTCAAAATGGTTTTCTTCAATTTGGCTTCATTAATAATGCGATTTGATCCAGATTCAACACTCACATAGATATTCTCAATGATTCTGATTTTGTTTAGGCAAAAGGGGCGGGCCGAAATTTTAAAATACACTTGTAACAGTGTGATATTACAGAAGTGTGGATACAAAATTTGGTTGCGGTCGCTTTCTTTTGGGTTTTACACAAATCCACTTTCACCACAAATTGAATATCTAATAAAATCCTATACACTTCGAGAACGGGGTTTAAAAAGAAACAAAGTGCTGTTTGAAGATTAGTTTTGTTTGTTTAAGCAATTTTTTGCAATGGTAAATCTGGATATTTCTGTAGACTGTTCAAAAAAGAGCTACTCCGATAGGGCTGTTCAGGTTGTTCACTTGAATTTAACAGAACACATTCTCATTAATGGAGCTTTTGGGTTTTTCCTTCAATAGGGGAAGGTAGGCAGTTGTGGACATAGTTTTGTTTTTCAATCATATATTTTTACCTGGGGCATATTATGCGGACATATGCACATCAATGGAAAGCTAGAAACCTCAGCTAACTAGTTTTGAAAGAATTACATTGATATCTCCCATTGAAAAAAAATTATCAAATTTTTTGTGAAATGGTCAATTTTGCGATATTTTTTTTGATGGGGGGTTGTGGACACCTATGCAAAATGAGCTTAAATATAGAAAGTATGAAGTTAAACGCAATGAAATTAATCAATAATGAAAGTTTACTAATTTTAAAGGCCATCAATGGCAAAAAGAATAACGATAGAGGGCATCATTCCACGTCAGAAGCACATTTCGCGCATTCCACCAAGCATCGTTTAATGGCATTTGTCAGCGCATTAAAATCAATTCCCAATTAAATCGGACGATTTTTTTGAATTTTTCTTCGACGACATGACTAAAAACATCGAAAAATGCATAAAATACTATTAAAATAATTTATATTAACATCAACGACAATATTTCACGATTTGCCAAAAAAAAATTGTGTGTCCACAACTCCCGACATTCAAGTGTCCACAACTCCCTTGAGCAGCCATTTTGAAATCATATGAAAAACATTTTTTCTATGTAGATTGTGTCCGAACCCGGTATTAAATCTCAAAGAAAACTAAATTTCGCGTAAAAAAATCCATTGCACTCACCTTCTCACTTAACACACTTCACACGGTGACACTTTAAAAAACGTTCAAAGAAACTTTTGTGATTTTTTTCAAGGTAAAAAAAATAATTTGTTTGCAGCACAAAGCAGACGCGTCTGTTCACTTTGGTATTTGGCACAAAAACATCGTGCTTCTATGGCGCACACATGACATTTGTCAGATCTGTCAAATCTGCTCTGTGTCAAAAGTTGCACAGGGGTGTCCACAACTACCGACTGTCCATAACTACCTACTTTACCCTATTGCTAATGCTTCGATGTATTTGCAATGCTCGATTTTTGATATATTCTCGAATCGCTGCAAATTTCTGGAGAGCCGATGTTCACATACACAAATCTATATCTGAAGTAAATTTGAATGGAATAAATTTGGAAACTTTGACAAAAAGTGCCTCACTCCAAAACAGATAAAACATAGTCTTGTACGGACAATTTTCCTTGAATTGCAATTTACTTACAACCATCCGCACCCTACTTTACTCATATCGGCTATTGAGCCAAAAATCAGCCCCACCGGGTCAAAGTAATTACCTTAGTCTCTTCGAAGTCTCTTCTTCAGTCATGTTTTTTCCCTTGCAGTTAACTAAACATTGTTAAACTTTTAACAACAATAAACAATAAGTGGTCCATATTTGTTGTTTCAAATTCACAAAATTCAGAACATAAATTTTTTCTTTGTTATTGTTGTTAGCTGGTTTTTCAATGGATGGTGTATGGTGGCCTTGTAAGAATCGAGGTTTCACATCTGTCAAAAAAGAATTCAGAATTCTTATTGGCCTTACGCTATTATGCTTTCTTATTACGACAGGAGTATTCTGTGGAGTCTGCGCTCCTTCAGCACATCGAGCGGTAAAAAAAAGTCTTTCGAAGCATTTGAAATGCTGGACAAAGAATTTATTTTCCAATCACGAACGAAAGTGCACGAAGTAAGCAGTAATCAAAGTGTTTGTAGGGGGCGGATCACCAGGTATTCACAATCTCGGAATAGTATGGCAGCAGTATTGTATTTTCAAATGATGTATTTCACGGTTATTTGCTGATGGTTATTTATAACTATCGTAAGTAATTTAAGGTATGTATGTAGATATGTACAGGAACAAGAAGCCGTGGGTATGTCGTTCGCACAGACTTTGATCGATCGTAACGGGGGTGGGAGCGAGAACTAAACAGCCCAGCTCAAGGTAGTGGCCGCCCGAGCGCCGGGCGGCTCTCCCAAGTGCCGTGTGCAAAAGCGCGCGAGTGCGTTGCAGAAGTTTGAGGCTGCCCTGAACACAAAGCAGTACAGCACAGTTGTGTGCTTTACAGCATACTTTGTTCTTATTTGTCCGTATTTCCAATCACGAATGAAAGTAAATAAAGTTAGCAGTAGGGTAAAGTAGGTAGTTATGGACAGTCGGTAGTTGTGGACACCCCTGTGCAACTTTTGACACAGAGCAGATTTGACAGATCTGACAAATGTCATGTGTGCGCCATAGAAGCACGATGTTTTTGTGCCAAATACCAAAGTGAACAGACGCGTCTGCTTTGTGCTGCAAACAAATTATTTTTTTTACCTCGAAAAAAATCACAAAAGTTTCTTTGAACGTTTTTATACCCGGTACTCGAAGAGTATAGGGGTATATTAGATTTGTGCGGATAACGGTTGTGTGTAACGCACAGAAGGAAGCGTTTCCGACCCCATAAAGTATATATATTCTTGATCAGCATCAATAGCCGAGTCGATATAGCCATGTCTGTCTGTCCGTCCGTCTTCATTTGCGCCTATATCTCAGAGACTATTAAAGCTAAAGCAACCAAGTTTTGTATCCAGTCTCCTGTGTGATCACACCTCTCCAAATGTAATTTAAAATTTCGCCCCGCCCCTTTCCGCTCACACAAAGGACGAAAGTCTGTGGCGTACACAATGTTGAAGATACGAGAAAACTAAAAACGCAGAGTCATAGAGAATGCCCATTTCTATCAGAGTGTTGAATCTGGATCAGATCGGATCATTATTATAGCTACAATGAAGGAAACCATTTCGAAAGTCATCATTCCCTCTCGCTCTCTCTCACACGCGACCCCATCCGCTTTGCCCATTCGTATTTTGTGTCGCCTAGTTCTCAGAGACTATCAGAGCTAGAGCAACCAAACTTTCTATCCAAGCTCCTGTGATACCAAACCTGAACAAGTGTATTTCAAAATTTTTCCACGCCCCTTTCCGCCCCCACAAAAGACGAAAATCTGTGGAATCCACAATTTTTAAGATAAATGAAAACCAAAAACGCAGAATCATGAAAAATTACCATATCTACCAGATTACCGAATCTGGATCAGATCGGATCAATATTATGGCCAGAAGAAACAAATTAAATTTCAGTGGCTACGCAACGCCTGCCAAGCGCTGACTCATGCCCCCTCCCTCTCTCTCCTAAACACTTGTACGTCTCAAATATGTAGTTATACATGTCATGTAGAAATGTAGGCGCAGATATACAAAGCATATGTAAACAAAAATGGAAACATGTATAAAAATTCCAAAAAATTCATTTTTTTAATTTAAATATTATTTTCGTCCCTTTTGAGAACATATAATAAATTTCATAAATCGTAGGCTCATAAATGTATGTATGTATATACTGACTGAGGCCTTTGCCGCGGCTCACAACGTTCCCTCTCGTTTAAAGTGTCACCGTGTGAAGTGTGTTAAGTGAGAAGGTGAGTGCAATGGATTTTTTTACGCGAAATTTAGTTTTCTTTGAGATTCAATACCGGGTTCGGACACAATCTACACAGAAAAAATTGTTTTCATATGATTTCAAAATGGCTGCTCAAGGGAGTTGTAGACACCCAATTTTTTTTTGGCAAAATGAAATATTGTCGTTGATGTCAATATAAAATATTTTTATAGTGTTTTATGCATTTTTTCGATGTTTTTAGTCATGTCGTCGAAGAAAAATTAAAAAAAATCGTCCGATTTAACGGGAATTGATTTTAATGCGCTGACAAATGCCATTAAACGATGCTTGCTGGAATGCGCGAATTGTGCTTCTGACGTGGAATGATGCCCTCTCTCGTTATTCTTTTTGCCATTGATGGCCTTTAAAATGAATAAACTTTCATTATTGATTAATTTCATTGCGTTTAACTTCATACTTTCTATATTTAAGCTCATTTTGCATAGGTGTCCACAACCCCCCACCAAAAAAAATATCGCAAAAATGACCATTTCACAAAAAATTTGATAATTTTTTTTCAATGGGAGATATCAATGTAATTCTTTCAAAACTAGTTAGCTGAGGATTCTAGCTTTCCATTGATATGCATATGTCCGCATAATATGCCCCAGGTAAAAATATATGATTGAAAAACAAAACTATGTCCACAACTGCCTACTTTCCCCTAATCAAAGCAATACTGTGTGTTAAGCAGTACAGCACATTTGTGTGCTTTACAGCATCCTTTGTTCTTATTTGCTCCGGTTATTAACCGTCCTCGAGAAAACCTTACCAAATTTATCTGGTGGTCAACTTTATCCTAATCCTAACTAACCAGCACCTTAACACAAAGTCGTGGAATTAAATCGCCAAAAAAAAAGTTTGATTTTGGTAAATATTTGGTTTTTACATATATTTATAATACGAGTAGAAAAATAAATGTCTAATTCTTTTATAACTTTTTATTTTAATTTTTTTTTTAGGAATTAATTCAACAATAATTCGAGGAATATGTAAAGTGATTGCTACAACGATAACCAAGTACAAGGACATTCAATCACAACTCATCGTTCGGAGCCTCGTGTCTGATCTTGTCACTATTCATCATGATTTAACGGTAGAACATATGTTAAGTGTGTTCAAAACACTTTTGTTTAAAGAACTTATGGCGGTTTCCCCACAAAAATCTTGTAAGGCTGCTGTTGTCGCTTTGGGATGGATTGCTGTAATATTAAAGCTGGCAAATCGTGACTCAAATATTTATAAAATCGAAAAATCAAGATTGATTGAGTATCAGACATTGCTATATCAAATCACTTTATTGGGGCCTCATCAACGATTTGTCGATGCAGGAACGCAAATCTTATTTGAATTATGGTTGGAAAGTAGAACTACTTATGATGAAACTCTGGCCACAATATTTCAAATGGAGCCAAATACAAATGCGACCATTATGATAATGATTATGATCAAATTTGAAGCCAAGAGTAGCAAATCCATTATAATGAGATCACATACAGAAAAAGTTCTTGAATATTTTGTCAAGAGCATGATTTCATGCAAATACAAGCCTGACAAGTCGTTCATTATGGCCTGTCGTCCATTATTGGAATCAATCGCTGAATCCGAATTTGATTTCCACATATATCCTCCTTTAAAAAGGTCTATGCTACGAAGCCCCGAAAATACTCTTGAAAGTATTGGCTTAATTTTTGACATGGTTAATATTGACTGTAGTCGGTACGCTTGTGAAATAGGAAGAGTTTTAATTAAGAACTTATATAGCAAGAGTGACAATACACGACGCGAATCGCTCGAATCTTTGAAACTTCTCACGCAAAAATGCTCTGATGCCATTATTATTAAAGAATTATTGGAAGATATTTTTTCTGTGTTAAACGGCGCTGATGGAAAAATAAATGTAGTCGAATACAGACTCAATTTAATACAGGTAAATATATATTTACATACTCTGAAACATACATACATACGTTTTTCTTTTTCGTACTTCTGAATTGAGGAATCTATACTATAAATTTGTAGAATGTGCAAGGGGCTATTTTCGGAACGCGTGCAAAGGTTGAACAAATGTTTGGCCCAAAAATGTTTGTTTAAACGCCTATATCATATCATTTTGTTTTATTCTGTAGAACGGAACAATTTATGATAGATTTTGTTTTTATACTTTTCTTGTGTGAAACATCGTTTTCTGAAAAATTCAAATCTGTATAAGTAAATTTGTTGTTTTTAAAAATTTAAATGTCGAGAAGATCACATTTGATATTTTTACATGATTAACTGTATGTAGCCTGCTCACTTGTAGACAAACCATCGGCCTCAATCATTCATTGTACCGACGGAAAAGCAAAGAATATTATTTATCACAAAGCATGGCAATAAATAAAATATGTCATTACATCAAAATTATCATTGTTTAATTTTGATGAATTCCTAAACAGAAAATTCATTTAGCTTAGGTGATAGCGGCTGCCGGCTGAGTGTTCCACCGTTTCCTTCTCTTTCTCGTCTCTACAAGTTCGGCAAAAGTCGTTGTCTGGGGCGCCCAGTCTATTTGCGTGGGTACCTATTAGCCAGTGTCCCGTTGGGGAACGTATGACTGCGCTGCACCTTCGTCTGCAGAGCTCAGAGATGCGCTTCCTTTTTTGCTCCTTTATAAGCAGCCCATATAAGGCTGATAACAAATTGCTGAGCCATCTGGTGAAGAGATTTGCGGCATTCTGCAACGGTGGCCGAGTTTGCAGAGATCGCATTAAGCGATTTGATTGCAGCTTGGCTGTCACTATATATATTTATGCGAGTTACCATGGCGGTTGCTTCCTGAAGGCAGTTCAGTGCTTCCTTGATTGCAATGACCTCCGCTAGGAAGACGCTACAGTGATCAGGGAGCCTGAAGGAGTGCCTAATATTTAGCTGTTCGGAGTAAATTCCTCCGACCCTATTGTTCAGCTTTGACCCATCTGTATTGGTCTAAAGTCCTCTGGAGTTGAGTGCGAGGCTTTAGCTGCTTTTCCTTAAGCCAAGCGTGTGGTATTTTCCTCATTTCTAGTATCTTCTTAAAGATACATTGTAGCCAGTTGATGGCCGTGTCTCCGGCCTTTTGTAATTGGACCGGAATGACCTGGTCCGGACCAGGGGATTTGAACGAATCGAAACTGTTTATTGCCCAGTTGATGTTCCGTTTTGAGAAGATATACTCCATCGAGATGGCCGAACATTCACTAAGGAGGTGAGGAGTTTCGTTGATAGAGCACCCTGGAAAATGAGTGTCGAGTAGAATGTGTAGGGACTCCTCACTGGAGTTAGTCCACGTACCATCACTTCTCGTAAGGTACCCCACCGAGGGGGGCGTAACGTATCTTGCGTAGTCTTGCAGCCACCGACGTTTCCTCGATTTTAGAGCAACTTTTTTGCCAAGAGGCCCTTTTTGCCTGTTTAATTTCCTTTTTGTATAGGGCCAGACTAGTCTTGTAATCTGCCCAATGTTCTTTCTCGTTAGCGCTTTTGGCCTTTTAAAGAGGGTCCTGTAGCTTTTCCGTAGGATCTCTATTTGTTTTGACCACCAGAGGGGTTTCTGTTGCATGCTTTAGTGAACCTGTCCATTAGACGATTTAGGTTGACCTCTGTGTTCAGGCATATTGGTGCTTTTTCCCAGTTGGCTTTTCTGGGGTTAACAAAGTCAGTAGGTTTCGGGCTCTCGAGAGAAATATAGCCTCGATGTACCTGTGGTCTGAGAAGGAAAGGTCCCCTAGGACTTTCCAGCTCTTGACTACAGTGACTCCCACCCGGATGATGCAGTATCTAATAAAAAGTTTAACGTGCTACAGATTTTAAACTAGAGGAAAAAAATGTTTAAACGCCAATTTGTTTTATGTTTTATCACATTTCAAAAATAAACTTTATTTGCTGCTTAAATATTGCTCCGTTTTAAAAAATAAATAAAATCTTAAGTATATCTTAAATACAAGTCCCAGCTTGAAAGATTTGGCCACAAACCAGTTTAATATTAGGCGAATAAAAGGTTAAACAGTTATTTTAACACTTAGTATGCAAGCCCTTAACCTCTATTACGGGTCTTAACCTACTATTCATGGAAGAGATCAGCTTCCGAGCGGTTTCCAGGCTTATTTTGCTCCATTCCTCCAGCAGAGCTTTTTTACGGTCCTTGTTAAGCTAATGAGCTTTTTCACTAGCTGTTGCGATGTGTTATTTAAATGAAAGTTCGATTGGTTAAATTAATAGTAGCTATGGCTTATTGGTATATACGTATGTAGACCGGCGAATGCGTATGTACATATGGATGTGTATTTAGGCGAATTATGTATGAGAGACCGATTAAAGATCGATGCAGCGAATATGGTATGATACGATACGATCAGCTCCAGACTATGTAGACCGACGTATTGCGTATGTACATATGTACGTGGGTATGTGGGTGAACGATCGATGCGATGTAATAACGACGAAAGACGGTCTGATGGCCACGAAGATCAGCTCAAGACAACATGAGTGCTAGGTGCAGACTGTAAGTGATAGATGCCGACTATATGAGTGATAGATTTAGACTAATTAAGGGCAGGCGGGCCGAATTACCCGTGCCCTAATGTAAGCAAGCGAACGATGATCCGAGAGAGCGATAATGAAAGATCGAGAGAGCGACGAAGAAGGCGATGATACGAGAGAGCGATGTATAGGCTGCTGCCGTGCGGAAACTTAAATCAAGGTACAATGGTACAAAGATGCAGTGGGCAGTACAAAATAGCAAACAATAATAGGCATTTAATTTACTGCTGCACCACTGACTATGACTTAATTTATGTCGACTAAATATCGGGCTGGGAATCCCAACATACTCCCCCCGTTGAAAGGCTGACTTTCAACAGACTCGAAAGGGTTTAGCAGCAGCTTGCTAGAAGGCCAGGCATCGCCGAATCCAGATGATTGATGTTTAGCCTTGGTACGAGTGATTGAGAGGACGAAGCAGGCAGACTGCCATTCAAACAATGCGGTGGCGATATGTCATTTGACTCGCCTTGGCACTCTGAAATCGAGAATAAAAGATTTGCATTAGCGATGGCCACGATGTGGCCCAAAAGCGGTTTCAGCTCGTTCATTCCAAATGTTCCGGAGTAGCTCCTAGTGCAATAGAAGATGTTGGCTATCTTCACTGAAGAACCTCTCCACTCGATTGGGCACCATTTGGATGGAATTAGCTCCAACAGCTCTCCAAATTTGGGAATAATGTTGACTACATGGCTTCTAGGAACGAAGAGTGTAGGACTGCCATCAGCAAAGTCCAGCGAAGGTCCAGATGCAAGGTTACAGGCGGATATAGGGCACTCGTTCGGTCCACTCGGGAGAGCCCATCGCGTTGTTTGGTAGGCTGTACGCTGACCGTCTGACATAACTGAGTTATCAGCACAACAAGCCTCGATGCCGTCGCAACAAAATCCATGATCTTCCCAATCAGTTTCGGGAACGAGTACTAGTAAGGAATACATGAGCAACGAAGCGTAAACAAGATTCTGTGCAGAGTCCAGCGCCGCAGTAAGGCTGTCATCCCAATGCAAGTTCACCTTGCATATACGCAGAAAATCGAATTTTAACTTGGCCTATGCATCGACGGCTAAACCAAGGTGAGGAGTACGCTTTGAGAGCAGCAGCAGCGATGAAATGTTGTCTTCCTTCCATCGTGACCAGAAGATCTGCTGCAAGTAGGTAACGCATTGCCTGAGATCTGACCGATCGGTATTCAGCTTGGTAACGTTAGGCTCTGCACACTGCGAGAGGCGGTTGACATTCAATCGAGCTCGAATGGGCACATACAGATAGGCAGGGCTCTCTGTAATTGCAACTAAAAATAAATAATTAGTCAGGGCCTAAACGTTTCCTCAGATCATTCAATTGACGAACTGAGTGGTCAGTGGTACTGTAGAAGTTGTCCGTCTTGATTGCAGCTCCACTCTCCGCAATAGACCAATATTGGGATAAACCTAGTCCGAGAAAAGCCTTATTTCCAGCGTGAAGATTCAGCTTGTTAGGGTTGACCAAAGTAGATTTGGTTATGAGCTGAACTGGATGCTTCTTGGGTGGGATGATTTGATGACGGCCAGCAAAGTTTGACGAAGATTGAAGTCCATGAGCCAAGCGTGTCGGTTTGTTCAGATCAGCCGGAAGAGTCCCATGTGAAGAACTATCAGCTGGATGCAGAGCGCTAACCTTGACGTAAGGCTGATCTTTGGTTGATAAGTCAGAAACTGAGCGTCTGCAGAGACGCGACGATGATGGATGGCTCGAAAATACGAACATATGTTGATCAGTAGCCGGTTCTGGAGATGGTTCGAATGGTGAGGAGACATCAGTGCTAATGTCTACGTTCGAATGAGATTCCTGGAAGTCTGGCGGAGCTCCATCAAGCACAGCAGGCACCTCAGAAACACCCAATTGGAAGCAATCTCTTGGTGAAGGTCTAGATTGTTTCTCCAAAACCGTATTAGACTCCTCCTGAAGTAGACAGCGAGATTCTGAGACATCTATGCATTTCGGATTGAATTGGATTTCGGCATCAACAGGCTGCGCTGCCTGCTCATCTCTTGCCAACTGCCGAATTGGCCTCTCAGATAAGCATAAGGCAGGCTCGGTTGAATCCGACGAACTATTCTTCTTGCGTATGCTCATGACTTCTTGAGTTGAGTTCCTCCATCGATTGAATTGGAGATTGCTGTCCACTGCCGATACCCTTGGTAGTTGCATATGGCTTGGACTGGGGACCGGCATACGCTGAGGTGGATGGTGCCAGCCGACAATGTTAGCGACTTTGGCAGAAACCGTTGAAGGAATAAGCTGGAGAGGGAAACGAGTGGCGATGACATCCCGAATCGAAGAATTCAGAGTCTTGAACTGGTAATTAAAACTGTCCAATTGTCATAGTCCAATTCCTGGAGCTCATTATGCAGGGTTTCAAAAGTGCGCTGAAGCCTCTCGATCACTTCTAACTTTACAACGAGCATAAAGTAATCTCTCAGCAACAGCTCACTCTCCCAAGCAGCATTCAAACGTTTTAAGCGCTCAAATATATAAGCTACTTTCAATTTCAGGAAAGTCACCCTGTTTTTAGCAGCGGTCACTATAATGTCATTTCCAGCACTCACTTCCATGGCAACGACAATGTTAGCAAAACGTTTCTAGCGGGAAGATGAACGCAAAGAGTACCGCGCGTAATAAACGTCTGTAGCGGGAAGATGACCGAAAAGAGTAGCGAACGCTATAGAACGCAACGACCAAGAACCGCAAGCAAAGCTATGTGCAATAACAATATGCAAGGGCAGCCGGTATGGGAACCGTTTCTTGCGGGAAGATGAACGCAAAGAGTACCGCGCGTAATAGACGATAAGAAATGAGAACCGTACGCCAACAGCTTATGCAAGGGCGGCCGGTGCTTATATGCATGTATGGAATCACTTATGTAGCCAATGTCTCGGGTGGAATTAGCTATTATTTTTTATAATTTTTCATGTTTATTGTAGTTTGTGATTGCACTGATATTAATTACTGCAAAGATCACGTCTGGGTCACCAAATGTTAAGCTAATGAGCTTTTTCGCTAGCTGTTGCGATGTGTTATTTAAATGAAAGTTCGATTGGTTAAATTAATAGTAACTGTGGTTTATTTGGATATACGTATGTAGACCGGCGAATGCGTATGTACATATGGATGTGTATCTAGGCGAATTATGTATGAGAGACCGATTAAAGATCGATGCAGCGAATATGGTATGATACGATACGATCAGCTCCAGACTATATGTAGACCGACATATTGCGTATGTATATATATGTATGTGGGTGAACGATCGATGCGATTTAATAATTACGAAAGACGGTCTGATGGCCACGAAGATCAGCTCAAGACAACATGAGTGCTAGGTGCAGACTGTAAGTGATAGATGCCGACTATATGAGTGATAGATTTAGACTAATTAAGGGCAGGCGGGCCGAATTGCCCGTGCCCTAATGTAAGCAAGCGAACGATGATCCGAGAGAGCGATAATGAAAGATCGAGAGAGCGACGAAGAAGGCGATGATACGAGAGAGCGATGTATAGGCTGCTGCCGTGCGGAAACTTAAATCAAGGTACAATGGTACAAAGATGCAGTGGGCAGTACAAAATAGCAAACAATAATAGGCATTTAATTTACTGCTGCACCACTGACTATGACTTAATTTATGTCGACTAAATATCGCGCTGGGAAACCCAACAGTCCTTTTTGCTAGAAATCCTGGGATTCTAGATGTTGTTCTCCAGTGCAGCTCACAAATTTTCAATAACATTTAAGTCTAGAGACTGGGCCGGGGGAATCATCCCGTGTGGGCAGTTCCAGATAAGCCGGGACTGCACTATTCCGGACGAATTTTTCGTGTCATTATTCTGGTAGAACCGGAAAACACGTCGGATTCCTAGTTTCCGGAGCTTTAGTGCCGCTTAATGGTGCCACGGACCATAAAAACGTCAACCACGCGGACCATGCCACCGATACCTGGATAAGTGCGCTCAATTCTTTCTAGGCGCTATTCGTTTAGTGGTAGAATGTCTTCCTTGGCGACAACCATACCTCCTGCTTGGAGGTTTCGCGTTGTGAGTTGCCACTTGTTCCTTTTGTGTAACTGCTTAAAATATTCTTCCTTCCAACGAAAACAGAACTGTTGGTTTTGAGCCTTAAGACGCTGCCATCTGTTGATGATTGACCCTGCGTCCTCTCTGATTTCGGGCTCCTCAATAGAAATCAGCGGGCCGCCAACCAGGAAGTGGCCTGGACTGAGGGCTAGGAGGTGAGTGGGATCTTCTGACATAGGCGAAATTGGCCGCGAACTCAAGCACGCTTCTATTTTGAAGAGGAGGATCGACAATTCTTCGAATGTGTATTTGGATGTCGACGTGGACTTGTAGAACAGCGTCTTGATACTTTTCACTCCCGCTTCCCACAAGCCACCCATGTGAGGTGCGCTTGGAGGATTGAAACGCCACGTTAGATGTTGTTGAGGATATGCGGCGATAATTCAGTTTCTTGTAGCGACCAGGAAATTATGGGACAGGGCTTTTGCGGCTCCTACAAACGTCTTTCCATTATCAGAAACCATTTCCTGAGGGCACCCCCGCCTCGCCACGAAACGATTTAAAGCTGCGAGGAACTTTTCGGTCGTGAGGTCTGAGGTTGCTTCCAGATGGATCGCCCTCGTGCTGAAACACACGAAGACACAAACATACCCTTTTGATGCTGCAAGCTCGACCTGTGTAGGTCTTGATGTCGAATGGTCCAGCGAAATCGACCCCCGTTCGAGTGAATGGACGAGATAACGTGGTCCAAGTCTCCCATGAAATGGGCTTGCAACTTCCGTCGATGGACCCCACACACTCGACAGGAATTGATAGTCGTCTTGACTAAGGTCCGCAGTTTTGGGATACAGTATTTGGATCGGATGAGCCGAATCGTAGGGACTCGGGTGTCCTCACACGACCGCATGCTTGGATGACCTCTTTTTGGTCCAGAAATGGATTTAAGTTATTGATGCAGCTAGACGGTAGAAGTGGCTGCTTATTTAGCAAGCGCTGAAACTCTTTTGCGTACTCCGCGGGTTGAGTATGGACGATCATACGCTCTTGTGCTTCGGATAGTTCACGGCTACTGAGCTCGACTGGAAATTGAGTGTCAGATTTCTGACACCTCTTGAGAAACCGAAAAACATAAGCTAGAACTCTATTAGCCTTCCCGAATTCTGAAAACAGTCTACGATAGTTGTGCTCCGATCTGACGTGAGACAGATGTCGTCCATTTGCATGGTGGCTTGTTTAGCCACGATAACACTATGGTCAAAGACAATATAAACACTAAGATGTGCCGCGCCATACAAAATTTTGAGCGCAATTCCTGGCTGGCTGGAACTTTCAACAGTTCCGGCGTGAATTAGAGAGAGATAGATAGACGTTCACACGTTCTGTACGTGAGGCTGAGCTTTAACTGTATGTGTATGGCTGCTTGTTTGTATTGGTTGTTGACGACGCCGCTGCACTATGGGGAATTTGACCACTTTTTGTGGCATTAATTAATAACTTCCAAACGAAGCAATATTTTTAAGTTCGGTTTTTTGATATGAGTTAATAATAGGAGGAGGAAGATATTTTGAAAAAAGGGGCGTGGTAGCTCTTTTCTATACCCGCTACTCGAGAGTACCGTCCTTATGAGCGCCTAGATCTCAGAGACCATAAAAGTTAGATGAAGCAAATTTTGTATCCAAGCTCCTGTTATATCACACTTTAACAAGTAAAGTAACAAATTTCGCTGACTTAAAGCTGTTATTCTTAAATGGGACTGTTAAATTTAACATTTTGAGTTTGAGGCATAACAGTCTGATATATTCTAAATGCGTTACCAGCAAATTTGTTCTAATTCGAAAACTTTTAAAAATCATGCAAATGCCAGATAAAGTGGTCATTTTCCCCATAGTGCACTGTCGAAGAAAATACCCATTACTTTAGAATTGAATGGAGATTATGATTTTCCGATGACGCATGCCCAAAATATAAAAAATTGTATATTTTGTATATCCTTTATATGCTAATTTTGTTTAATGTACTATAAACGAATATAATGAACAAATGTAAATATATACAAACGCAAAATGTATATCAGATATAACATCAAATTATATTAATTTTCTATAGGGTATTACTGCGTCGCGTCAATAAGCGACACTCAGCAAATAAATTTGTGTCTCAAGAAATCTTCTCAAAAATATTTGGCTGGCAATTTCGGCAGCTCTGCACACGTACACACACACATACGTACTTACGTTCCGTGTGTACTTATACAAGCAAGCTCATTCTATTTTTAGATTTGCGAGCGCACTGGCGTTCGTGCGAGCGAGATAGCACTCTTTCAAAAAACAACCCTCCCTACACCACATAATTGTATGAGCATCGGACATCTTAGTGTTTATATTGTCTTTGCTATGGTGGAGTCTGTCCAATAAAAGCATTCGTAGCTATCAAGGGACAGTTGGGGAAGGACAGACGAGGATAGTTCAGCGAGGAGAACCGCCCCGCACAATTCCAAACGTGGTAAGACACGGTCTTCACCGGAGCATCTCTGGTCTTTGCCGAGAGTAGATGGACAGGGACCTGTTGTTCACTCTCTACACGAACGTAAATTGCTGCATCGAAAGCGCGTTGGGATGCATCACAAAATCCGTGGAACTGCAAATTTACGCTGGGATGATACTGCACCCATCTCAGAATACGAATTTCTTGGAGAGCAGGTTAGCTAAGGAGAAAGTCCTGCCATCTTTTCAGGAGGTCTGTTGGCAAAGAGTCATCCCACTCGAGCTCTTTAAGCCAGATTTCTTGCATAAAGATCTTAGCTCGGACTATGAATGGAGCAAGCCATCCTGATGGATCGAATAGTTTGGATATTTGGGATAGGACTTCCCTTTTTGTGTAAGAGGAACTTAAAGCTACCTCGGATGGTTTAAAAAGGAATTAATCACTATCCGCTTGCCATCGGATACCCAACGTCTTTGCTGAACTAGCGTCCTCCATTTCAAGGAAATCGGCACACAGTAAATGCTCCTTAGGAATATCCATGAGAACTTGCATCGCGTTGGAAGTCCATTTCCTCAACGGAAACCCCGCACCCTCTAGAGCAGCACGAAGTTCCTTTAGCGCTGTGATTGCACCTTGTATTGTGTGAGCGCCAGCAAGTACATCGTCAACATACATCGAATTGGATATGATGTCACTTGCCTGTGGGAATTGCTTTAGGACATCTTTCGCAAGTTCTTTTAGCATACGAATGGCCAAGAATGGAGCACAATTTGCCTCGAACGTAACAGTGGTAAGCTAATACTCACAGAGCTTGCCATTTTGTACGTTCCTTTGGAATTTTGTGTGTGAAGGATCGAGGGTAATTTGCCGGAACATTTTTGTGATGTCAGCATTAAAGACATATTGGAAAAACCGCCAACACTGGAGGCATTAAAAAATACCCGTAGCTTTGTAGTGGTGCTGTCCGGTTTTTTAACAGCATGATGGGGCAGATAGAAATTGTCGGAATCATTACTTGGAGCTACTTGTCGCATATGACCTAAGTCCAAGTACTCCTGGAGGACGCGATCATACCGCTCTTTCAATGGAATGTTCCGTTTTAAACGACCTTCGTTTTTGAGGAATTGAGCTAGTGCGATTGATCTTGAATGACATAAGTCGATGCCTTCAGGATTCCGAAAAGGCAAGGATACCATATATCTGCCTGTTGCATCTCTCCGGGTGGTTCGAATAAAATTGTCTTCACAGACGGACTCAGAAGAATCTTCTACCAGCTTGGCTGGAAGATCCTCCACCTCCCAAAACTTTATTAGAAGTTTTTCTAAACGCTGCTCAGAGCTGACGTTTATCCTTGTAGCAAAGGAAGAAATTGAGGTGCGAGTCGAATCAGCTACAGGTACAGTGAGAATCCATCCAAAGATGGTCTCCTCGCCAAGTAGTGATCCACAAATATTGCGAAGGGAGCCGCCTAGTAAAATTAATGGAAGGATATCTGCACCTAAAAGTACATCTATCTGCGAGCTCTTGTGGAAAGAAGGGTCTGCCAGAGGAATATTTGGCAGGTCCTTTAGGAAATCTTGAGAAGTTGTATACGAGGGTAAGGTGCCTGCCACATTTGGAAGAACGAAGACCGAGGTTTCTGTGGCATCCTTGGACCTTAGGCATCCTTGGACCGCACTCTGGAGATCTTTTAGAGCAGCTCCGGACTGAACTCTTTTTGGATAGGGAGGAAACTGAAAAGGGTCTTCAGCTGGCTATTGACCAGGGTTCTTTTATTTTCAAAGCGCTCTTTGAGGGCGGTCCATGCGGACTCAAAACCCTTATTTGTGAACGGAGCCTTCTCCACGATAGCTTTCGCTTCCCCGCGAGTCTTGTGGCTCAGGTAATACAGCTTTTCCACCTGCGATAAACTAGGACTGTTCGTGTAGATTGCAGTGAATAGGTCCCGGTAAATTCCCGTAAATTCAATACTGATACAGGAATTGGGTTTGTCCCGTTCTCGATTCGCTCCTGCAGAGCGGACGCGCACTTTTCATACACTGCATAGCAGTGATCGTATTTTGCGCTCATGGAGTGGATCGTCTCACCATCAAGCTCAGCCTGATTGAGAGCCTTAGTGCAGTTCTCACATTCCACTCGAACCTTGTCCCATAAGGTCTTTACCTCTTCCGGACGAATTTTGAGAGTGAATAGCGAGACCTGATGGAACGCTGATTTTTGCCTCAAATTTACTGAGCTACTGATGCAGCTATAAAATAAAAGCCATTTTTTTTTGACTCGGAGATCTTCTGTGCGACGGTACGAGTGGTACGTGAAACCGGACTTTTTCGTCTTTTGGAATAACCGTGTTCCGAAACCGAAGGGGCTTCTTCTACGGAGGGCGATAGAGGTAATGAGCTTTGAACTGTGAGAAGATTCTGTGCCTCACGATTACTTGACATAATAGTCTGGTTAAATGCGGTGAATGAAGTAGAGGAATGATGGAATTATAGTGGAGAATTAAAATGGGACCAGCAACAATCTACAGTGACGCACTTAAGTGATGGCACAGCTGCAAATTTCAACTTTAAATGCTATTTCCAGGCTAATGCTGCATGTTAATGATTACATTTTTTTGTATATATTTAGAGTAAGCATTTCTTTATTGTAAGGCACTTTCTTTTTTTTATTTTCTATATCGAACTTCATAATATTTAAACTTAAAAAAAAAGGAACTTAATATTTAGTAGGTAATCCTTTTTGCTGGATTACAGCTTCCAAACGCCTAGGCATGGAATGAACCAACTTTTTTGTTGTTTCAGTCGAAATATTGGTCCAATCCTCCAATAATGCCTTTTTAAGGTCATTTTTGGACGATATTTGATGTTTTTTCAAGTTTCTCTCCAATTCATCCCACAGGTGCTCGATCGGATTAAGGTCAGGGCACTGTGGTGGATGTGGTAGTAAATGTGCGGTATTCCACGTGATCCACGTTTTCACATCTTTGGCTGAATGCTTGGGATCATTGTCCTGCTCGGCATCTCAAGCTTTGAGGCACTTTTTTTTAGGTTTTGCTTCAAAATTTCGAGGTAATACTCCTTGTTCATTATGCCCTCGATGAACACGAGCTCTCCTACACCCGCCGATGACATGCATCCCCACACCATGACTGCCCCGCCGCCGTGTTTCACTGTGGGCGCCAAGTTCTTTTTCTCCAATTCAGCGTTTGGCTTTCTCCATACGTGTTGACGGCCATCGGATCGAAAAATGTTGAACTTGCTTTCATCAGAAAAGAGCACGGTATCCCAGAATGTAGTTTCCTTGTCCAAGTACTCTTTAGAATAGGCTAAACGCTTTTTTCGATTGACCTCCGAGATCAAAGGCTTTCGTCTAGCAGCACGACAATGAAAGTTAGCTTCATGCAGGGCCCTTCTAACAGTCATTGGGTGGATTTCCTTCCCAAACTCGGTCTTGACCTCAGCGTCAATCTGGGAAGAAGAAATTTTGGGGTCCACCTTGACTTTTCGGATCACCTGGTTGCGTTCACGGTCAGTTAAAGTCCTTGGACGTCCAGATCTGGGTGCATTTTCCAAACTGCTTACTCTAAATATATACAAAAAAATTTAATCATTAACATGCAGCATTAGCCTGGAAATAGCATTTAAAGTTGAAATTTTCAGCTGTGCCATCACTTAAGTGCGTCACTGTATAAGGTTTGGTTTGCACACCCAAAATAAATATTGAGTACCAAAAAAAATAATAGTGAAATGGTGGAATGGAACACGTACAGGTCGAGTGGTTATCTTGGAGAATTTGGCAAAGCAATAAAACAAATATTGTTTATTGTTTATTTTTGTTTAAAGTTTAACAATGTACAGTTAAACTGTAAGGGTAAAATGACATATCAACTAATTAAACTAAAGGGCCAAAGCCAATACTCAGACCCGATGGGGCTGATTATCGGCTCGGTAGCCGATAAGATCCCACCAACAGCCAAATTTAGGTAAGAGAAGAGCCGGTAGCCGAACAATTCCCAATTAAAGCTATTTAAATTAAATTAAGTTATTGATTAAGATAATTATTATGACCATATTAGAACTAGTATCAAAGGAAAACAGATGGGAAAATTGGTTATAGTTACGGCAAAGGCTACGGAAAGATTCATAATCCGAGTAGTTACAAAGACAGAGTTGGAGATCAAGAGAAAAGTAATGCCTAGTCGGGCGGAAAGGAACAGCAATACTAATAAGGTTGATGAGGGCAGTCGATTCGACCTCACCAGAGAGAAGCTTATGGAGGAAGAGAACTTCATGGCAGATTCTACGGGACTTTACAGAGTGGAGGTTAATTAGGCGCAACCTAATAAATAGGTTAAATAGCAAGAGACCCAGATGGCTACCTTGAGGAACCCGCGATGAGACAATAATAGGTTTAGAGAGAGAGGAGCTAAAGCCGACACGTTGAGAACGGTTACAAATGTAGGAATTAGTCCAATATAGAAGCTTAGTCTGAAACCCTAGAAGAGACAGTTTATGAATAAGTAGATTATGATTGACGGAGTCGAAGGCTTTACTAAAGTCAGTATAAACGACATCAGTTTGACACTGTTTAGCAAATCCCGAAGTTACGAAGGTGGAAAATTCAAGGAGATTAGTAGAAACTGAGCGACGTTTAATGAATCCATGCTGTGATTCAGAGAATACAGAACTACAAAAATGTTGCAGCTAAGAGCTGACGATTTTTTCAAAGAGTTTAGGAATGGCAGATAAGTTGAATATAGAGCTGTAATTAGAGACATCAGAGTTAGATCACTTTTTATGAAAGGGAACTATATAGGATTCTTTCCAGACGGTGGGAAAGTCACCAGTCTTGAGAGACAAGTTGAAAAGTTTTAGGAGAGGCACACAAAAAAATTCTGCACAAAGTTTAAGAACAGCACTCAGAACCGAGTCTGGCCCAGTGGAGAACGAAAACTTGCACGATTTTAAATTTGTTAGGAGATCATCATAGTCGATGAAGGGGGGAAGGATACAGTTAGAAATATTTAAAGGGATAGGATAAGAGTAACTATTGCTAAAGTCGTTCGATGAGTCTAGGATAGAGGATGAGGCTAATAGACGGGACAGAGTAGCAACTTTGGAAAAAGGAAGCGAACAGATCAGCAATATCACAATCCCTATCAGCATAACTACCATTTAAGTGTAGAGAAGAAGGAAATCGGAAAGATTTACGTTTAGAATTAACAAACCTGAAGAATTGTTTATGGTCACGTTTAAAGTTAAGCTTGCATTTCGTCAAGTATCTATTGTAGCACAATGTATTGAATAAGGAAAATTTCGATTTTGCAATTGAGTACTTCGAAAAGTCTGATTGCAAACCGGATTTTTTAAACTTCTTGTCAGAGCTCGCAAATGACAGTTGATCGTTTTTTCTTATACGAGTATGCTCAGCTTCGTAACGAAACCGAAAAGATTTTGCAGACACGATCTCGCTCTGAGCGGCTCTCTTTGTTTTGCTTCGAACCGGTTTTGGTCAAACGCTTTGCATTGACTCATTCGTGTCACGCTCTCAAATGAGTGTCGCGTAAAGAGTAATACGATTTTCGCTCTCACAAAGACTCTCAGCAAAAGACAATTTGACTAAAAAACTCAACAGAAATGATCTTTGCCTTCGTGTGCATGTAAATACATACATACATACATTTTAATGTAAATGAGAATGAAAATAATAAAATTTGTATTTTGTTTTTAATAATATTTTTTTTTTTTAATGGAGCTTAGCTTAACAACTAATAACGCATTACGATTTTCAGCAGATATAGAGCTTCGTCTTTCACTTAAAATAAAATGAAGGGCAGAAAATGCTCGCTCTACAGATACCTGAGTTGCCGGTGTTGCTAGAACAACCTGCGCGAGTGCACTCAAATGTGGCAACTTAAGTCTGAGATCATTAAAAAACTCCAAAATATTGGCGTTTAATGGCAAACGACCATATATTGCGTCAAAACTTTCAAAGTCAGCATACATTTTTATAAGTTTTGCAGAGACATTTTCTTCTTTGATTAAAAAGCTCCAAAATATTGGCGTTTAATGGCAAACGACCATATATTGCGTCAAAACTTTCAATGTCATCATACATTTTTATAAGTTTTGCAGAGACATTTTCTTCTTTGATTTCTGATTTTGCAGAGACATTTTCTTCTTTGATTTCTGTCACTGTCTGGACATCATCTAAATATGCCGACAAGAGCGTCTTCTCTTCAGCCGAGGATGCAGTCGAAAAAGTTGAAGATAATGAAAAGTTCATATCTTCAAAAGAAGCGCTAGAACATTTTGTGCTGTCTGTATTAATAGAGCGATAATAATTTTAACATCTTTCTTTAATTTTAGTTTTGTATTACTTTTTCACAAAGACAATTTTAATTGTTAATTGCTAACTACTAACATGAAACATAAATGACACAGGACAACAATTTCAACCATACTACAACTTACATTCTTTAACTCGAATAACCTATATGCAATTTTTTTTAAATTTAGCTTTGCCAGCCGTTTTTGATCATTACTCAATATGCAATTAACTCTTGGGTCCATGAAAATCGCAGCTAACAATGCTTCATTTTCTAAAAATATTATCTCTCTTATCTTAATCTGGGCCAAAAATTTTTAATGAAAAATTGACTTTTTTCGCATGCCAATTTCAGTTCCATCCAAATGATAAAAAACTCACTAAAAACTAGATTTTTATCTTGTAACTTTAGGGTAGCTTCATATGTTTCCTTAAAGGCGTCAATATAAGACTCCATCCAGTCCCAATCAGCATCAACAGAAACTCCTTTAAATCAACCAATTTTGTCATCATCAAATAAGTTGATTCCATCTTGTTATGACGTCAAGCGATGGTATTTTTTTTTGTGTTCGATTAAGTAACGTCTGTACAGGTAACATATATACAAAGATGTATTTATATATATTTATGAAATAACTAAACATTACTTACCTATTAGTTTCTGTGCGCAGCATTTTGCATAATGTGCGACAAGAACAAATTTTATCGTTAATCTCGTTCACCTTATTTACATCTATTACACACAATTGCAACGTGTGTGCTGCACATCTCACTAGGTGAATATTGACTAAATCAATTGTGTCTAGTTCTTCCATAACAGTTTCACCTTGCGTATCATCGTTAAAAAGAGATTCCTCTGTAGCATCGTTTAGTGAATGATTTGAGCGAAACGAAAACAGAAATAACTGTCTCGCTCAGAGCGCGAGCGAGCTAAGCCAAACGCGACAAAACCGGTTTCTGTCTGAGTCTTTTTTATTTTGTGAGTGAAAGACACTTATTTGCAGACAACGAAAAAGTGTCAACAGTTATTTGCGAGCTCTGCTTCTTGTACATACGGGATTTTAAATTCTTCAGATTTATTAATCTCGGGGTGAACCAGATAGGACCAGAAAGATTTCTGGAGGGGGTGAATATGGATGTGAATATGGATGATAATATCGTATTGGAATTTTTTTTTATATTACTTTTTATTTTATATTTTGGAGGAATGCTGGAATGGAATGCTCAGTAATGTTTAATTCACCTCTTTAAAAAATAATATATATATACTTAGATATTGCAAAAAATATTCGACGTGCCGAACCTTCTCAAAATTATGCTATTCTGGGTATCACTCGCCAATGCTCAAACAGGAACACACAGCTTCACTCATATGTTCGTACTGTCATATATGTACATATGTATGTAAGTATGGACGTACAGTGGCTCAGGGCCAAAATGATGCAGTGTCAAAAAAAAAGTTTAAAGTGCTACAGATCTTAAAATAGACGAAAAACAAAAAATGTTTAAACGCCAGTTTGTTGTATGTTTTATCACAGTTAAAAATGGAATTTTGTTTGCTGATTAAATATTGCTCAGTTTTAAAAATAAAATAAAAACTTAAAATATATCTTAAATAAAGGTCAGAGCCAAAACGATGCATCCACAAACTAATTTAATATTAGTCGAATAAAAGGTTAAACAGGTATTTTAGTACTTAGTATGTAATCCCCTAACCTTTATTACGGCATTTAACCTACTATTCATGGAAGAGACCAGCTTCCGAGTGCTTTCCGAGCTTATTTTGTTCCATTCCTCCAGTAGGGCTTTTTTAAGGTCCTTTTTTCTAGAAATCCTGTGATTCTGGGTGTTTTTCTCCAGCGCAGCCCACAAATTTTGAATAACATTTAAGTCAGGAGACTGGGCTGGGGGAATCATCAAGTGGGCGCAGTTCCAGATAAGCCAGGACTGCACTATTCCGGACGAATGTTTCGGGTCATTATCCTGGTAGAACCGGAAATCAAGTCGGACCGGACCGGACCTCGCATATAAGGGTTACTTTTCTGTTTTTGTTGTTGGACTGCTTAAAATTGAAATTTCGTGCCCACAGCAGATTATGCATTCACATTATATTTCTTTATTCTTCTTTTAATCCATACTATACATACATTTAGTCGGAGCATAAGGACACATCAATTAAAGAGCATAAAAGAAGAATAAATAAAATTTATTTATTTTATATTTATTTAATAAATACAATGTGAATGCAGCGATACAAATTTAACATTATATGCAATTGATATTTTCATAATTAACACGCGTACATCACATTTATGATTATTTAGTGTATTAGTGCATTGACTTACCTGGTAATAATAAATAATATAGATATTTTTCACTAAATTACTGCATTTTCGCTTCCAACTCTTTCCGCACAATTGTAACAATGTAACGTAACAGCAAATGCATGGCGAACAAAGCAAGAATGCTTTGCCGACGCAGGCGCAAAAGAGAAAAAAAACCAAATTCTCTTGTAGTTCGACCGATCGGCAGAGCCGATCTATTACGATCGCGCGGAAAGAAGGAACAGAGAGAAAATAAAGGGTTCGACTTAGCGGGCGTCAACGCCTAGATGACATTGTCGTTGACATTCGTCATCGCTCACGGCTGGTACTGCAGGGTTTGGATATCACTCTTTTGTGTTGGTAGAGAACGAAGCATGCAAACATTAATTACTGTATATGTACATATGTGTATGGATATGTATGCAGGTAGTACGCATCATGGTGAAATTAGTAATAAGGTGATGTACTCAGCTGTGGTGACGACGTTAAATTTTTCCCCTCACTCTCTCGGCTCTTAGAGAGAAAATCGTTAGAAAGATAAAGCAAGCGTTTTACGTTCGACCACTAACCATACAATATATAGATGCGACATTTCATACATTGAATTTGACCGCACCAACAGGGCAGGCATCAGCTACCCGGCGAGTCGTGAGAGTGTATGTGTGCACATGCATTCTCACGTACTTTGCGTGTTTGCATGTGTGGATCAGCTACCGGGCGAGTCGTGAGAGTGTATGTGTGCTCATGCATTCTCACGTACTTTTGCGTGTTTGCAAGTGTGTATGAGCTCACAACTGATATTTGCGCTCTCTCAACTTTGTTTTGATTTTTGCGCTCGCGCCACCCTTCACTTTACCATTTTTAGAGTCGACCCTTTTTGAAGACGCTTGCCTTATAATAGCAGAATAATTGTTATTTTGTACATGCTTTAGATGCTAACTTTGTTTAATATAGCAAATACTAATATAATAAGCTGATATATGTATATATATTCACAAATATATATTTCATTGTATGGTGTATTTTATTATACAATAATATATTTGATCATATATAAAAATTTAGTATGCGCTAAAAAACATATATATATCATCCTTGAATATGGATATTAATGACATAAAAATGGGTAATAAATGGGTCCATACGGATTTAAGTGCCACACTTGCGAAACAAATATTGAAATCATCCCTCTTTTTCTGATGCGAATGTCCATCCACAGAGAGAACTTGCAAGTACATTCATATGTGTGTGTACGTGTGCAGTGCTGCCGAAATTGCCAGCAAAATATTTTGAAGAAGATTTCTTGAGACACAAATTTATTTGCTGAGTGTTGCTTATTGACGCGACGCACTAATACCCTATAGACAATTAATATAATATTATGTCATGTCTGATATACATTTTGCATTTGTACATATTTACATTCGTTCATTATATTCGTTTATAGTACATTAAACAAAATTAGAATATAGAGGATATACAATTATAGGGGAAGGTAGGCAGTTGTGGACATAGTTTTGTTTTTCAATCATATATTTGGACACCTTTGTAAAATGAGCCTAAATATAGAAAGTTTGAAGTTAAACGCAATGAAATTAATCAATAATGAAAGTTTATTAATTTTAAAGGCCATCAATGGCAAAAAGAATAACGAGAGAGGGCATCATTCCACGTCAGAAGCACAATTCGCGCATTCCACCAAGCATCGTTTAATGGCATTTGTCAGCGCATTAAAATCAATTCCCGTTAAATCGGAAGATATTTTTGAATCTTTCTTCGACGACATGACTAAAAACATCGAAAAATGCATAAAATACTATTAAAATAATTTATATTAACATCAACGACAATATTTCACGATTTGCCAAAAAAAAAATTGTGTGTCCACAACTCCCGACATTCAAGTGTCCACAACTCCCTTGAGCAGCCATTTTGAAATCATATGAAAAACATTTTTTCTATGTAGATTGTGTCCGAACCCGGTATTAAATCTCAAAGAAAACTAAATTTCGCGTAAAAAAATCCATTGCACTCACCTTCTCACTTAACACACTTCACACGGTGACACTTTAAAAAACGTTCAAAGAAACTTTTGTGATTTTTTTCAAGGTAAAAAAAATAATTTGTTTGCAGCACAAAGCAGACGCGTCTGTTCACTTTGGTATTTGGCACAAAAACATCGTGCTTCTATGGCGCACACATGACATTTGTCAGATCTGTCAAATCTGCTCTGTGTCAAAAGTTGCACAGGGGTGTCCACAACTACCGACTGTCCATAACTACCTACTTTACCCTACAATTATTTTAATTTTGGGCAAGCGTTATCATAAAATCATAACTTACAATCAATTCTAAAGTAACGGGTGTTTTCTTAGCAGCGGCGTGGTAAAAAACCAATACAAACAAGCAGACCTACAATATGTGTACGCATACAGCTAAAGCTCAGCCTCACATACGGAGCGTTTGTTCTTTGCTTAGCTGAAGTTTTGTGTGTTCTTTGCTAAGCTGAAATTTTGTGTGTTCTTCTACAGCTTTTTCAGCGAACTGACCTGCCGCCACAAAATAAATTAAGAATTGGCAGGATGGGTGGGGGTGGGTGTGGTGGGTCACTTGGCCGTGGGAGGAAAGAAATCTGTTATTTTTTCATATTTTTATTATACATGTAAATTATTATATTATTACTGCCTGAAAAATCTAATAATTTTTAGATTTTAAAACAATTCAAACAACTCAAACTAAATAAAGACGCGGTTTTTCTTTCAATTAATAGGGTATTTATTTCCAAGAACGAGTGCAGTGGCTTTGGGCGTACTTCGACAAGTGAAGTCCGTCCACATACCACCATTCCCGCGAACCACCGTCGGCCGAACGCAACCCAATTCGCCGTCGTCCATCGTAGAGGTCGGCTTGCGGGTTACCCGAAGATGCTTTAGAGAGACTCCACTATTTTCTCTTAATCTACTCCAACATTCCGGCCCCGCTGAAGAGCTCCGGTCTTCAGCACGTTGGAAGTGGTGCCAGCTTGTGGACTGACCGTTTAATTACGCCGGCCGGCGTTCTGACTTCGGCCACCCGCACCTTGCCGTCCTTTCCCGTAATTGCGCGTGTTATGCGCCCTGTTGTCCATCGTTGCGGGGGGGTGTTGTCGTCGTGCACCAGGACGACCGCCCCTTCGGCCAGATTGGCATCTCCTCTGCTCCACTGGGCTCGCTGCTGCAGGCTGAGGCGGTAGTCTTTTGACCACTTGCGCCAAAAGCGCAGTTTGAGCGCCAACAACAGTTGCCACCGTTTCAAGTATCCGGGTGCGGGCTTGTTGTTGGGCTTTCCGGGCGTGGATCCGTGCGGCAGGCCCAGCAGATGTTGGCCGATGAGCAAGTGCCCTGGTGTTATGGCCTCCCCGTCGTTCGGATCGCTGGTGTCCGCCACGAGGGGCCTGGAATTGAGCAGCGCTTCGACATCCACCAGGTGTGTGCTCAATTCGTCCGGCGTGAGGTTGGCGTCGCCTGCCCCTCGCACCAGCCTGTGTTTGACAGCCTTTACTGCTGCTTCCCACAGCCCGCCGAAGTGTGGTGCCCTCGGAGGGATAAAGCACCAGGTCACCCCTCTCTCCGCTGCGTAGTCCTGAAGTTCCTCCTTGCTCCGGAGAAACGCCGCTTGGAGCTCCCTCAGCACGTTGCTCGCTCCCACGAAGTTCGTCGTGTTGTCGCTGAACATCTTCTCCTGCAGCCCTCGTCTCCCAACGAACCTTTTAAATACATTTAGAAAAGCGTCAGTTGAAAGGTCTGAGACAAGTTCTAGATGGACTGCCTTTGAGGCGAAACAAACAAAAACGGCAACGTACATTTTAACGGGTGGTCTACCTCTGATTCTATAACTTACGTAGAATGGCCCACAGAAATCTACGCCAGATACTCTGAACGGCCGACCCTCACGAAGACGGTCAGCTGGCAAATTTCTCATTATTTGCCTCAACAACTTTGGCTTGTAGCGAAAGCAGTGTACGCATCTTCTAACATGCGTTGTACACACGCTTCGGGCATTGATCACCCAAACTTGATGCCTCAGCAATCCCACAAGAACCTTTGCACCAGCATGGTAGTGCCTAAGGTGCAAATGCCTGACCAAAAGGCTGACCAATTCAGATCCCTTTGGTAGCAACAGAGGGAACTTGGCGTCGTATGCGATAGG
Organism: Drosophila algonquin; assembly: GCA_035041765.1. NCBI lineage: Eukaryota > Metazoa > Arthropoda > Insecta > Diptera > Drosophilidae > Drosophila > Drosophila algonquin. The sequence continues at coordinate 250,424 of JAWNKY010003068.1, forward strand.
GCCGTGTAGCAAACGCCCTCCTACTCGAATTAACTTAAATTTGATGCCATTTTCATCAAACTCGTGGACAAATGGATTTGAAGACTGCAGCATTGGAGCTAATGCTGCCGATTTTTCCAATAATCTATACTCAGTGCTGTATGTTGTGCTTTGTACGACTGCGATCAGCTTTAAAAACGCAATGTTTCTTTCTGCCGCAGATACAAGATGCGAATCACCTCTAAGCTGCCTGAAACAGAATCGAAGCACGTAGGCCATTATGCGGACCAACTTAGAAAACCTCGACTGCCGGTTGATTAATTGCACAATGCAATTAGATTCAGCATCAGCTACCCCAAGCGCACATACCACTGCACTTTTCTTATCTTCAGAAGTTTTCACTTCTGACGCTATCTCGAACTGATGAAGTTGAGGCCATCGATATTTTTCTGCCATTAAAAAGCTTGGCCCATTGAACCACAAGGAGCTCACAATGTCGTCAACATCTGTTCCCCTTGAAACCAAGTCTGCTGGATTAGCATCCGTTGGAACGTGACGCCATACGACTCCAGTTGACAATTCTTGACATTCTGCGACTCGATTCGCGACGAATGTACCCAAAGTACCCGAATCACGCTCCAACCAATATAGCGTGACCTGCGAATCTGACCAGAAATGTACGCTTTCTATCGTGAATTTGGTCATTGTGGTCGACACTTGTTGCCAGAGTTTGGCCAGCAATAGTGCTGCACAAAGCTCTAACCGGGGTATTGTTTTTACGCTCAGCGGAGCTACCCTCGACTTTGCCGTGAGCAATGACACGCGAACATCTTCGTCGTTGCACGTTCGTACGTATATACAGCAACCATAAATTTGAACCCCTTGGTACAGCGTCAAACATACGTAACGAGGGATTGAAATTTTGTGCAAATCCCGCAAGGTAGTGGTGAACTTATTCCATGCAGTGTGTAGACTCATAGGAATAGCCTCAACCCAATCTACCTTTAGCCTCCATAAGGCCTGCAACACCATTTTTGCCTTAGTGACAATTGGACACAACAAACCAAGAGGGTCAAACAAACGAGAGGCTATCGACAATATATTGCGTTTTGTTGGTTTCAGGGAGGCAAAACTGTCCACGTCCAGATGGTATTTAAATACATCATCTTGAGGTGCCCAGCGCATTCCAAGCGTTTTGACTGAGCTTTGCTCATCAATCTTAATGCTGATTTCCTCAGTCTTTCCAGATTGAGTCGGGCAATTGGAAGCCCACTTGGCCAATGGAAATCCTCCTGAATGCAAGATATCCCGAACCTGGCTGCAAATTGTGTCCAGTTCTTTTAAACTGTCTGCACCTGCCAGCATATCGTCGACATAGAAACAATTGCGAATCACTTCCGCACCAATGGGATGTGATTGTGCGAAACTATTTGCCAATTCGAACAAACAACGTACAGCCAAAAAGGGTGCTGACGCTGTACCGTATGTAACAGTATTCAACCTGTATGCCTGTATGTTTTGTGAAAGATTTTCTCTCCACAAGACAAGTTGGAAGTCTGTGTCTTCCTCAGAAACATTTATCTGCCTGTACATTTTCGAAATGTCAGCAGTTACGGCGTATTTGTTCAACCGAAAGTTGACCAATGTTGAATACAACTCCCTCTGAATAGTTGGCCCCACCATTAGTGTTTCGTTCAGTGAAACTGCTGTTGATGTTTTACTGGAAGCATCGAACACAACACGAAGTTTGGTTGAGGTACTCTCAGGTCTGAGAACGCATTGATGAGGAATATAATAATGCTGTTCTAGAGGAGCAGACTTCAGAATGGACATATGTCCCAAATCCAAATACTCTTTCATGAAGTCATGGTACATAGTTTTGAGAGTGTCATCCTTTGACAGTTTGCGCTCAAGTTGCAAAAAACGCCTTTCAGCAGTTTGAAAGGACAGGCCAAGAACTTTAGGGTCGGTCTTAAATGGAAGTTTGACTTGAAAGCGACCGGAAGACAATCGTTGTACCGTTTTTGCGAAGTACAACTCACAGGCCTGTTGTTCAGCCGTTTGGCGGACAGCCTTCAACTCAATTGGACATTGATCCAATTCCCAAATACGGTTTACTAATGAGTCGAGAGAACAACTATACACTTGAGCTACCGAACTCTCATTACACTGTTGCCGAGGCACCTGTCCAGTACATTTGCCTGCAACAATCCAACCGAGCAATGTTTTTTGCATAATGGGCAGCTCGGAATGTAATTAAATTTGCCCAACGCACAATAGCCCATAAAACACTTCAGCTCCCAAGAGAACATCCACCTTAGCCGGCTTATGGAATTCGGGATCTGCCAATTGAATATTTTTTGGTATTTTCCAACTCGATGTGGAAAGTGATTGCTTAGGCTGGGATGTGGAAATTGACTTTAGTACGCAACACTCAGCGGAAAACGTGTGGGAATTCAAACGAGATTGAATCGATGCACAAACCTTAGTTTTACTATCGGTGGTTGCATGACCCACCATTGCGATAGCAAGGGAAGTTGGCTCACGTTTAAGACGAAGCCTCTGTGCCAGGCTCTCAGGCATCAAATTTATTTGAGAGCCACTATCGAGCAGAGCTCTTGCTGGATGCAACTGTCCGAACGTATCTTTGATGTTTACGATCGCGGTAGCCAGAACGACTTGATCCGCATTGAGCACGTGACCTACGTATGCCTCCGCCGTTGAGGCTTAAAGTGCCGCTGCTTCACCTTGTACTGATGCATTATACCTATGAAGGAGAGAATGGTGATTCGCCGCCTTGCAACTTGACTCTGTTTGTCCCATGGTCAAAGAATTGAGACAAAGTTTTTGAGAGTTAGCATACTCAAAACGTTGCATGTCGGAAATGGCACTAAATGACGGATAATAATATATATTGTGGTTTGCAGACTTGCAATAGGTACATGCAGACGACGACTTTTGCCCTGCATTAGCACAGGCAAACGACGATTTCCGTTGAGGTTTCCTCACCTCATTACACAACCTTAACTTGTTGACTCTTCTGCTTCCAAGTATTGATACCTCCTATTCAGTTGTTTAGCACAGTCTTCCAGACACCGTATCTATCATCGACCTTAAACTCGATGCAGATGGCTTGGTCATGCTTGGCAAATCGAATAACTGAGCAATAGTATCGAACAATATCAGACATTTATTGTCATACACTGACTTCAGACTTGGCAAGGGCCTTATTGTAGTTACAGTCTGTCATTTGATATGGCTTAACTACACCCAATGCTTCATCTGACAAACACGATACTTAATGATTGAATTTTTCTACGTTTGTCAACGAAGCATCGTCGTCAATAAGACTTTGGAACAGGCACATGAAATTTGTATACTCCGAATGTTTGCCACTAAACTTCGGCAAACGCATTTTCGGCAGCTGCGATCGCTGGCTCGAATTCAGTGACCAGTCATGCTGCATGCGTGTGTCGTACCGTGGATTCACTGAGCAGTTATGCTGCATATGTGTGTCGGATCTTGGTTTGATTGCATTCATAAACAATGCCTTAGTGACGACACACAGATCCTCCAACGGTCCTCTACTTTCATTGGTTGGACTCAAAATGTCCAACTCTGCCTGTAGGTTCATAGCCTTATCGATATAACCCTCTAAAAGTTCTAGGCGACAAGCTAATTCGGTTTTGTCCGATGAAATTTGCTTCAATCTAAAGGCTGTTTGCACGCGCGCAATATCAGCACTGACTTTGTCAAACCTTTGTTGACACAATGCCAACTTGGTTCAGCTGTTGGCCGTTCCACATTTGGCCTATCGGACTCAGACATATTTGAACTGAGAGACAGGAACTATCTTCAACAACGTACCCTAAGTTTAACAAACTTTTCAAGCTACCCTCGCACGCGCACTGCAGCTATGTAACGAAAACGCCAAGCTTGCTTACCCAAACACACACACGCCCAGGCGCAATATGTGAACAAACAAACGAAAGCGGTCCAAGCGACCGAAAGTAAGCAAGCCCGATGCTCGCTGCTGCCACTTTGTGGGCAACAGGGGTAGAATGCGGGGGGCGGGGGATCAAAGAGTAAGTTAGAATTTGGCGCGAGCGCACGTACAAGACGAAAGTAATACAGGCGCTCGAAACAAGCCTGACCTGTATGGTATGCAAAACGGGGGAGAAGAGAGCAAGCGGTACATTTGACGCGAGCGCACGCACACACAAACTAATATATAACCGATGCAAGCACAGAGCGAGCAAGGTTAACGAACGCACGAAATATCAGCCGCTGGTGCCCAAGAACCTATACCAAGCGCTACGTGTATGTGCAATTGCAAGCATATGTCTATACGTACATATGTATGAATGTACGCGTATGGTCCATTAGCGGTTACATTAGCGGTTAAGTCGAAAGCGGAGAACCGAAAAGACACTGCGACGCTTGCGATTGCAAAAACACACGAACGGTATTATTAAAATGCACTAGATAGACCACCGTTTGTACTTTTATATTTTGATATGTTTTCTTTAGCTTTCTTGTCAAATATGTATGTGTTGCCGCTTTGGTTATGCCCATTAAGTGGTGGTCAGCATGAGTATACGTATGTATGGCGTAGGTATGTTCGAACAATTCCACCGAACACCGAACATTAATTTGGCCAAATAAGGTACAAAAAGGAAGGTGCCAGAAATTGAGCTGTGTTCTTTGTGTATGACTGTGTTAGCACATACACACGCACATATGTATATCACTGCAGTTGATCGTTTTGGTCGGAAGAGCGAACAATATACTGCGACACAACGAGATTCAACCGGTGATGCTCAATTTTTGGCACAGAATACCTGTAAACTTTCTAGCGAGTCTAGAGAAAGTGATCGTCCTTTTTGATGGTCCATCAGCACTTCGAGTTCGGCAGCGTCCAAGATGGCGAGGGTCCAAAAGGGCAAGATCCAAATCAGCAACGGTTGTCTGGACTTTTTCACACGCGAAGCCTAAGCCACCACTGAGCGAAACACGATTGCGAATTAAAAAACCGATGTTCCTGCTCGGGCGCCAATGAAACATCTAATAATTTTTAAATTTTAAAACAATTCAAACAACTCAAACTAAATAAAGACGCGGTTTTTCTTTCGATTAATAGGGTATTTATTTCCAAGAACGAGTGCAGTGGCTTTGGGCGTACTTCGACAAGTGAAGTCCGTCCACATACCACCATTCCCGCGAACCACCGTCGGCCGAACGCAACCCAATTCGCCGTCGTCGGCTTGCGGGTCACCCGAAGATGCTTTGGAGAGACTCCACTATTTGATCTTAATCTACTCCAACACTGCCTATGAAAAAGCCGTAAACATACATACATACATTCATATAAAAAACGAGAGGGAACGTTGTGAGCCGCAGCAAAGGCCGCGGCTCTACCTTATACCCGGTACTCAGTCAGTATATACATACATACATTTATGAGCCTACGATTTATGTAATTTATTATATGTTCTCAAAAGGGACGAAAATAATATTTAAAAATTAAAAATTTTTTTGGAATTTTTATACTTGTTTCCATTTTTGTTTACATATGCTTTGTATATCTGCGCCTACATTTCTACATGACATGTATAACTACATATTTGAGACGTACAAGTGTTTAGGACAGTGTGAGAGTGTCAGCGCTTGGCAGGCGTTGCGTAGCCACTGAAATTTAATTTGTTTCTTCTGGCCATAATATTGATCCGATCTGATCCAGATTCGGTAATCTGGTAGATATGGTAATTTTTCGTGATTCTGCGTTTTTGGTTTTCATTTATCTTAAAAATTGTGGATTCCACAGATTTTCGTCTTTTGTGGGGGCGGAAGGGGGCGTGGCAAAATTTTAAAACAAACTTGTGCTGGTTCGGTATCACAGGAGCTTGGATAGAAAGTTTGGTTGCTCTAGCTCTTATAGTCTCTGAGAACTAGGCGCTCATTTATACGAATAAGCAAAGCAGATGGGGTCGCGTGTGAGAGAGAGCGAGAGGGAATGATGACTTTCGAAATGGTTTTCTTCATTGTAGCTATAATAATGATCCGATCTGATCCAGATTCAACACTCTGATAGAAATGGGCATTCTCTATGACTCTGCGTTTTTAGTTTTCTCGTATCTTCAACATTGTGTACGCCACAGACTTTCGTCCTTTGTGTGGGCGGAAAGGGGCGGGGCGAAAGTTTGAATTACATTTGGAGTAGTGTGATCACACAGGAGACTGTATACAAAACTTGGTTGCTCTAGCTTTAATAGTCTCTGAGATATAGGTGCAAATGAAGACGGACGGACAGACGGACGGACGGACAGACAGACATGGCTATATCGACTCGGCTATTGATGCTGATCAAGAATATATATACTTTATGGGGTCGGAAACGCTTCCTTCTGTGCGTTACACACAACCGTTATCCGCACAAATCTAATATACCCTTTTACTCTTCGAGTACCGGGTATAAATAGAAAAATATAACAAAAAATAATAAACTTTAATAATTTATATGCATATAAATTTGTGAGTGTGAGTTCCTCACTCAGAGTTCCTCACTAAAAAGAGAGCCAAAGAGAGACAGAGAGCGCTTTAGAGGCACTCTGTATGTGAGGCTGAGCTTTAACTGTATGTGTGCACATATTGTAGGTCTGCTTGTTCGACTACTGCCTTGCCATTGGTCACAATAATGACACATTTTTGTAAAATGGTGAACTGGTATGCAAGCGCCAATGGGCTATGCAGCAGGCCACAGGGATCAGAATCGCATAATTTTCGCTATTCTCCAGTGTGCCCTCGCTGTCTTCTTCTACAAGCAGCTGATTGTGATTATAGTTTATTATATTATTTATTTATTGTTTCTATTATTATTTATTTAATGTTTGTTATTTTTTAAGGATTTTGAAACTCCGACAATTTAATTAATTGTTATATTCAACACGGTATATTTTAAATATGAGACCAAATATTTACGTACATATGTATATTTCTAAATTTTCTTTCGATAAGTCAACTGCCATGCCATTGTTCACAATAATGACATGCTCTGCACAAGAACACACACATACTTGCATACAAACACGTTCTGTCTTTGTATATATGTAGATAGATAGATATATATAGTATATAGATGGGACAGTTCATACATATAGGTGTCCGCAGCGTTTGGACTGGTATCAGTCTATCTGTATCTGTGTGTTCATCTTAATATATGTATATACATAATATACATATACACGTTCCCGAGGGATCGTACGTGGCACCTGGATCTACAGCTGCTACCTAGCGCCTAGTCTCTCTCTGGAGGCCTTCAGCCGCACCATGGACGAGCTGAGCTGCGACCTACGTGGACGGAAAAACGCGGTAGTCGGGGGCGACTTCAACGCCTGGGCCATGGAGTGGGGACTCCCCTAGCACAAACACCAGAGGACGCATAGTGCTGGAGGCTTTTGCGACGCTGGACCTCGTCCTACTGAACGAAGGATCCCAGGAGACCTTCAACAGGGCAGGAGCAGGGTCAGTAATTGACCTAACATACGCTAGCAGTGCGCTGTCTCGCCACGCCCGATGGAGGATCTGCGAGATATTCACCGCCAGCGACCACGAGGCCATCCAGTGCTCTCTGGGGAGGTCTACCCGAGGGAGAGGAGTCCCACCCCGACCCCTACAGGGGAAGGCGTAGCGCCAGGTACTCTGAGACCCCTGTCCTTCGCTAGATCACTGCGGGGCTCTAACTCAAGCGAGGCAGTTGGAGCAAGCGTCTTCAAAAAGGGTCGACTCTAAAAATGCTAAAGTGAAGGGTGGCGCGAGCACAAAAATCAAAACAAAGTTGAGAGAGCGCAAATATCAGTTGTGAGCTCATACACACTTGCAAACACGCAAAAGTACGTGAGAATGCATGAGCACACATACACTCTCACGACTCGCCCGGTAGCTGATCCACACATGCAAACACGCAAAGTACGTGAGAATGCATGTATAAGTATAACTGTGTGTACTTTGATCAAAGAAAAGCAAAAAAAAACGAGGGGGAACGTTGTGAGCCGCGGCAAAGGCCGCGGCTCTACCTTATACCCGGTACTCAGTCAGTACATACATACATATATGAGCTTACGATTTATGCAATTTATTATATGTTCGCAAAAGGGACAAATTAAATTTTGGGCAAAAAATAATATTTCAAAAAATGAAGTCAAATCATTTTTGGAATATTATACATGTTTTCAATTTTGTTTGCATATGCTTTTTACATCTGCTTCTACATTTCTACATGTACATGTATAACTACATATTCGAGACATACAAGTGTTTGCGAGAGAGAGAGGGAATGAGTCAGCGCTTGGCAGGCGTTGCGTAGCCACTGAAATTTAATTTTTTCCTTCTGGCTACCTCAATAATAAAAAGACTCGTTCAAAAATTATATTAAAATCCTTTTAATACATGGCGACCGTGACAAGTGTCACGAACGTGTAAAAGTAAATAAAAAAAATTTATAAATGAATAAATGAAGTGAACAAACGACAACAACAGCAGCATCTCCAACCACATCGTCCCAGATGGAGGTGCAAATTACGATGCCAATGGCGATTACAAGGAGGACGAATTCAACGAGGACATAGAGGAACAACCTGTTCCGCCACTGCTCACAGAGACCACACAGCGGACCACAAGTTCGGTTAGTGCGGAGCTTCAGGCTAGTACCACCATCAGCAGCAGCACCTCCACCTCCACCACATCGACAACTATAACAACAACGCTTGCTTGCTTATTATAATTTCAAACGTTGAAAGTGAATATTGAATAGTGAACAGTGAAAATGGCCCGTACCAAGCAGACTGCTCGCAAATCGACTGGTGGCAAGGCGCCACGCAAACAACTGGCTACCAAGGCGGCACGCAAAAGTGCTCCAGCAACTGGTGGCGTGAAGAAACCTCATCGTTATCGCTCCGGCACTGTTGCCCTGCGTGAAATCCGTCGCTACCAGAAGAGTACCGAGCTGCTGATCCGCAAATTGCCTTTCCAGCAGATTGCCCGGGACCTCTGGACAGCCCACACTGCAGATCGACTTGCCTGCTAAGGCAGTAACCTGTGCGAAGACCTGCCTACCAACAACAGACTTTTCATTACAAAAGCAATTTTTTTTATTATTCATGGAACCTACATACATAACATGTGCGGAGGTATATATATATATATATATATATATACATATATATATATACATATATATATATATACATATATATATATACATATATATATATATACATATATATATATATACATATATATATATATATATATATATATATATATATATATATACATATATGAAAAAAATAAAACAAAATTATTATAGTATACATAAAAAAAAAAAAAAATTTCTTTTAGATAAAAAAAAATATAATATTTGTAATTTCATTCTCTTTGAATTCAAAAAAGTAAAAAAAAATAAAAAAAAATATTCTTTAATACAACATAGTAACTAAAGAGATAAAAATAAAAATAATACTTATATATGTATTTTCATATTAAATAACTCCATAATATTACGTTATTTCTTTAAGAAGGGAGGTGTAGTATGTTGTATGCCAAGTGAGCATATGCCCACAGTATCGTAGAGTATACAATATTACAAGTGGTCATATGCCCAACTTAAAGTAAGAGTATCATACTCATAACATAGCGACACTTTGTTGCTATGTTTATACAAACACATGTGCGCTGAAATACGATCGTCCACTTATGCGGACTGGCCGCAACGTGGGATCGCTAGCGTAAACACTTTTCCAGTATGTGCCGTATGCATGTACTTATACATAAACACATAACTACATACATACTGCAACTCTCTCTCTCTGCCGAAGTTCTTAGCGGCATAAGCATAATACACATATATGTTATACATAATATACATAACCGTCTCTCTGCTGACCAACTGTCGGCAGCGCAGCGACGAGACTTAGACTTACTCAGAACTTAAGTAAAAATGTAAAAGAGAGATACAATTGTACGTTGGGCGCGGCACCTTTGCTGCGCCTCAATAATAAAAAGACTCGTTCAAAAATTATATTAAAATCCTTTTAATACACATATGTATATTGGAGGTTCACTGCACTTGCCGATTTTTGGATGAGAAATCTTGGAGATTGGAGATGTACATGCATATGGAAAAATGGCGTTCCTTCTTTCCCTCTTCGCCCTTTCTTTCTTTCACTTGCACTTTTCTTTTATGGAATTGTTCACACACTTCACACACAGAGCCTTTAACCAACGATTTTGTTGTTTTATTACGGAAGTGTAGGTACTTAGCTGGCAGTTTCTCAGGAACAAGCTGGGGCGAGCGGATGGGGGGATGGTATACGGGATTTTTGAGAAAAAAATCCAAACAAGTTTATCCGGCTCGAAGGACCAATGTTTGTAGTGGGAGTTCCTGCCAGTAGTTTTTTGATTTTCCGGTGTGGTGGATATGTGTGGTCGGCTTCTTGGGGATGAGAGATGTTGTCTTTCTTTACTTTATTGCTAAGACTAATATTTACATGGAAAGCTAAACTCTAAACACCGCTTCCCCGCATCATTGCCCTTGAGCTTTATGTTGGAAGTTGATGTTGGTTCGGGTTTGGGTGGGCGCATGGTGCATGCCCTTTCGGCATGAACAGTAACAATGTAACGCAATAGAAAATACAAGGCCAAAAAAGCAAGAATGATCTTCCGACGCACGCGCAATAGAGACGAAAAGAAAAAAAAACCAAATTCTCTTCTACCGCGCACGATCGGCAGAGCCCGATCTATTACGATCGCGTTAAAAATAAGAAAACCGAGAGAAAATTAAGGGTTCGGTTTAGCTCGTGTCAACGCCTGGCTGACGTTGTCGATGAACCTACCCTGCAGTACCAGCCGTGAGCGATGACACGGCTGGTACTAAAGGGTAGTGATACCGACTTACAAATTGAATGGGTGTGACTAGAGTGTCAAAAAGTCACACACCTCTCTGAATATAATAGTATATAATAGAAGACAGAAATAAAAAGCATTTCAGCCGGACAAGAGAGCGGCTGACATTAGAGCAGGGGTCGGCACGCAGAAACTCACATGTTCTTAGTTCGTTTGTGTACGCAGACAGCCGACACGAAGCAACACGATTCATTTTATCTACCGCGGCGATGCCGAGCAGAATAATGAAGCCTTTTGAGCATAGGTCTGAAGCCACACGATTCATTTTCTCTGCTGCTGCGACATCCGAGCAGAATAACGAAGCCGCGTGTGCACTGGCCCGACGCTACACGAAATCTTTTCACTGTGCGTGTGCCGACTTAGCTCCCCCGTGGCCTTTTCCTATGCACAGTGCATAGGACGCTTCCGGCCTCTGCTCTAGAGTGCTCTCTCGCTGGGTCTAACAAACATTTTGAGAGAGCATGGGTCGCAATCGTCCAGAAATTGTATACAGGCAGTTTTTAGTCGATTTGAATTCTCTATATGTTGTTTGCTTCGTGGTAGAACGAAACTGTACGCGAGAGCACAACATCGATTTTTCATCTAATAAAATGTTTACAATTGAACACTAAAATCAAAGAGATTGAGTATTTAGCTATCAGCGAGAATCACAATTTTTGATAATTTTAATGGTCGAATATATTAATTTGCTCCGAAAAATTCATGTTTTTTGTCTGCAAAATTTGTTTGTCGGTAATCCTGTCTTTTGGAATAACCTTTCCGACTCGAATTTCTCCTTTCACACATACTCGTTTTTTAATACAATACTCCTATGTAACTAACATGTATAAATATTTGTATTTTTTATTTCAGGGAGCGGGATTTTTAAGTTTTAACAACATAAACCAGCACCAATATTCAAACGTTTTAGATGAAGCAGTGAACTTGTTTTGGAAGGCTTTGGAATGTGAGACACAGGAGAAAGTAATTTGCTGTACTTTAGATATGTTTGCATTATGGACTCAAAAGTTAAGAAACGAACTTCCTAATGTTATTATTAATATCTTTAAAACTGGAATTCAACACAAAAACACAAATCAAATCATAAGACAAAGTTATCTGGAATGGCTTCTCCTATCTATACAAAATACTACGGCTGACAATCATAATTCCATTGTACCAGATCTAATATCTTTGTATTCTAAGGCCTTAGCTAATGCGTCCCAACTATGTCACGCATCAGAAGCAGCCTGTATTGCATGTATTCTTCTGATTTTAGAGAAGCCTACCGAGAACTACAGCCACTTTTGGACTACGGTGTTTGATATGAACAAACAGTATTTCTATAATGAAAAGTTTATTGCAACAGCACCAACTGAGACGCTGTGCCATATTTCATTAATGGCAAAAACGTTGATTTTATCATATTCCGAAAAAATTAAATGTCAGTTTGGCCCATTAATCCGGACGTTAGTTTATAACTTGTGCAGCAATTCACTTAAGGTGCGAAATTTTACTAAAATGCAGGTAATGAAAATTATTAGAGCCCCTGAAGGTATCGACTTTGTTAAATTAGCACTATGTGAATTTGGTAAACGAATTAATACAGTGAACCTTCAAAATGAAGGCGAGAATTGTATTGACCAGTTTGGAGTCCCAACACAAGCATACGTAGACACATTACAAGTTTTGACTGACTTACAGAATATTAGTTATGAAGACTCCGTCGAGATTGCCATGCAACTACTAGTTATTTCGCATCATCCGGCTATCGTAATGAATAATCCATTTTTTGGGAAACCACCATATTTAATCAATTTCAACTAAAACCAGAAAGTTTAATTTCATTAAAGAAAAATAATATTGTTGATGAGTATATCGATAATTTTAAAGTTTGTGCATCTTACGAAAATACCATATCAACATTGGTTCGCATTAGTCCTGACCTTATTGTTCCCATCATTATATTGCATTTTAAGAAGTATCTTCTTGATGCGGAAAATTATAATATAACTAATGAGGAATACTTAACATATATGACACCAGATGGAGAATTATATGATAAAACTGTAATACCACAAGTAGACTCATATGCTACAACTCGTGTCAAACGAGAAAACAAAGTTTACAGCTATAAAGAACAGTTGGAAGAGATTGAGCTTCGTCGCGAAATTGATGAAAAACGACAAAAAGAGGGAAAGTCTAAAACGACTAAACTTACTCAAAAGCAGGAGGAACAAATTAAAAATCAAACAGAAAAAGAACTACGTATCAAGTTACGAGTTAAAAACTTAAATGAAAGACTGCTTTGTAAAATAAGCTTACTTAAAGCATCAATTTGCGGAAATGGAAAACATGTTGCTCTATATTTTTACACTTTTTTAAATGACATGTTAAAAGCCACTGGAAGCCCACTTAGCGCGGAAGCTCTGACTGAACTTTATATTTTCTTACACACAATTTGTTTCAAAAATCAGCCAAAACTTGCCCGGGATATTGCGATCACGACAGTTAAACTTCAAAAACCTTCGTTTAATTTAAAAGATGAATATAATTCAATAAATTTACACAAATCAATCGAAGAAATTATGACTACTTTGGAAACTTATACACATTCAAAACGTTTGGACTCTTCATCATTTTCGTATGCCTTTGAATTTTTCCGGCGAGCATTATTAATTTTAAAGAGCGACTCAAATAACAAACTCATTTCTATTGGCATACAAATGATCGGAATTCACGCGCAAGTTAGGGATGAAACTGCAGATTGTGAACCCAAGTTTTTACCTAGATTGGGTATGTTTGAAACATTACTAAATATCTTTCAAAATAATAAAGTTCAAGCCCAAACGGCCGATGCTATTTTAGAAGTTGCAAAATCTTCAACCGGAGGCATTCTTTGTGCTACTCCGGATAACCATATTATTATGGTATTTTTAGAAGCATTGCAATGTAATTTAGACTCTGTAAGAAACGTCGCATTACGTGCATTCAAAATAATGATAGAAGCCATTGTTAATCATTTAAAAGTTCAAAATGACCTGCAACAAGAAATTATTGTAAGGCTTTGGATTGCCAAATTTGATGTTGCAGTTGAAAATAGAGATCTGGCTGTAAGTGTCTGGAATATGGCCAATCTACCTCTCCCAGAATTTAGAGAAATTATTTTCAATATCACACATTCTGAACTATGTATCCAAAAGTCATCTGCAGAGTCATTAATACCACTTATAAAAACTAACGAAACATTAGTTCAATGTGGAATAAAGATATTATTAGACATTTACAATGAAAAGCTTTCATTTATACCGCCTGTAGTGGATAAATTCGACCGTGAAATCGAGCCTGCTTCAGACCAATGGAAACCACGAAGAGGTGTTGCGTTTGCATTTTCCCAAATGGCTCCATATTTATCTGTTGAGGACATAAATTTAATTATGCATTTCATGGTATCGCAGGGTCTTGGAGATCGTGAGGATATTGTGCACAAGGAAATGTTAGCAGCTGCATTAAAGATTGTTGACTTACATGGTAACAAAACAATTGTAAGCTTATTACCTGTATTTGAAGAATTTCTAGATAAAGCACCGAAATCTCAGAGTTATGATAACATTCGGCAAGCTGTCGTAATTTTAATGGGATCTCTAGCTAGACATTTAGAAAAGGAGGATGAACGAATTGAACCAATTGTTAAACGGTTGCTAACTGCACTGTCTACTCCGTCTCAACAAGTTCAAGAAGCGGTGTCAAATTGTTTACCTCATCTTATTCCTTCCGTAAAAGAAGAAGCTCCAATTATGATTAAAAAACTTTTACATTCACTAGCAAAGTCAGATAAATATGGTGAAAGACGTGGCGCAGCGTATGGCATCGCAGGTATTGTGAAAGGACTTGGAATTTTATCACTGAAGCAACTAGACATAATGTCTAAATTAACGGCTTATATTCAAGAAAAAAAGAATTACAGATCCCGAGAAGGAGCTTTGTTTGCTTTTGAAGTATTATGTACCACACTTGGTCGCTTGTTTGAACCGTATATTGTCCACGTTTTACCACATTTGTTGCAGTGTTTTGGCGACTCATCCCAATACGTTAGACAAGCGGCGGATGACACTGCTAAAGTAGTGATGGGAAAGCTTTCAGCTCATGGCGTTAAACTAGTACTACCATCACTTTTAGATGCTCTTGATGAAGACTCTTGGAGAACAAAGACTGCCTCTGTAGAGTTATTGGGTGCAATGGCATTTTGTGCTCCAAAACAGCTTTCATCTTGCTTGCCTAGCATAGTCCCGAAGTTAATAGAAGTTCTTGGTGACTCCCACACAAAAGTACAAGAGTCCGGTGCGGATGCTCTTAAAGTAATAGGATCGGTTATTAAAAATCCTGAAATCCAAGAAATTGTTCCCATATTATTGAAGGCCTTAGAGGACCCGTCTAATAATACATCAGCATGCTTACAATGCTTACTAAAGACCAAATTTGTGCATTTCATTGATGCCCCCTCATTAGCCCTTATTATGCCTGTGGTTCAAAGAGCTTTTATGGACCGATCCACAGAAACAAGAAAAATGGCAGCACAAATAATTGGAAATATGTATTCGCTTACAGATCAAAAGGATTTGGCACCATACCTACCAAGTATAATTCCTGGCTTGAAATCCTCTTTGTTAGATCCAGTTCCGGAAGTGAGAGCTGTATCTGCTCGAGCGCTTGGTGCTATGGTTAAGGGAATGGGCGAAAGTTCATTTGAAAATTTATTGCCATGGTTAATGCAAACTTTAACATCAGAGTCAAGTAGTGTGGATCGTAGTGGTGCAGCGCAAGGACTCTCTGAAGTAGTAGGTGGGCTTGGAGTCGAAAAGATGCATAAACTTATGCCGGAAATAATTTCTACTGCAGAAAGAGTTGATATTGCTCCACATGTAAAAGATGGATATATAATGATGTTTATATATATGCCTGGTGCGTTTCCTGAAGAATTTACACCCTATATCGGACAAATAATCAATCCAATCCTAAAAGCATTAGCTGATGAGAGTGAATACGTGCGTGAGACAGCTTTAAAAGCAGGTCAGCGAATTGTCAATTTGTATGCAGAAACAGCTGTAGCGCTTCTTCTCCCCGAGCTTGAAAAGGGGTTATTTGATGATAACTGGCGAATAAGATATAGCTCAGTTCAATTACTAGGCGATTTACTGTATCGCATATCTGGCGTATCTGGAAAAATGACTACCGAAACTGCTAGCGAAGATGATAATTTTGGAACAGAACATTCACACACAGCTATTATTCGTTTTTTGGGTGACGAGCGAAGAAATAGAGTATTGTCAGGACTTTATATGGGACGCAGTGATGTTTCTTTAATGGTTCGGCAAGCTGCGTTGCATGTGTGGAAAATAGTTGTAACGAATACTCCAAGGACTCTTCGAGAGATTCTTCCTACATTATTTGGTTTATTACTAGGATGTTTAGCAAGCACTAGTTATGACAAAAGACAAGTAGCTGCTCGAACATTAGGAGATTTAGTAAGAAAACTTGGCGAAAGAGTTTTACCTGAAATCATACCAATTCTTGAAAATGGATTAAACTCTGATCACCCTGATCAACGGCAAGGTGTTTGCATTGGCTTATCGGAAATAATGGCATCCACATCAAAAGAAATGGTCCTTACATTTGTACACAGCTTAGTCCCAACAGTACGCAAAGCCTTGTCCGATCCTTTACCAGAAGTTCGAGAAGCAGCAGCAAAAACATTTGAGTCTTTACATAGCACAGTTGGATCCCGAGCTCTAGATGATATTTTGCCTTTCATGCTTGAAGGTCTTTCCCATCCGGATCCTCTCATTGCGGAGAATACTTTAGATGGACTGCGACAAGTTATGTCTATTAAATCAAGAGTAGTATTACCTTACCTTGTTCCCCAGTTAACTTCTCCTCCAGTTAATACCAAAGCATTATCTATTCTCGTATCTGTAGCTGGTGAGGCATTAACGAAATACTTGCCGAAAATATTATCAGCATTATTAGATGCTTTATCAGAATCGTATGGTTCTGCACATGAACAGCAGGAATTGGATTATTGTCAAACTGTCATATTATCAGTAATTGATGAAGTTGGTATAAGAACAATAATGGATACCTTACTGATTTCAGCAAACTCGGATGATCTATGTACTCGAAAGTCCTCGGCAAGTTTACTATCTGCATTCTGCATTCACTCACCAGGAGACTATTCACAATACATTCCCCAACTCTTACGTTGCCTACTTAGGCTAATGGCTGATCACGATAAAGACATATTACAAAAATCATGGGAAGCTTTAAATGCTGTAATTAAGGGACTTAATTCAGCACAACAAATAGCTCACGTATCTGATGTTCGCCAAGCAGTTAGATTTGCTGCAAGTGAATTAAAAGAGTCTGAGTTACCAGGATTTTGTTTACCCAAGGGCATAACTCCATTGCTGCCTGTTTTTCGAGAAGCAATTTTAAATGGCTTACCAGAAGAAAAAGAAAATGCAGCTCAAGGACTGGGTGAAGTCATATATCTCACTAGTGCACAATCTCTACAACCATCTGTAGTGCATATAACCGGTCCACTGATTCGAATACTGGGTGATCGGTTTAATGCAGCGGTAAAAGCTGCAGTTCTAGAAACATTAGCCGTTTTGCTTAACAAAGTTGGTGTTATATTAAAACAGTTTTTACCACAGCTTCAGACCACTTTTCTTAAAGCATTGCATGATCAAAACAGAAACGTAAGGATGAAAGCTGGTAAAGCTTTATCGGAGTTAGTGGCAATCCACTCTAGAGCAGATCCTTTGTTTAATGAAATTCACAATGGAATAAAAAATACCGATGATTCTGCTGTTAGAGAAACAATGTTGTATGCTCTTCGTAATATTGTGAGTCCGTCTGGTGACAAAATGTCAGAGTCAATAAGAAAACAAGTATTTGCCACCTTATTAACCATGGTTGGACATCAGGAAGATATTACTCGAAATGCTGTTGGCGGGTGCTTAGGAGCTATGTTGAAGTATATGCCGGCTGCACAAATTGACGATATATTAAATAATTTAATACTTGCAAACAGTACAGACGATATGCTAATTAAACATGGGTACACAGTTATTTTGTTTGTTGCTTTGAAGGAATGCCCTAATGAAGTTCTCACATCAAATTTAAATGAAAAAATAAAGAAATATATTTTGGGTAATATTGTATCAGAGAAAGTGCCAATTGCTAGTAATGCTATTAGAGCTGCCACCTATCTTTTGGAGCACACTCTTATTAACAAAAGTGAGCTCCCCACAACCATTATAGTAGCACTAGCAAGAGCCATGAATCATTCTAGCAATGACGTAAAACAATTGGTTGCTAAAAGTTGTACACACCTTTCAAAGAATTTAACAGCAGAACAAATTGGGGTAGACGTTTTGAAATATTTGGTTCCTATGTTGGTAAATGGCACGAAAGAAAAGAATGGCTATGTGAAATCCAATTCTGAATTAGCCCTTATTTCCATTTTAAGACTAAGGACCGATGACATAACGTATTCAAAAATATCAGAAATCTTAGAATCAGGAGCTAAAGATTCATTAAACGAAGTTGTAACAAAGGTTTTAAAACGGGCTGCGGCTCAGTCGGTAGTAAAAGAGGAAGATTTAGACGACACCTTGCAAACATAATTTTAAAATGTACTAAATCGTATACTTGGTATGATAAAATATAAAAATATGTATGTATACATAGTTTTAAAATAGTTACAAATATAGCAATTTTTAAACACGATTTGTAAACAGTAATAAAAATTCGTTTATTATTTGGTTGCCTATTATTTGACAAATGTAATATGATCGTTTTTCGAAAGTAGCGAAAATCGATCGTAGAGGGTGGATCGACTTTTAGAATATATAAATAAATCAATATTAAAGGCATTAACTTTATTTTCAAATAATTAAAATTTTTAATGGGATTTCGGTTAAAGTTGCACTAACGTGCAATACTACAAAGTATATCTAGATCGCGTGGTATCACAAAAGGTCTGTTTCGATCAATTTTGTTTTTTTATAAAGTCTAGTGTAAGTGAGATTAGGGCAAGGCGGGAGCGCAATAAAACCTACCTACCTAGAGCTTCTATATTTCTCATAACTTAACGTCTCCTACAACTGGTTGTATTGAACTTTTCAGTTAAAAAAAGCTGACAAATGCAGCTATAAATCCGACTGAGACACTTTGTAGCTGCAACTTAACGTCTGGAAGATATTAAGCTTCAAAATTGAAATTTCATAATTTTTTTCGGTATTTTTCCCCCGAAATTTTGACTTTGAAAGCTCAGGAAAAGTCGAAAAAAAATATTTGAATGCCTTGATTTTTGGTTTTATATAGACACATTAATTAGGCGTCGTTTGAGGTATCGCTTATAAAATATAAAAATAAACGGCTAAGTTATAACCGTTTGACCAAAAAGACCCAAATCTCATTTTATCAAAAAAAAATACCGAAAAATACTTGAATTTATTTAAGTGTTATGATACTTAAATATTTTTATTGTTATTGCTTGTTACTATTTTTGAAATGGTTTGTCTGTCTTCTTTTGTCATTTAAGTCAGATTCTCTTATGAGAGTCCACACATAGTCGCCCAACATATTCTCATTCCAAACGCCTTGATACCGGCGTTCCATAAAAGTAATGCTTAGTATTTTTTGTACACTTTATTAAATGCTGTTAAATTCAATTTGCAAGTTTTGCATATACAGCTTGGAGCCCACTCTTCGCCAATACTTTTGGGGCACATCTTATAGATTTCCTTATACTGTTCTTGGAACTTTTCGGTAAAAACTTCTTCTTTGCTGGTCATATACTTTCCACATATGTAGCAAAACGAGTCTGCTCGGTAAGCACATGAAGTTGACCGGCTTGAGTTGTCCATTTCAATTAGAATCAAGTGGTATTTTTCGAAAACACACGATCTTATTCTGCTGGAAGTCAGAACTACACTAAGGCAGGGATACTATAGGTACAAAGTTATATATCATATTTTATGAATAGCTTGAAGGAAAAAGGTCAAATATCTGCGGGACCAGCACCTGTGAAGGAAAAAGGTCAACATTTGACCCTAACAGTTATTTATGTATATTTATCCTCACCAAGGCTTAGGTATAAGGAATAAAACTGTCCACAATATTTACACCCCAAATAAATATGACCAGGTAGGGAATATATCCGATATATATCAATACCTAAGACTCGGTAAAACCAAAATTACAGGTCCTTTTTGTTTTTTGCAATCCCATTTTGGAAGTTGGACCAACAACGTACCCGACGGTATTTTTTCAGGTAAAAGTCGTTAAGGGTCGTTTTGGTCAAAAGGTTATAACTTGGCCGTTTATTTTTATAAGCGATACCTTAAACGCCTAATTAATGTGTCTATCTAAAAACAAAAATCAAGGCAGCCAAATAATTTTTTCGACTTTTCCTGAGCTTTCAAAGTCAAAATTTCAGGGAAAAAATACCGAAAAAAATGATGAAATTTCAATTTGGAAGCTTAATATCTTCCAGACGTCAAATTGCAGCTACAAAGTGTCTGAGTCAGATTTATAGCTGCATTTATCAGCTTTTTTAACTGCAAAGTTCAATACAACCAGTTGTAGGAAACTTAAGTTATGTGAAAAATAGAAGCACTACCTATGACAAAAAATAATAGATTTTTTTAAAATTCTTAAAAAAAAACTACTCCATGAAAAAAAAAACATTCTTTAAAAATTTTTGGAGACAGCGGAAAAGTCGTGTCGACTAGTGTAATCAGCCTCACAGGGTCAGAGTATTTGCCTTAGTCCTTTCTATTAATTAGTTGACATGTAATTGTACCCTAACAGTTTAACTGTACATTGTTAAACTTTAAACAACAACAATAATTTATTAAACATGTACATAAATAAAATACATACATTAAATTTTAATTTAGAGAAGGAAACCGAGCGGGTTTATTGTTGTTTTCATTATGCGAGCAACAAATTTATTTAAAAAACAAACAATGGAAATTAGGCGAAAGCGCAAATGTGTGCCGACAAATCTCGAGTTTACTCAAAACCTGAAAATGTTGTGCATAAAAATAAAAATGAAATTTCGACACCAAAAAAGCTTTCAATGATGTTCTTGCTGAGTAAGTTATAATATTAACTAAAATTTTAATATTACATGCTCCCTGCTTCACTTATGTATATGTATATGTATATACAGTGTAGCACTGCTTAAAGCAGGGGTCGGCAGCGTCCTATGCACTGTGCATAGGAAAAGGCCTCGGGGCTGCGCCGAGGCGGACGAAATGAATCGTGTTGCTTCGTGTCGGTTGTCTTTAGGACGTTGATATGCAATGACTGCACCATCAAGTGGCCCAAGCGACACCAGCCGATGGCTGCTACTCGCGGATCCCAGGCAAGAAAGCAGCCTACCTCCCGCGCAACCGACCGAGGGGCGCTGCCGCTTAACGCGCGACTCGTTAACCGAACCGATCGCGGACATGCAGGAAAGATAGGTGTTAGACTAGTGTTCAAGGAAAAGTAGAACTAATCTAATCTAGTATCAGTAATTTAAGACTAGGAAGGGAGTTAGTGGTAGATATAATATGGTAGAAGGAATTATAATCCGAGCATAGGACCCTAAATGGTTCATGCAAAAAATAATTCGATCTACAAAGCGGAAGAAACAACGGTGTATAATTCCTAGTTCTTCTAATAGGAATTGTGAAGTTTATGCGGCTCAACAGGTCAGGGCTATCTACGTCACCCTTGATCAAGTTGTGCACAAAAATCACACCAAGCATTTTCCTACGATTAGCTAAGGTTGGAAGGTTTATTAAAAGCAATCTATTAGGGTAAGACGGCAGTCTCACACCTGCATCCCAGCTAAGGCTGCGAAGAGCAAAAAGTAAAAAGTTTTTCTGAACTGATTCTATACGGTCCTGATGTACGTTGTACTGAGGGCACCATACTTAAGAGCCGTATTCTTAAATCGGACGAACCAGAGAGGTGTAGAGAGTCTTTGTTATATAGGGGTCGTCAAATTCCTTTGACCACCTCTTTATAAACCCAAGCACGCCCATGGCCTTATTCACCATGGTAGAAATGTGTTCTGAAAACTTTAACTTGGGATCTATTAGAACACCAAGATCATCAACCCGGGTAATTCTATCAAGAGAACCACCACAAAGGGTGTAAGGAACCAGAAAGGCGCTGGAGCGATGAAAAGTCATTACTTTACATTTTGAAGCATTAAGGTTTAATAAATGTGCACAACACCAAGACTAAAATCTATCGAGATCGGATTGCAACCTTTATTGAGAAGAAATGTCCTTATACTGGACACAGAGCTTAACATCATCCGCATACATAAGTACTCAAGAGTATGTTAATACAGAAGGTAGGTCATTTATAAAGAGTGTAAAGAGTAAGGGGCCTAGATGGCTGCCCTGAGGTACACCCGAAGTCACCATAACTGGAGAGGACAGGGAGTTTTTGAAAAGGACTCTTTGAGACCTAGAACAAAGGTAGCTAGAGATCCATCTCAGGAGATTGGGCGGGAACCCTAGAAGGTCGAGCTTTTGTGCTAGGAGGGAATGGTTTACAGAATCGAACGCTTTACTAAAATTGGTGTAAACAACATCCGTCTGCAAATTACCTTGAAAGCCTTTTATTATAAAGGAGGTAAACTCCAATAAATTTGTAGTGGTTGATCTCCGCCTTATAAATCCATGTTGAGATGGAGATATAAGTGATCTGCATAGGTGCTGCAGGTGCGGAGTTAAAATTTTCTCAAACACTTTAGGAATAGCGGATAACTTAGATATACCTCTATAGTTCATTGCGTCAGACTTGCTACCTTTCTTATGGAGAGGAATTATAAAAGACTCCTTCCATATCGGGGGAAAGCATGAAGAATTTATAAATAGGTTGAACAGTTTAAGCAACGGCCCACACAGAGACTCGGCACAGTACCTGAGTACACAGCCGGGAACTCCGTCCGGACCCGGTGAGAACACCGGCTTTACTGTTCGTAGATCATGAAGCAATGAGCGTTCATTTAGCAAAGGACTGAAAATGCCGTTCGACTTCGGTAAACCGTATGGATACGGCTGAGCAGAGTAAACGTCCTGCGAAAAGGTAATTTGGAAAAAACGGGCAAAAAGATCGGCAATTGCCTGATCATTATCTGCCGACGTATTAAGAAAGGATAGCGAGGATGGGTGTGCGGACGTTCTACGCCTACTGTTTACGAAGTTGTAGAACTGTTTGGGGTCCTTAGAAAAACGTATCCTGCATCGAGATAGGTAATTCTGGTAGCATTGAGCGTTAAGAACTGAAAAGTTTGACCGAGCTATTACATAATGAGAAAAAGAAGAAGGAGAGTCAACTTCTTGAAATTTTGTATAAAGTCTTGATTTTAAGTTTTTTGGATGGGATAGCTCCTTGGTAAACCAAGGGGGTTTTCTTAATCTAATCGGACACGAAAGTGGGACACAAGAGACAAAAAGTGAGTCCAGTGCATCATAGAAAATGTTTGTGCCTGTCGTAACATCACTGCACAAATATAAAGCGGACCAATCAAAATCCCTAATGAGGTTATTAAGCTTCGTAAACTCGGCTTTACGGAAGCAGCGGACACATTGGGGTAGTCTACCCGACCGATACAGTACAGTTCGTCCTAGGTCGAGCGACACTTCGAAAGTAGGATGGCATCTTCAGGTATAGTGAGTGGGGGGACTCCAGTTAACAACGCTAAGGTCGGATTCGTTACAAAGCACAGATCAAGAAATCGACCCAAGGAGTTTTTAACATGGTTAACTTGAGACAGAGTCAATCAAGCCGTCCACAAAGTCATGACGTGCCATGGGTACCAGGCTATTAGACTCGTTTGTTTGATAGCGAGGTAGAAACAGCGGTTAAGGCGGACAAGTGCTGCTTGTAAATTGCGATATCCAAAGAAGATGGAATATACGAACAAGTTATAAAAACTGAGAAAGCGGGAAGAATCAGTCTTACATGCAGAAATTCCAGTTCCTGCTGGATCTGGACTGTGAAAAGTGTCGACGTGAAGTTTGAGTCCACAGCAATCAGAACCCCTCCTGCACGTCGAGACGAACGATCCTTTTTATAAGTTGTGTACCGACCTGCCAAAACTTCGGAACTAAGAATGTCCGGCTTTAACCAGGTTTCGGTAAACACAATAACGTGGGATGCAAATGCGACACTATCCTGGAAAAGAATTCTGAGCTTACTACGCAAGCCTCAAACATTCTGATAGGTCACTAAAAGAGAGTTTGTTAGTTTTTTGGACGGGTGGAGGTAGAGCGGGAGGATGACGAAGGAGCACTGGTCTGAATAGTTGGTAGAGTTATTGGGGGCCTAGTCTTCTTCTTTGCCTTAAACTCTTTCACCACCAAATGCTCCGGCCAAAATTTGGCAGAACAGATGGTGTTAAAGTGAGTTTGGGAGACACTTATTTTAAAAGCAGCTATCTCCCTAGCATAAGAAAAGTTTAACTTTTCCACCTTAAACTCAGCGGTTTTTATTTGGATTTGGATATAAGCCGTCACATCTTTAATTGTGGAATCAGGGGCTAGCCTCGAGACAAAAATTTGTCTCTTTGGTGGGATCCCCACCGATCTTGGCACCACAGGCCTATCACCTGTGATGGTAATACCCGGTGGTCCGGGACGTATATTCACTGGTGGGGTCGGAATTGCGGGGACAGCTAATGAGTTTGACATTACGGACACGGACGCTAAAGACGGATTTGGCTGCATGCTCGCTCTCCGACGCGATAAATTCGGCTACCGAATTTTCATCACCAGCAGCTGTCGTTGCCTTTGGAATAGCGAACGAAATCAGCTGCTGCACTATTGGAGTATTCGGAGTCAGCTTGTCAGCATCGGCCGGTCGAGGGGCAGTCGGCACATGCAGATCCCGCGGAATGACCTTTTTGCACCTAGGAGCCTCAGTCAGTACTTTGAAACCACTAAACTGAGACTCCATGGCTAGGAGCCGATCGTATACCAGCAGGGGATACTCGCCTGGTCATGGGTGATCTGCTTCTTGCAGGTTTTCTTTGCACAGACAACAGTGTATTCCATTATGAGAAAAAGAAGAATAAAAAAATATAAAAAATGTGAAAAAATAAAAAAATAAAATTTCAAAACAAATAGATATCAGACCAGTGTTCCAGATAGACGATAAAGGCGCAATAAATAAGAGAGGAGAGCGGTTGCTGCAGCTTCAGTTGAGAGAGAGAGAGAGAGAGGAGCGCTACTACACAGAACGTATTGAGAGCGAGAGAGGAAGAACAGTTATGTTGGTTTGGGTAATAGGGAGAGAGTGATAAAACAATAGATGAACTAGGTGAGAGCGGCAGATTTTGATTTTGTGTGTACTTACGAAAAGAAAGAACAAAACACATTGACTACACTACTCGACAAATTTCAACTTTTTTTTCCGCTGTCTCCAAAAATGACTTTTTCTAATAGATTGGGAGATTTAAAATTTTTTTAAGAACTATGGTTTTTTTCATGGAGTAGTTTTTTTTAAAGAATTTTTAAAAAATCTGGTATTTTTTGTCATAGGTAGTGCTTCTATTTTTCACATAACTCTCGTTTCATACAACTGGTTTGAACTGGTATTGAACTTTGCAGATAAAAAATGCTGATAATTGCAGCTATAAATCCGACTCAGACACTTTGTAGCAGAAACTGAACTTCTGGCAGATATTAAGCTTCCAAATTGAAATTTCATCATTTTTTTCGGTATTTTTTACCCGAAATTTTGACTTTGAAACTTCAGGAAAAATCGAAATAAATGAATGCCTTGATTTTTGGTTTTAGATAGACACATTAATTACGCGTCGTATAAGGTATCGCTTATAAAAATATAAAATCAAACGGCTAAGTTATAACCTTTTGACCAAAACGACCCAAATCTCATTTTATCTAAAAAAATAACGAAAAATACTTGAATTCATTTAAGTGTTATGATACTTAAATATTTTTATTGTTATTGCTTGTCACTATTTTTAAAATGTTTGTCTGTCTTCTTTTGTCATTTAAGTCAGATTCTTTTATGAGAGTCCACACATAGTCGCCCAACATATTCCCATTCCAAACACCTTGATACCGTCGTTCCATAGCTTTTAATTGTTGGTGAAATCTCTCTCCGTGTTCATCACTAACATCCCCAAGGTTTGGCGGAAAAAAGTCTAAGTGGGAGTGCAGGAAATGGATTTTGAGTGACATGTTGGCTCCAATTTGTTCATAATTCTTAAGTAGGTCTTGAACGATTTTGACGTAATCATCACTCTTTCTGTTACCAAGAAAATTTGTTGTAACCATTCGGAATAAGTTCCATGCTGCTTTTTCATTCGTAGATAAAATATTTTCAAATCCATCATCTTTTAGTAGTTTTCGAATTTGGGGGCCATCAAATACGCCTTCTTTAACTTTTGCCAGCGACAGACGTGGAAAAACAGTTTTGAGGTAATTCATCGATTCACCTTCGTAATCTAGTGCTTTAACAAAATTTTTTATCAGTCCTAGCTTAATGTGCAATGGTGGTAATATAATGTCTTGGACTTTCACAAGAGCTGCATTTTGTACGTTGTGATGTCCCAAAGTATTTTCGTTCTGTTTTTCCCAGTTCTTTCTTGTGTAATGCTCTTTTCTATCTCTGCTATCCCATAGGCACAGGAAGCAACAGTATTTTGTATAACCGCCTTACAATTCAGTTAACATGGCTACAACTTTTAAGTCACACGCGACCTTCCACTGGTGTTCTTTATATTTAATATTTTCAAACAATTTAGTCATTGTTTGATAGGACTCTTTCATATTAACAGCATGGGCGATGGGAATAGACGGCTTTTGATTTCCATTGTGTAGCAAAACAGCCTTTAAACCTTCTTTACTGCTGTCAACAAATAACCTCCAATCGTTTGGGTCGTAATCTTCACCCAGTTCCCTGAAGAGGCCGAAAATGTCGTGACAAACGCACATGTCATCCTTCGTCATATAAAACTGTGCGTGAACCAAGTGACGCGTCCGGAAATGAGTTATTTTGACATCTTCCTTCAATAAACGGGCATCCTTTAAAATAGATCCAAGAATCTGAGCTTTACTTTTAGGAAGTTCCAGGATCCTCACCAAATCGTTCAATTGTTCCTGTGATAATGGCTTGCAAAATTTATATTCTCCTGATTGGTCATTACTTGAATCCGTTGTTCCATACGACGAAGAAGACATCTCCTCCTTTTTGCGTTTTAATGGCGATATTTCCTTCAAAGGAGGAGCAGGAAGCGTAAAGCCTTGACGAGACTCTTGCGGGTATTTATATCTTTCACCTACCCCAAAGCCTTTTTTTTCGAATAAACAAAAGAAACATTCAGTGCTGTGATTTTTTGGTTTTCTCCATAGCAATGGAGTTCCAAATCGAAATTGTTTTCTAAAAAAAATGTGCAAGAAAAAAAGTAATGCTTAGTATTTTTTGTACACTTCATAGTTTCTGATTTAGGGTAACTTACTTTTCCTCTTTATTAAATGCTGTTAAATGACTCGGTTCCGAGTGCTGTTCTAAAACTTTGTGCAGAATCTCTTTGTGTGCCTCTCCTAAAACTTTTCAACTTGTCTCTCAAGACTGGTGACTTTCCCACTGTCTGGAAAGAATCCTATATAGTTCCCTTTCATAAGAAGGGATCTAAATCTGATGTCTCTAACTACCGCTGTATTTCCAATTTATCTGCCATTCCTAAACTCTTTGAAAAAATCATCACTTCTCAGCTTCAACATTTTTGTAGTTCTGTATTCTCTGAATCACAGCATGGATTCATTAAACGTCGCTCAGTTTCTACTAATCTACTTGAATTTTCCACCTTCGTAACTTCGGGTTTTGCTAAACAGTGTCAAACTGATGTCGTTTATACTGACTTTAGTAAAGCCTTCGACTCCGTCAATCATAATCTACTTATTCATAAACTGTCTCTTCTAGGGTTTCCGACTAAGCTTCTATATTGGACTAATTCCTACCTTTGTAACCGCTCTCAACGTGTCTGCTTTAACTCCTCTCTCTCTAAACCTGTTATTGTCTCATCTGGGGTTCCTCAAGGTAGCCATCTGGGTCCCTTGCTATTTAACCTATTTATTAACGATCTTCCACAAATGTTATCTTATTCCCGTGTCCTAATGTATGCTGATGACGTTAAGCTATGTTTTTCCTACAGTGACCCCTTGTCCCCACTATCTTTGCAATCAGATCTTGATGCCCTTAATAACTGGTGCCTAATCAACACTCTACCTCTTAACATCTCTAAATGCTACATAATGACTTTTCACCGCAATAAGCCATACCTTTTCGACTACTCTATCAATAACTTTATCCTTCAACGCCTTTTCAAAGTTAACGACTTGAGCATTACCTTTGTACCTAACCTATGTTTCAACTCTCATATCTCTACTATCTCTAACAAAGCCAAAGGAGTCCTTGGATTTGTCAAAAGATGGTCTAAGGAATTTACAGACCCGTACACTACTAAACTTCTGTATGTTTCTCTGGTCCGGCCTATCTTGGAATATGGTTCTTGTGTCTGGTCTCCTCATTACCAAAAATTTCAGGATATGCTCGAATCAGTACAAAAACAGTTCCTCATCTTTGCCCTCCGGGGACTCAATTGGGACCCTTCGATCCATCTCCCTTCTTATGAAAGTAGGTTGCGCCTAATTAACCTCCACTCTCTTAAATCCCGTAGAACCTGCCAAGGAGTTCTCTTCCTCCATAATCTTCTCTCTGGTGAGGTCGAATCGACTGCCCTCATCAACCTTATTAGTATTGCTGTTCCTTTCCGCCCTACTAGGCATTACTCTCCTCTTCATCTCCAACTCTGTCTTTCTAACTACTCGGATTATGAATCTTTCCGTAGCCTTTGCCGTAACTATAACCAATTTTTTCATCTGTTCTCCTTTGATACTAGTTCTAATATGGTCAAAATTATCTTAATCAATAACTTAATTTAATTTAACTAGCTTTAATTTGGAAATGTTCGGCTACCGGCTCTTCTCTTACCTAAATTTGGCTATTGGTGGGATCTTATCGGCTACTGAGCCGATAATTAGCCCCACCGGGTCTGAGTATTGGCTTTGGCCCTTTAGTTTAATTATTTGATATGTAATTTTACCCTCACAGTTTAACTGTACATTGTTAAACTTTAAACAAAATAAACAATAAACAATAAAATTCAATTTGCACGTTTTGCATATACAGCTTGGAGCCCACTCTTCGCCAATACTTTTGGGCCACATCTTATAGTTTTCCTTATACTGTTCTTAGCACTTTTCGGTAAAAACGATTTTTTCTTCTTTGCTGGTCATAGACTTTCCACATACATATGTAGCAAAACGAGTCTGCTCGGTAAGCACATGAAGTTGACCGACTTGGGTTGTCCATTTCAATTATAAACAATTGGTATTTTTCGAAAACACACGATCGTATTCTGCTGGAAGTCAGAACTACACTGAGGCAGGGATACTATAGGTACAGAGTTATATATCCTTTTTTATGAATAGCTTGAAGGAGAAAGGTCAAATATCTGCGGAACCAGCACCTGTGAAGGAAAAAGGTCAACATTTGACCCTAACAGGTATTTATGTATATTTATCCTCACCAAGGCTTAGGTATAAGGAATAAGGAATAAAACTGTCCACAACACTTACACCCCAAATAAATATGACCAGGTAGGAGATATATCCGATATATATCAATACCTAAGACTCGGTAAAACCAAAATTACAGGTCCTTTTTGTTTTTTGCAATCCCATTTTGGAAGTTGGACCAAAAACGTACCGGACGGTATTTTTTCAGGTAAAAGTCATTTTGGGTTGTTTTGGTCAAACGGTTATAACTTAGCCGTTTGATTTTATATTTTTATAAGCGATACCTTAAACGACGCGTAATTAATGTGTCTATCTAAAACCAAAAATCCAGGCATTCATTTATTTTTTTTTTCGATTTTTCCTGAAGTTTCAAAGTCAAAATTTCGGGTAAAAATACCGAAAAAAATGATGAAATTTCAATTTGGAAGCTTAATATCTGCCAGAAGTTCAGTTTCTGCTACAAAGTGTCTGAGTCGGATTTATAGCTGCATTTATCAGCTTTTTTAACTGCAAAGTTCAGTACAACCAGTTGTATGAAATGTGAGTTATGTGAAAAATAGAAGCACTACCTATGACAAAAAATCCCAGATTTTTAAAAAATTCTTTAAAAAAAAACTACTCCATGAAAAAAAAAATTACATTCTTCAAAATTTTTAAACATCCAAATCTATCAGAGTCTATCACTGTGTGAGCCACTGTGAGTGGGTGCGTATGTAAATATATACATACGTATACAAATATATTCATGTAAATATTTATTGTTACATACAAACGTACATATTTAAGAATTGCACATAAACTGATCATTTATTATACCCGGTACTCGAAGAGTATAGAGGTATATTAGATTTGTGGTGATAACGGTTGTGTGTAATTTTTATACCCGGTACTCGAAGAGTATAGGGGTATATTAGGTTTGTGGTGATAACGGTTGTGTGTAACGCCCAGAAGGAAGCGTTTCCGACCCCTGAAACTCTGATAGAAATGGTCATCATCTATGATTCTAGGATTTTTAGTTTTCTCGTATCTTCAAAATTTTGTACGCCACAGACTTTCGTCCTTTGTGTGGGCGGAAAGGGGCGGGGCGAAATTTTGCAACACATTTGGAGTAGTGTGATCACACAGGAGATACAAAATTTGGTTGCTCCAGATATTATAGTCTCTGAGATATAGGCGCTAATGAAGACGGACGGACGGACAGTCGGACAGACAGACAGGCATGGCTATATCGACTCGGCTATTGATGCTGATCAAGAATATATATACTTTATGGGGTCGGAAGCGCTTCCTTCTGGGCGTTACACACAACCGCTATCACCACAAACCTAATATACCCCTATACTCTTCGAGTACCGGGTATAAAAATTCCAAAAATGGTTTGACTGTATTTTTTGAAATATTCTTTTTTGCCCAAAATTTAATTCATCCCTTTTGCGAACAAATGTATAATAAATTGCATAAATCTTAAGCTCATATACAGTGGCTCAAAGCCAAAACAAAGCAGTGTCAAATAAAATGTTAAATTGGCTGCCATAAAGTTATTACACAGTATTTTTCAAAATTTCCAATGACCGATGATAGGTATATACATTAGGTACCAAAACCAATATTTGACCCTTAAATACTGGGTTTTCCCCACCTATTAGATCGTATTAAAACTTAAACTTTTTATTTGACACTGCATTGTTTTGGCTTTGAGTCACTGTATGTATGTATGTATATACTGACTGAGTACCGGGTATAAAATAAAGCCGCGGCCTTTGCTGCGGCTCACAACGTTTCCCCTCGTTTTTCTATTTAATTAATTAGGAAAACAACAGGTGAAGCGGAGATAAAAAAGTGTTATCAGCACTTATTCACATACATAGACTGAAACATTTGCTGCCTTAAAGGAGCATCCTTTATATCTGATTATGAAATGGCAATGCGAAACGCGATAAAAGGCCTGCATCACAACATGAATTTTTAAGCTTGTTGTTTTCATTTTACTCAAGCATGCAAGAAAAATGCTAAGCAATCGATTGGTTTTGAGATACCCTGAAATGCAATAAATGACATTCTTTCATTTACCGCTGTTACCAGAAAACAAAATTATCGAATGATTTTACCTCCTAAAATGCGAAGCAATAACCTAAGAAAAGAAGCTGTTTTCACCATTTTTTAAATATTTTAAGAGACAGTGGCTTTAAAAGGTATGTTATATTTATTGTTTAATAATTTAATTTTATTTTACCTATAAATGTTTAACCATAATTATATAGGAGGGACCCAAAAGCATATCCGTGTTTAAGCATTCAACTAGAACCACGAGCGCAGTAGAAGCTTTTAATTTAAATTTGGGAAATAAAATACAAGCGAATGGTCACTTTTTAAAATTTTTGCTACATCTTATAGATGCAGAAGAAATGCAAAAAGTCGCGAGTTTGCTTTGTCTTTCAAAATGGTGGTAATGGAAATCAGCCACAGAAAAAAAACTTACGTGTAAGTTGAAAAAATTAATCATAGAAAATAATATGTGAATAATAATATAATATGTTCTGTTCTAATTTCTGACATGCACTGTTTCCTTAGCTGACCGCTCTTCAGAGCAGGACTTCCTTGAAGGTGTGGATAATGAAGCCAATTTACCTAGAATGTTTTCTGATCTGAAATCTTCCACATCGTCACTTTCATCGAATGCTTCCAATTCAAGTCAGATATCTGATAAATCATTGGTTCAAATGAATCCGTGCAATGTGTGCCTAATTAACCCAAAGTCTGTTTTGTTGCTCCCGTGCAATCATGTAAACATTTGCGGTACATGTTGGGATCAAATTGTGGCCCACAACCAAGCAAAAAACGACATGGAGGAGAATGCATATACAAAGCCATAATGTCCAAGCTGCAACCCAGAAGTGAAAGAGGCAATACGCCATGTTTTATTTATAATTTACTTACACAACATTTGAAATTTAAATTACTTAATTTTTTAATTTCAATAAAATTATGGTATAAAAGAAATTCTGTAAAAAAAATGTGTAGTTTACTTTTAATTTTTTTTGGCGGACTTAAGTCGTTTTGAAACGAATATCTCCGCGCGGAGACTTTTTAAAACGACATATCTCCGCCGTGTCTTAAAACGACATATGTCTATAAAAATAAACTTAAACTTAATATATGCATATGTATGTATCGATATCGAAATATCGGACGGTCGTGCTCTAATTCGCTCTTACTTAAAAAATTGTCAATCTGTTGTTAAGGGAAAGTGATTGTGTTTTTTACTTATTTCTGGTGTTCCTAACCGATCGTGCAACCTGTTCGATATAAGTGCATACACTTCAAGCTTATTTTTGTGTATTTATTTCCAATTTTCAATTCCTATTGAGCATTCCTAACTTGTCTGCACATTCTTAATCGCAGCCGTTTTGTTGTTGCCAACTCTAGTGCGGTCCGCTGGCTCTCTCGGAACCGCTCTGTTTTGATCTACCCTCAGCTCTGTTTTCATTCCAACACACACACGCACTGAGCCAGCCGCCGCTCTGTGCTTGTCTCTCTGTGTTTCTATCGTATCTCTGTTCGTGCTTGCGCGCGCAATTGTGTAACATAAGTTTAAAGTCACTATCTCTGCCCCACACCGACTTAATATTGTTGTTTGTTTGTTTTTAATATCAAATCGGTGGTCGCGTTGGCGATCTGCTCAGGACTCGCTGCGGTCTCAACTGGACTTGTTGGGATTGTAGGGCAGTTGAAGCCGATATGAGAACCTTTATGAGACAGACTCATAACGAATTCGCTGCTGTCCACTCGGAATTCCGGAAATTACAGGATAAGTTTATCTCAATGGAAACACATTTTAAAAATCTTAAAATTATAAATGAGTCTCCAAAGAGAAGAGAAATGTCACTCCTAGTCTGCCCAGTTTTCATAATTCTAATTCTCTTGCAGTTAACGACACACACGCTCCTCTTATCAGTTCGCCAGCCTTGATCGACTTTGGTGATAAGGAAATCGATGTACATGCATCTACATCGAAAAAGACGGCTGGCTCTTCACCTGCTGTCTCTCCCATGCCCGTGTCTGCCAAGGATGTGCAACTGGACGGTAACGATCATCCCGTGCCCGTGTTTGCCCAGGTTGTCCAACCGGACATTAATGATCATCCCGTTGTTGGCGTTTCTGTGCCCTCTAATGAAGCCGTCGATACTGCTGTCAGCATGGAAGTTGAAGTCGTCCCTTCCACATCGGCTCGCACTGGCTCCTCAGCCAGCGCTATCCCATCCAGACCTGCTCCTCGGGTAGAACCCGTTTCTGCCTTACCCATAAACCATGTGACCCCTCTTGACCGCTCTACTCTATTCGCTGTCACTCCTCTAAAATCTATATAATCGGCTACTGATGTAATAGTTCGAGATTATATCTTCTCCAAACTTAACATATACAGCTCCTCTGGCCTCGTTGTAACTAAATACTTTCAAAGAAAAACGTAGCATTTCTTCCTTTAAAATTCTTGTCCCGGAGAAATTTGTTACGACTGTGTTAGAACCTTCTTTCTGGCCTGTACATACCATTTGCCACATCTTCAATAGCCGATCTCGATCTTCGCAATCCGCAACTCGTGTAGGACTCCTTCCATGTCTCAATTCTTCAATTTCGGATTCCGAGATTTTTGTAGACAATTATAACATATATATCTCGAGGTGGCGGCGTCCTAATTGCTGTTCGTTCCGACTTAACTACCCAATTCTTTTCCATCGATGAGCTCAACACTATTGAAATAATCGTAGTTAAAATTCGTGTGTGTTATTTTAATTTATTCATATAATGCTCTTACATCCCAACGTCTTCTGAATTTTCAACTTTTATGCTGCCCATGTTCAGTCCGTTTCGTCTCAGCTTAGTGATTCTGATCGTCTTATTATCCTTGGTGATTTTAATCTCCCAAATATCACTTGGTCTCCATCCGAATACTCTAACTTAATGTTTCCATCTGTGCAGCATGATTTCGTTTATTCTCTGTCCAATACATCATTGGGTCAGGCAAATGGCATACGTAACAACATGTTCCTTTGGACCCTTGGTCTCGTCTTAACTACCGATGTTTTGAGCACCTTGGTAAGTCGAGGATCACCTCTATCATCATCTCTATACCCTGAAGACCCATACCATCCCACATTTTCAATTGATTTCCTGTTGCCTTTTTGAGGCCCTATAAAGTCGTTCATTAAGCCTTCGAATATCTTTTGTTTTAAGAAGGCTGATTTTCTCTCCTTGAATACTGCCCTATCTCAGATTGATTGGTCATTACTTGACGATTTCCAGGAAATTGAGTCTGGCATTAATGCATTCTATAGCTCTATTTTTTCCATCTTTCCCACGCATGTTCCTTTAGTCACCCCCTCCAGAAATCTTTCTGGTCCTATCTGGTTCACCCCGAGATTAATAAATCTGAGGAATTGTAAATCTGGTTTGCAATTAGACTTTTCGAAGTACTCAATTGGAAAATCGAAATTTTCCTTATTTAATACATTGTACTACTATAGATACTTGATCAAATGCAAGCTTAACTTTAAACGCGATTCTAAACAATTCTTCAGGTTTGTAAACTCTAAACGCAAATCTTCCCAATTTTCTTCATCTCTACACTTAAATGGTAGTTATGCTGATAACGGTTGTGATATTGCTGACCATCCTTTTTCCAACGTTTCTACTCTGTCCCTTCTATTAACCTTCCCTCTATCCTAGCCTCATCAAACGATTATAGTAGCAGTTACTCATATCCTATTCCTTTAAATAATTTTAGTTGTATCTGTCCCCCCTTCATCGATTATGATGGTCTCTTAACCAATTTAAAATTGTGCAACTTTTCGTTCTCCACTGGGCCAGACTCGGTTCCGACTGATGTTCTTAAACTTTGTGCAGAATCTCTTTAAGTGCCTCTCCAAAAACTTTTCAACTTGTCTCTCGAGACTGGTGACTTACCCACCGTCTGGAAAGAATCCTTTATATTTCCCTTTCATAAATATTGATCTAAATCTGATGTCTCTAACTACCGCTGTATTTCCATTTTATCTGCCATTCCCAAATTATTCGAAAAAATCATTACTTCTAAGCTCCAAAATCTTTGCAGTTCCGTATTCTCTTTATCTCAGTATGGTTTCGTAAAATATCGCTCAGTTTCTTCTTTTGACCATATTAGAACTAGTATCAAAGGAAAACAGATGGAAAAATTGCTTATAGTTACGGCAAAGGCTACGAAAAGATTCATAATCCGAGTAGTTAGAAAGACAGGTTTGGAGATGAAGAGGAAAGTAATGCCTAGTCGGGCGGAAAGGAACAGCAATACTAATAAGGCTGGTGAGGGCAGTCGATTCGACCTCACCAGAGAGAAGCTTATGGAGGAAGAGAACTCCATGGCAGATTCTACGGAATTTAAGAGAGTGGAGGTTAATTAGGCGCAACCTACTTTCATAAGAAGGGAGATGGATCGAAGGGTCCCAATAGTGTCCGCGGAGAGCAAAGATGAGGAACTGTACTGATTCGAGCATATCCTGAAATTTTTGGTAGTGAAAAGACCAGACACAAGAACCATATTCCAAGATAGGCCGGACCAGAGAAACATACAGAAGTTTTGTAGTATACGGGTCTGTGAATTCCTTAGACCATCTTTTGACAAATCCAAAGGCTCCTTTGGCTTTGTTAGAGATAGTAAAGATATGAGAGTTGAAGCTTAGATTAGGTACAAAGGTAATGCCCAAGTCGTTAACTTTGAAGAGGCATTGTAGGGTAATGTTATTGATAGAGTAATCGAAAATGTATGGCTTATTGCGGTGAAAAGTCATAATATTGCATTTAGAAATGTTAAGAAGTAGAATGTTGATTAAGCACCAGGTTTTAAGTGCATCAAGATCTGATTGCAAAGATAGTGGGGACAAGGGGTCACTGTAGGAAAAACATAGCTTAACGTCACCATACAAGCATTAATAATAATAGAAACACAAATTCAAATCAACAATACATTCAACCCTTTGATCCATTAAAATATTTAGCACCGAACCAAACTCATAACATAAACAATTCCCAAATCCATCCCAAACGAAACGCTCAGTCGAGGCAGATGAAATTTGACCAGAACAGACACTTGTACTAAGAATTCAGAGAAGACTTGAATCGAGACCGACAGAATGACACCCGAGACTACAGTCAGCCTCCTCAACTACCAATAGTGCCGAATAAGCGTTCTGAAGACGGCAGCGGACAGTCACGCATGGAAATTGACGAATACCATCAACAATTCGAATCAGATGACGAATTTGAGACAGACCAAAATAAACAATCCCACGATGACCTAAATTCACTATAAACAATCATACGATAATCTAGTCTGATGAGCTGGTGAGATAGCTCTGAGGGGTCTAGCTGAGGCCCATCTCCAGTCCGTTTTGTCTCAGCTTGGTGATTCGGATCGTCTTATTGTCCTCGGTGAATTTAATCTCCCTAATGTCACTTGGTCCCCATCCAATGACTCAAACTTAATGTTCCCATCTACGCAGCATGACTTCGTTGATTCTCTGTCCGATACATCGTTAGGCCAGGTAAATGGCATACGCAATAGCATGTTTGTGAACCTTGATCTCGTCTTCACTACCGATGCTTCGAGCACTTTGGTACGTCGAGGACCACCTCTATCATTCCCTAAAGACCCATACCATCCCACACTTTCAATTGATTTCCTGTTGCCTTCTTCAGGCCCTATAACATTTTTCATTAAGCTTTCGAATATCTTTTGTTTTGAGAAGGCTGATTTTCTCTCCTTGAATACTGCCCTATCTCAGTTTGATTGGTCATTCCTAGACGATTTCCAGGAAATTGAGTCTTCCACTAATGCATTCTACAGTTCTTTTTTTTCCATCTTTCCATGTATGTTCCTTTAGTCACCCCGTCCAGAAATCTTTCTGGTCCTATCTGGATTACTCCGAGATTAATAAATCTGAGGAATTGTAAATTTCGTATGTTCAAGAAGTTCAATTAGAACTTGCAATAAGACTTTTCGAAGTACTCAGTCGTTCTCAACGTGTCAGCTTTAACTCCTCTCTCTCTAAACCTGTTATAGTCTCATCGGGGGTTCCTCAAGGTAGCCATCTGGGTCCCTTCTTATTTAACCTGTTTAGTAACGATCTTCCCCAAATGTTATCTTATTCCCGTTTCCTAATGTATGCTGATGATGAAAAGCTGTTTTTCCTACTGTGACCCCTTGTCCCCGCTATCTCTGCAATCGGATCTTGACGCTCTTAACAATTGGTGCTTAATTAACGTTCTACCTCTTAACATTTCTAAATGCAACATTATGACTTTTCACCACAATAAGCCATACCTTTTCGATTACTCTATCAATAACATTATCCTACAACGAATCTTCAAAGTTAACGACTTGGGCATTACCTTTGTACCTAATCTATGTTTCAACTCTCATATCTCTACTATCTCTAACAAAGCCAAAGGAGTCCTAGGATTTGTCAAAAGATGGTCTAAGAAATTTACTGACCCGTAAATTACGAAACATCTGTACGTTTCTCTGGTCCGGCCTATCTTGGAATATGGTTCTTGTGTCTGGTCTCCTCACTACCAAAAATTTCAGGATATTTTGTTCTTTAGGACGTTGATATGCAATGACTGCACCATCAAGTGGCCCAAGCGACACCAGCCGATGGCTGTTACGCGCGGATCCCAGGCAAGAAAGCAGCCCACCTCCCGCCCAACCGACCGAGTGGCGCTACCGCTTAACGCGCGACTCGTTAACCGAACCGATCGCGGACATGCAGGAAAGATAGGTGTTAGACTAGTGTTCGAGGAAAAGTAGATCTAATCTAACTAAAAAAACTAAGCAAGGTGTAGAGAGTCTTTGTTATATAGGGGCGTCAAATTCCTTTGACCACCTCTTTATAAACCCAAGCACGCCCATGGCCTTATTCACCATGGTAGAAATGTGTTCTGAAAACTTTAACTTGGGATCTAATAGAACACCAAGATCATCAACCCGGGTAATTCTCTCAAGAGAACCACCACAAAGGGTGTAAGGAACCAGAAAGGCGCTGGAGCGATGAAAAGTCATTACTTTACATTTTGAAGCATTAAGGTTTAATAAATGTGCACAACACCAAGACTAAAATCTATCGAGATCGGATTGCAACATGAATTGAAAATAAATGTCCTTATACTGGACATTTAGCTTAACATCATCCGCATTCATAAGTACTCGAGCGCTATAATACAGAAGGTAGGTCATTTATAAAGAGTGTAAAGAGTAAGGGGCCTAGATGGCTGCCCTGAGGTACACCCGAAGTCACCATAACTGGAGAGGACAGGGAGTTTTTGAAAAGGACTCTTTGAGACCTAGAACAAAGGTAGCTAGAGATCCATCTCAGGAGATTGGGCGGGAACCCTAGAAGGTCGAGCTTTTGTGCTAGGAGGGAATGGTTTACAGAATCGAACGCTTTACTAAAATTGGTGTAAACAACATCCGTCTGCAAATTACCTTGAAAGCCTTTTATTATAAAGGAGGTAAACTCCAATAAATTTGTAGTGGTTGATCTCCGCCTTATAAATCCATGTTGAGATGGAGATATAAGTGATCTGCATAGGTGCTGCAGGTGCGGAGTTAAAATTTTCTCAAACACTTTAGGAATAGCGGATAGCTTAGATATACCTCTATAGTTCATTGCGTCAGACTTGCTACCTTTCTTATGGAGAGGAATTATAAAAGACTCCTTCCATATCGGGGGAAAGCATGAAGAATTTATAGATAGGTTGAACAGTTTAAGCAACGGCCCACACAGAGACTCGGCACAGTACCTGAGTACACAGCCGGGAACTCCGTCCGGACCCGGTGAGAACACCGGGTTTACTGTTCGTAGATCATGAAGCAATGAGCTTTCATTTAGCAATGGACTGAAAATGCCGTTCGACTTCGGTAAACCGTATGGCTACGGCTGACCAGAGTAAACGTCCTGCGAAAAGGTAGTTTGGAAAAAACGGGCAAAAAGATCGGCAATTGCCTGATCATTATCTGTTAGAACTGTATTATGTATTATAACTGTTTGGGGTCCTTAGAAAAACGTATCCTACATCGAGATAGGTAATTCTGGTAGCATTGAGCGTTAAGAACTGAAAAGTTTGACCGAGCTATTACATAATGAGAAAGAGAAGAAGGAGAGTCAACTTCTTGAAATTTTGTATAAAGTCTTGATTTTAAGTTTTTTGGATGGGATAGCTCCTTGGTAAACCAAGGGGGTTTTCTAATCTAATCTAATCGGACACGAAAGTGGGACACAAGAGACAAAAAGTGAGTCCAGTGCATCATAGAAAATGTTTGTGCCTGTCGTAACATCACTGCACAAATATAAAGCGGACCAATCAAAATCCCTAATGAGGTTATTAAGCTTCGTAAACTCGGCTTTACGGAAGCAGCGGACACATTGGGGTAGTCTACCCGACCGATACAGTACAGTTCGTCCTAGGTCGAGCGACACTTCGAAAGTAGGATGGCATCTTCAGGTATAGTGAGTGGGGGGACTCCAGTTAACAACGCTAAGGTCGGATTCGTTACAAAGCACAGATCAAGAAATCGACCCAAGGAGTTTTTAACATGGTTAACTTGAGACAGAGTCAATCAAGCCGTCCACAAAGTCATGACGTGCCATGGGTACCAGGCTATTAGACTCATTTGCCGAAGACCAAACAATTCCTGGCAAGTTGAAGTCACCAAGAACTATCATATGATCTTTGTCAGATAGCGAGGAAGAAATAGCGGTTAAGGCGGACAAATGCTGCTCGTAAATTGCGATATCCAAAGAAGATGGAATATACGAACAAGTTATAAAAACTGAGAAAGCGGGAAGAATCAGTCTTACATGCAGAAATTCCAGTTCCTGCTGGATCTGGACTGTGAAAAGTGTCGACGTGAAGTTTGAGTCCACAGCAATCAGAACCCCTCCTGCACGTCGAGACGAACGATCCTTTTTATAAGTTGTGTACCGACCTGCCAAAACTTCGGAACTAAGAATGTCCGGCTTTAACCAGGTTTCGGTAAACACAATAACGTGGGATGCAAATGCGACACTATCCTGGAAAAGAATGCTGAGCTTACTACGCAAGCCTCAAACATTCTGATAGGTCACTAAAAGAGAGTTTGTTAGTTTTTTGGACGGGTGGAGGTAGAGCGGGAGGATGACGAAGGAGCACTGGTCTGAATAGTTGGTAGAGTTATTGGGGGCCTAGTCTTCTTCTTTGCCTTAAACTCTTTCACCACCAAATGCTCCGGCCAAAATTTGGCAGAACAGATGGTGTTAAAGTGAGTTTGGGAGACACTTATTTTAAAAGCAGCTATCTCCCTAGCATAAGAAAAGTTTAACTTTTCCACCTTAAACTCAGCGGTTTTTATTTGGATTTGGATATAAGCCGTCACATCTTTAATTGTGGAATCAGGGGCTAGCCGCGAGACAAAAATTTGTCTCTTTGGTGGGATCCCCACTGATCTTGGCACCACAGGCCTATCACCTGTGATGGTAATACCCGGTGGTCCGGGACGTATATTCACTGGTGGGGTCGGAATTGCGGGGACAGCTAATGAGTTTGACATTACGGACACGGACGCTAAAGACGGATTTGGCTGCATGCTCGCTCTCCGACGCGATAAATTCGGCTACCGAATTTTCATCACCAGCAGCTGTCGTTGCCTTTGGAGTAGCGAACGAAATCAGCTGCTGCACTATTGGAGTATTCGGAGTCAGCTTGTCAGCATCGGCCGGTCGAGGGGCAGTCGGCACATGCAGATCCCGCGGAATGACCTTTTTGCACCTAGGAGCCTCAGTCAGTACTTTGAAACCACTAAACTGAGACTCCATGGCTAGGAGCCGATCGTATACCAGCAGGGGATACTCGCCTGGTCATGGGTGATCTGCTTCTTGCAGGTTTTCTTTGCACAGACAACAGTGTATTCCATTATGAGAAAAAAAAGAATAAATATATAAATATAATAAATATAAAAATATAAATAAATATAAAAAATGTGAAAAAATAAAAAAATAAAATTTCAAAACAAATAGATATCAGACCAGTGTTCCAGATAGACGATAAAGGCGCAATAAATAAGAGAGGAGAGCGGTTGCTGCAGCTTCAGTTGAGAGAGAGAGAGAGAGAGCGCTACTACACAGAACGTATTGAGAGCGAGAGAGGAAGAACAGTTATGTTGGTTTGGGTAATAGGGAGAGAGTGATAAAACAATAGATCAACTAGGTGAGAGCGGCAGATTTTGATTTTGTGTGTACTTACGAAAAGAAAGAACAAAACACATTGACTACCCACACAGGAAAATAATTAAATTATGTCTAAAAACACAATTAAAGGGCAGGCACTCGCGCTTACGGAAAAGCTCTAATCAAGCAGGTAATTTAAAGTTTATTTAGATTTGGTATATTCAAAAAACACCGGCTGTTTACAAAAGATAAAAGGCAGATAAGCGGAGCGCAAAACAAAAACACGTCTGATTGCTTCAAAGAGAATCGAACGATCTGATATGCTCGAATCAGTACAAAAACAGTTAAACATATTTGTTCTCCGCTAACTCAATTGGTGCCCTTCGATCCATCTACCTTCTTATGAAAGTAGGTTGCGCCTAATTAACCTCCACTCTCTTAAATCCCGTAGAATCTGCCAAGGAGTTCTCTTCCTCCATAAGCTTCTCTCTGGTGAGGTCGAATCGACTGCCCTCACCAGCCTTATTAGTATTGCTGTTCCTTTCCGCCCGACTAGCCATTACTTTCCTCTTTATCTCAAACTCTGTC
Organism: Drosophila algonquin; assembly: GCA_035041765.1. Lineage (NCBI taxonomy): Eukaryota > Metazoa > Arthropoda > Insecta > Diptera > Drosophilidae > Drosophila > Drosophila algonquin. Next base: position 292,848 of record JAWNKY010003068.1, read on the forward strand.
TTTCTAACTACTCGGATTATGAATCTTTTCGTAGCCTTTGCCGTAACTATAACCTATTTTTCCATCTGTTTTCCTTTGATACTAGTTCTAATAAGGTTAAAAATGTCTTAATGAATAACTTAATTTAAATAGCTCTAATTAGGAATTGTTCGGCTACCGTCTTTTCTCTAACCTTAGTTTGACTGTTGGTAATTAGGAATTGTTCGGCTACCGGCTTTTCTCTAACCTTAGTTTGACTGTTGGTGGGACCATATCGTCTACCGAGTCAATAACACTACTCGACAAAATTCATCTTTTTTTCCGCTGTCGCCAAAAATGACATTTTCTGATAGATGTGTGCCGGGTCAAATTCTGTAAGGCCGGAGTTTATTTAAGTGCAGACAAAACTCGAGTTTACTCAAAACCTGAAAATGTTGTGCATTGACATGGCCCGCAGAGTCATGAAATGGAAAAAATCAGTGCTCTTAGTGAAATAAATATGAAATTTCGACACCAAAAAAGTTTTCAATGATGTTCTTGCTGAGTAAGTTATTATATTAACTAAAATTTAAATATTACATGCTCCCTGCATTTATGTATGTACATACAGTGTCGCACAGCTTAAATAAAATACAAGCAAATTGGCAATCTGAAATCTTCGACATCGTCACTTTCATCGAATGCTTCCAATTCAAGACAGATATGGTAATTCATTGGTTCAAATGAATACGGTAATATGTGCCTAATTAACCCAAAGTCTGTTTTCTTGCGCCCGTGCAATCATGTAAACATTTGCGGTACATGTTGGGATCAAATTGTGGCCCACAACCAAGCAAAAAACGACATGGAGGAGAATGAATATACAAAGCCATAATGTCCAAGCTGCAACCAAGAAGTGGAAGATGCAATACGCCATGCTTTATTGATAATTAACTTACACAACATTTGAATTAAAAATTACCAAATTTGTTAATTTCAATAAAAGTATGGTATAAAAGAATTCTGTAAAAAAAACTATATTTTACATTCTAAATTTGTTAAATTTTTTCTGGCGGACTTAAGTCGTTTTGAAACGAATATCTCCGCGCGGAGACTTTTCAAAACGACATATCTCCGCCGTGTCTCAAAACGCGCGCGGAGGTATGGCCCTTCAAACCGACATAATTTCGCGCCGAGATATGTCGTTTGTGAAACGGCGGAGATACATATGTCGTCAGAGATATGTCGCTACCCCAAATATTTTTTTTATCCCATATCCCTACTAATACAATTGAAAAAGCAACATTTCTAACAATACCATAGTCTGACAGTAATGGACAGATTACACTACTCGACAAAATTCAACTTTTTTGCAGTTATAAATATAAAAATAAACGGCTAAGTTATAACCGTTTGACCAAAACTTCATACGCCGTTTGGAACTATCCCAAATTCCATTTTACCGTTAAAAACTGTTACAAACACAGATTTTTGGTATTTTTGTAAAAAAAAAAACGGGTATTCGTCGGCTAACGGAATTTATCGGCGAAATTCGGCATATGAAAGTTTGGTCAAACGGTTATAACTTAGCCGTTTATTTTTATATTTTTATAAGCGATATCTTAAACGTCTATCTAAATGTCTATCTAAAACCAAAAATCAAGGCAATAAAATATTTTTTTTTCGACTTTTCCTGAGCTTGCAAAGTCAAAATTTCGGGTGAAAAATACCGAAAAAAAATTATGAAATTTAAATTTGGAAGCAATATCTTCCAGACGTTAAGTTGCAGCTACAAAGTGTCTCAGTCGGACTTATAGCTCCATTTGTCAGCTTTTTTTAACTGCAAAATTCAATACAACCAGTTTTAGGAAACTTAAGTTATGTGAAAAATAGAAGCACTACCTATGACAAAAACACAAAATTTTTTAAAAATTCTTAAAAAAAAACTACTCCATGAAAAAAAACATTCTTTAAAAATTTTTAAACATCCATATCTATCGAAAAAGTCATTTTTGGCGACAGCGGAAAAGTTAGTGTTATCAATGAAAATGTCGCAGGTAAGTTTTATTTGCACGAAACAATGTTTTAAATACACTCACAAAGAAATTTATAAAGATCGTTGTATTGCCAACATTATAAGATACGAAACACCAACTTGTACTTTTCATAAATTTTGCAAACAGAATTACATCCAATACATTGAACCAAACATATTAATTACATGGAATATGTCACGAGAAAAATTTTACCAGGATTGTAACAACCAAGAAATATATATAGAAAACAATAAAAAAACGAGAGGGAACGGTGTGAGCCTTATACCGGTACTCAGTCAGTATATATATGTATATATACATATATGAGCCTACGATTTATGAAATTTATTATATGTTCTCAAAAGGGACGAAAATAATATTTAAATTAAAAAAATGAATTTTTTGGAATTTTTATACATGTTTCCATTTTTGTTTACATATGCTTTGTATATCTGCGCCTACATTTCTACATGACATGTATAACTACATATTTGAGACGTACAAGTGTTTAGGACAGTGTGAGAGTGTCAGCGCTTGGCAGGCGTTGCGTAGCCACTGAAATTTAATTTGTTTCTTCTGGCCATAATATTGATCCGATCTGATCCAGATTCGGTAATCTGGTAGATATGGTAATTTTTCGTGATTCTGCGTTTTTGGTTTTCATTTATCTTAAAAATTGTGGATTCCACAGATTTTCGTCTTTTGTGGGGGCGGAAGGGGGCGTGGCAAAATTTTAAAACAAACTTGTGCTGGTTCGGTATCACAGGAGCTTGGATAGAAAGTTTGGTTGCTCTAGCTCTTATAGTCTCTGAGAACTAGGCGCTCATTTATACGAATAAGCAAAGCAGATGGGGTCGCGTGTGAGAGAGAGCGAGAGGGAATGATGACTTTCGAAATGGTTTTCTTCATTGTAGCTATAATAATGATCCAATCTGATCCAAATTTAACACACTGATAGAAATGGTCATTCTCTATGACTCTGCGTTTAGTTTTCTTGTATCTTCAACATTGTGTACGCCACAGACTTTCGTTCTTTGTGTGGGCGGAAAGGGGCGGGGCGAAATTTTGAATTACATTTGGAGTAGTGTGATCACACAGGAGACTGGATACAACACTTGGTTGCTCTAGCTAAAATGGTCTCTGAGATATAGGCGCAAATGAAGACGGACAGACGGACGGACAGACAGACATGGCTATATCGACTCGGCTATTGATGCTGATCAAGAATATATATACTTTATGGGGTCGGAAACGCTTCCTTCTGTGCGTTACACACAACCGTTATCCCCACAAATCTAATATACCCCTATACTCTTCGAGTACCGGGTATAATACAAATATTTAATTGCTCTGCTGAATTAAAACAAATTTCAATATCAAACAAAGTTCAACAATATACTAATTTAATATTTACTGAACACAATGTAACCAAGATTGAACCAATGTCATACATAGGTTCGGTTATGTTACCCCGGACGGCCCTCAACGGCGCCTCTCATAGGCCAGAATGGCCCTTAGTTATCAGGATTTCGTATGGACCTTTACGAGGGTGTTTCTGAGGTATTGAAGTCCCCCAGAATCGAGGTGTTTTTGGCAAAGGCAAGCAGTTTCCCCGGCGACCTCTTTAAGGCATCGTCCAGTGATTCCAGCATCGGTGCGTCCAGGTATCTTCCCCTTGCCCTTGAGAGAGCCGGACAGCGGCAGATGAGATGTTCATCTGCAGATGTGTTCATCATATTGTGATGTGTTCATCACATGTCCTGCAGATGTCGCTGTTGGTGATGTTTAGCCTGGTTGCATGCACGCAGCACGGAGTTTATCATTCCTTTATCACTTTATCACGTTTATCACTTCCTTGCACATGATTTTCGAGGTTCTGCAGGTGGTGGTGTTTTTCCACCTACTGTCTGTCTTCAGTTTGGCCTGCTTCTCCAGGTCGCTTTGTAGCGTTCTGAGGGAGACAGGCACACTTCCGGTTCCTTCGTTCACCAGCCCGACGACTTCCTTAGCCAGAACGTCCACCGTTTCGTTTCCTTCGATGCGCTGGTGGTTGTGAGAGTAGTGGGAGTGAGAGTAGTGCCTCCCTGCTTGCCAGGACACTTCTGGAGCTGACCGCTGACGAGTGCATGGATTTTATCGCCGCATGGCTGTCAAAGAATATGTAAACCGCAATGTGTGGTCGCTCTGCTGCCATCTTGATGGCGAAAACTTCCGCCTGGAATAGCTGCATCGGTCGGGTAGCTTATAAGGCGCCCTTATTTCAGTGTTCGGCAAGTAAAGGCACGCTCCTACTCCTTCGTCCATCTTCGAGCCGTCAGTGTATATATTGAGGCGTTGAGTCTGGTCCCATCCTGCTTTCTAGTCTTCGGGTCCCATAAAGAAGTTTGCTTTTTCTTCGAGGCACATTTGGGGGATCATGTAATCAGTGACACTGATCATGTCCATGCCAATTGATCTGTGCCCGCATGCTCGTGGCCACATGTTCCCCGACGCGATCAGGCGCTGTGCTGCCTTGGCTGCAGTCAGCCTAGCGTAGATGTCGAGGGGGTCGATTCCAAGTATGGTTTCGAGTGCTGGCGTTGACCTCAGTGCCCCCGTGATACAGAGCAGAGCCTGTCGCTGAGTCTTTTCCATAAGCTTGTGGAACGTCTTCTTCCCGGTAGCTTGCCACCACACTAAAACTTCATACAGCAGAGTTTGTCGCACCCCCGAGATGTAGATCCAATGCATTAGAGCAGGTGACAGGCTCCATGTGCTGCTGAGCAACTTCTTTGATGCATATAGCGCAATGGTGGCCTTCTTCACCCTTTCCACTACATTGGGTCTCCATGCCAGTTTGCTATCCAGTACTGTGCCGAGGTACAGTATTACTTCCATTATGGAGCTGAGGGTCGATGGACCTACTCCCGTAATAAGTATGCTTATGTCATCTGCATAGGCTGTTATTTTTGGGGACTTCCTTTTGAATCTCTTGATTAGATGGTCGACAACCAGATTCCACAGGAGGAGCGACATGACTCCACCTCAAGGGCTGCCTCTGTGTGTCCTCTTGGCCATGGAGGCTGTACCCCATTCTGATTGAACCCCTCAAGAACTTAGGAGGTTCTTTATCCAGTGGTTGATTGCTGGGTGTGTGTTGGTTGCTTTTAGGCGATCCATTATTGCGGTTGTGTCCACGCTATTGAATGCTCCGGATATATCAACAAATACTCCTAGTGCATATTTCTTGGTGTTGAGGGCTTTCTCTAGGGTAGCTACTAGCGAGTGTAGTGCTGTTTCAACCGATTTTCCCTTAGTGGGAACTACTTCCTTCCTGATGGGTGATCCAGCAGCTTTTTCATTGTTTTTAGTAGAAAGGAGGTGAGGCTTATCGCAGGTGAGGCTTATCGCTCTATAATCCTTGTGACTGACATGGCTGCACTTACCTGCCTTCAGGAGGAAGACAACTCTGGAAGTTTTCCATTGGATCGGGATATAGCCTGTTCTTAGGCATGCTGCGTATATTGCGAGAAGCCATGGGGTGATCACGCCTTTGGTCACTTGCAGCATGGCTGGGAATATTCCGTCCAGTCCAGGTGCCTTTATGCCCGTGAAGGAATCTATAGCCCATTGGATTTTCTTTGGGGTTATCAGATCTGTTGGGGGTGTTTGTTCCTCAGTTGCTAGGTCCTGATGCGTTTCGGCATCGGTGACCTCGGTGCATCCTGGGAAGTGGGCTTCCATTAATGCCATCAGGGCTTCTTTGCTGCCCTCCGATCACTGGCCGTTGTCTAAATTGAGCTGACTCTGTTCTGTGGGTTCCTTTGACAGCAGCTTCCTCATGAGCTACGTTGTGCTTTACGTATTTCCTTTTTGTACTTTCTAAGTAGCGTTTTGTATTCCTCGCTGATTTTCTCATCGTTCGCTAGTTTGGCGAGCTTGAAAAATTCCTTGAGTTTAATTCTTTGTAGAAAGAGGTCCCGATTCCACCAGAGTGGTTTGGACTACTTTCTTGTTCTAGAGGGTGGGCATGCTGCGTGGTAGGCCTCCAGCAGTTAGTAGATAGGTAGTAGACTTCTCTATGTCCTTTGCGGATTTCACTGAGCCTGGGTTCGCGAGTTTCAAAGGTACTGTCTTTCTAAACTTCTTCCAGTTTGTGTTCCGGGGGTTTCTATAGACTTTCACTTTCGTAGTGTATTCGAATTGTCACTTGTATTGAATGTACCTATGATCTGAGAAGGATGGTCTTTCGAGGACAGTCCATCCAGATATATAGAAACTCTCTTCCGTTACGAGAGTTAGATCTAGCAAATTTGACGAGGTAGGACCCACGCTGGTGTATTCCTCTCCCACGTTTGCTACATCTATGTTTGTTGATAATATCCAGTCTAAGAGTGACTCACCTCGGTCGTTGATGTCGGGGCTTCCACACACACTGTGGTGGGTATTAGCATCCGTACCAATGATCAGTTGGTAATCTTTGGAGTAGGCTTCTTTAACCAGACTCTTTAGTTCTTCGGGTGGTGCGGACCTGCCGTGTGCCAAAAGCACTCTCACTTTCCAGCATAGCTACTGTCAGGTCGTCTGTGCTGTAATGAGACAAAAGGTAATAATAAATTCCTTTTCGTACTAGTACGACAGTCCTATTCTTGCTTACCGATATTGGGTAGAATGAGCTGTAGTTGGAGAACTTTAGTCAAGCTACCGAATTACCTGATGCAATCCAGGGCTCCTGGACGAAAGCTAGCTGTCAGCGGGTCCTAGCTTCAGGGCCATGTGGAGCTCAGCTGACACTGACTTCCTTTTATGCAAGTTGAGCTTCAGCACACTCAGAGTCATGAGCGGCTGGCTGCCCTGCACTCGACGGGTTGACTGCTAAGGTCACCGTCTTCTTCTTGTGAGTCGTCTAGCGCCAGACCCTGGGTGACCTATGCGATGGTGTCCAGACCGAGGTCCTTCTCCACCTCTCCTGCCTGCAGGGTGTGTGTGTCCTGATCTCCGGGCTGGCGCTTTTTGAAGCGCAGGTACACACTATCTAGGGTATAGGATTTCTTCTGCTGCTTTGTTTATCTGGAGGATCACATGCTGGCCCCCTCGTTTGTTAGTGGGCTACCAGCATGCAATACCTGCCAATCTGCAGTCGGAAGGAGCTTCTGCGCACGGTCCTCTTGGATGGCGATGGGGAAGAGTACTTTTGCTTTCGGTATCGACAGGATTAGCTTCCGGTCCACCACCTCCAACATCCAACAGCCCCCTCCCACATCGCTTCTAATTGGCAGACCGTTTGCGCCACCCACTTTAGCGTTGGGTCATCATTAAACTTCAGAATTTTGACCAGCCACCCAGCACCATCAAAAGTGGGCATTTGAGCTGTTGGGTTCTCTTCCATTCGTGTAAATAGGGAGTTTACCAGACGCGTGTGGACCAATTTCCACTGCGCCGCTGTCATCTTCCCATTCTCATCACTTCTGTCGATTAGAGCTACGATCAGGTGTCTCTTGGACACATTACTGATCTTCTTGTTCGACCCCTACTTTGCCAATTTAGGTGGAGGTTCCGCTCTCTTGGGCCCGTGTTGCTCGCCGGAGTGACGGTATTGTCTGTCGAGCGCTGTCTTTTGGTAGCAAGCAACTCTTCCACCTCGTTGGCATGCTCACTCATCGATGCCTTTATGTTTGGAACCTGCGCGTATTACTTACAGCGCTCCTCTACCTTCAGCTCGTCCCAAGCTAGCTTGAATTTCTCCTCCTGGGAGATATCCGCCTTGCCTCGCAGCCTGCCTATTATCTTGAGGGCCAACTTGTATTGAGCTTTAGCCTTCATCCCCTCCCTCGAACGCTTTGGCCCTTCCCTACGCAGGGAGCTGGTACCTGGTTCAGGCGAGCGGAGAAGGCTGTCTTCTTCTGCTTTGCTGATGGATATCACGCTCTCCAGGTCCGAGTCTGCATCGACAACGGCACCTGCGCGGCTCCTACAGCAGGGGTTGTGGCAGTACCGGTATTACAGCTGACGTGACCTGCTCCCTCCACGTCCGAGGTGTGGCCACTGGCGACAGGCAGAGAGGATTGGTAGCAGTCACACTTCCCACCGACGTTTGGCTTGACATCCCAAACCGTGCTTGATCATCCTTCCGCTCCATACTTGGCCCGAAGGTCCATACGTGTCTAATATTTTTCGGGGGAACCACCCCCTTTAAGCAATAAGCAAAACAAAAATATTTTAATAATTAATTTAATTTCTATTTCTCTTATATAAATTTTGCAAAGTACCAACACAAAATATTGTAATCAAATATCTAAAACCGGAAAACTGCTACAAAATTCAAGACATAATGTACAAAACTTTAATTAACATATGGAAAAGCTCAATTAAACTTCACGGCCTGCAGACCTCAGATCAAAGATCTGAAAATAAAGATCACAGGTTTTCGACTTTTGTGGTGGCAGAAGGGGTGTGGCAAAATTTAGAAATACACTTGTTCAGTACAATTCAGTACAATTCGTATCACAGGAGTAGCCTTCCTGGCCTGGCTCCAATTCATTGTCAGGTGCTTCGATCTCCGAGGCAACGTCATGCTTGACTGGGTTGTTGACAGGACGTGCCTCGGCCGCTGCATCTGACTTATACACTGCGCGGTAGCCGAAATTCAGCTCTCTTCTTGCTGCTTCTAACGGGGCCAGTGACTCCTTGTTGAGCACGAGCACTGCTTGGTTCATCGGAACCTGTGTCGCCTCAACTTTGACTATCCTCCAATCGAAAGGAGCCCTGGGTTGCATCGCTGCAGCACTCCAGCGCTCCAGCTCCTTCATGGAGGCAGGCACCCAGACTCTCGCCCTTGGTCTACTGGGCACCTCGCTCCATTCGACTGCTACGAGCTTCGCCCCTGGGTGGATCTCCCCGACTTGCGCTACCGCTACTTTATAAAGCTGGACGGGGCGCTCGCCTTCGCAGGCTATTATTTAAATGCAGCAGTGATACCACCCCATGGCTTTGCAGAATGGGGATGCCCGGCTGTTTCTCCAGCAGCACGAAACAGCGGTCGGCCAGAGCCGCTTCCAATGGTTCCTGGGAATTTTATATTTTGCGCGGCCTCTGCCCAGGAAGCCGATCAGCGTCCTTTCCTTGGCAATCTGCGCGAATAAAATATCTTACAGTACTCTGCAGCGCTTTGGAGCCGGTCCAGTAGCCTCCTGTGACTGCAGCATTTTGTGGGGAAACCTTCTTCGGTGCCTCTTTGCCGAAGTTGGGCAGCACCTTTGTTGCCCACTCGACCTTTTTCAACCACTGGTGGGTCGGGCTGGACATTTGGACTCAGCTTTAGGAGTCGATTTTCCACCCACCCCAAGACTAGGATGGGACCCCATTGGGTTCGCCCTATCGTCTTCCGCGGTAGCGGATCAGGCCAGGCCTTTGGGCCGCTGCCTTTCCCTGAATGGGATTGCTCCCTGCAGGCATTTGGAGTGCCAGACTCCTTTTTGTTTTGTTTGTTGCTGTTATCCATATTTTAATCCCACAATTTGCAAAGAAGGGGCGGTCCGTCCTGGCAGAGATTCACGTTGCCGTATAAGGCATCATTAGAACAGGGGGGTTGCCAAATCCCTGAGCTCTCCGTTAACGACTGGGCTAGTTTTTATACCGGGCCCCCAGCCAGGCTGACTCTCGGCACGGGTCGAAGAACACTTTTAGTCCGGCTCGGTGTGAGATGAGCGGTGGTGTTGGGATGGGGGTAGGTGGTGTGCAGGGGTGGGGGGTTGTGTGAGCTACTTATACGAGGTGGCACCACAAGCGCACCGTCAGTGTTGTTGTTTTGGTCTGTCTAAAATTCGTCATCTGATTCGAATTGTTGATGGTATTCGTCAATTTCCATGCGTGACTGTCCGCTGCCGTCTTCAGAACGCTTATTCGGCACTATTGGTAGTTGAGGAGGCTGACTGTAGTCTCGGGTGTCATTCTGTCGGTCTCGATTCAAGTCTTCTCTGAATTCTTAGTACAAGTGTCTGTTCTGGTCAAATTTCATCTGCCTCGACTGAGCGTTTCGTTTGGGATGGATTTGGGAATTGTTTATGTTATGAGTTTGGTTCGGTGCTAAATATTTTAATGGATCAAAGGGTTGAATGTATTGTTGATTTGAATTTGTGTTTCTATTATTATTAATGTTTGTATGGTGACGTTAAGCTATGTTTTTCCTACAGTGACCCCTTGTCCCCACTATCTTTGCAATCAGATCTTGATGCCCTTAACAACTGGTGCCTAATCAACATTCTACCTCTTAACATGTCTAAATGCAATATAATGACTTTTCACCGCAATAAGCCATACCTTTTCGATTACTCTATCAATAACATTATCCTTCAACGCCTTTTCAAAGTTAACGACTTGGGCATTACCTTTGTACCTAATCTATGTTTCAACTCTTATATCTCTACTATCTCTAACAAAGCCAAAGGAGTCCTTGGTTTTGTCAAAAGATGGTCTAAGGAATTTACAGACCCGTATACTACAAAACTTCTGTATGTTTCTCTGGTCCGGCCTATCTTGGAATATGGTTTTTGTGTCTGGTCTCCTCACTACCAAAAATTTCAGGATATGCTCGAATCAGTACAGTTCCTCATCTTTGCTCTCCCTTTTTATGAAAGTAGGTTGCGCCTAATTAACCTCCACTCTCTTAAATCCCGTAGAACCTGCCAAGGAGTTCTCTTCCTCCATAAGCTTCTCTCTGGTGAGGTCGAATCGACTGCCCTCACCAGCCTTATTAGTATTGCTGTTCCTTTCCGCCCGACTAGCCATTACTTTCCTTTTTATCTCCAACTCTGTCTTTCTAACTACTCGGATTTTGAATCTTTCCGTAGCCTTTGCCGTAACAATAACCAATTTTTCCATCTGTTTTCCTTTGATACTAGTTCTAATATGGTCAAAACTATCTTAATCAATAGCTTAATTTAATTTAAATAGCTCTAATACGGAATTGTTCAGCTACCGGCTTTTCTCTAACCTAAATTTGGCTGTTGGTGGGACCTTATCGGCTACTGAGCCGATAATCAGCTCCACCGGGTCTGAGAATTTGCATTAGCCCTTTCGTTTAATTAGTTGATATGTAATTTTACCCTTACAGTTTAACTGTACATTGTTAAACTTTAAACAAAAATAAACAATAAACAATTTTGATTTAGGATATTAGCGCTTAGTTTTGGACGATTATCAACACTCTGCGAAGTGGAGTCTTTGTATAAACTTTCTTGTTGTGCGACTTGTTTTATTTTTGAATGGTTGAAATGTCATGCCTTGCTAAGGTCATGAACAGTCTATCGGGAAGCATCCCATTTGAGATGTTTTCCCGGCATCTTCACTGATCTGTAGCTCGATGCCACCAAAGATCACTGCTTTCAATTGGGCATTGCCCGTAGGGTACAATTGCAATAAATCATCAATTTTGCGAATGAATGGGCTGAGACAGAATTATCACATTAGTGACGGTCACACTTAAATAAGCGGGCCACAATGCGAATTAAGTGAAAATAACACGCGGGTTCTTGTGCGGATACCGATTTGTCAAAAAATGTAATGTTCTCAATCGAACTTTTCTTGCGGAAATTTGCGAGCTTAATTCTGAAAGATCCTTGGAAGTGCTGTACAAGGATACTTTGCACTGGATTAACAATAATATTTTGATCTAATATATTAAAATCTATCAGGCGGTTCAAACTAATTTTTCTAAATGGTATTTTTTGGCATAAGTTCAATTTGTTCCTTTTGCGAACATATAATAAATTACCTTAATCGTAAGCTCACTTATGTATGTACCTACTGAGTATCGGGTATAACGTAGAGCCGCGGATTTAATTAATTAATTATAGATATCGATGTTTGTATTCGCTCAGCAGTCTGCAGATTTACCTAAACGTTACTTTCTCCGGAAATTTACGGTCCGGACCTCATATTCCTGACATAAAACTTCGTACTTTCCGTGGGGGCTCACGACTGAGGTAGGAGAAGGTTGAAGATCGGTCAACTACAAAGCTACGTACATTATCGGACAAACTGCACTCTCACATAAGGTCAATGGGTACCGTATAGGAAATTACAGGAATAACATCATCGTTCACACCTTGTACAAGTATCTTTACTCTGATAGCAAAGAAAAATTAGAAGAGCTGTCGCTCACTAATGTTATACCAACATGGGACCATTTTTCGGGGCTTTGGGAGAGGGGATGTGTTAAGTTAGATTTTTCATTGAACGAGATTATTGAAGTATTGAAGTACATAGCCTAAGGTAGTTAAGAGAACAGTATTGGAGTTCCTCTTAAGGCAACTTCGGGTAACCCGCAAGCAAACCAGCAATCGGCGACGGCGAATTGGGTTGCGTGCGGCCGACTGTGGCTCGCGGGAATGGTGGTATGTGGACACTGGCCACTAGTCGAATTACGTACAAAGCCACCGCACTCTCTTTCGCTCGAATACATCAAATAAACACATATTAATTAAAAGAAAACCGCGTTATTTCGTTTGATTTTGAATTGTTTAAAAATCTGAAAACTATTAGATTTTACATTGGCGCCCGACATCGGTTTTTCTTACTTCGCAATTGTTTGTTTCGCGTAGTGGTGGCTTAGACTGCGTGTTTAAAAAGACCAGACAACCGTCACTGATTTGTACATTGCCACTTACTTGCCCTTTTGGACTCTCGGCATCTTGGAGGCTGGCGAAACTGGAAGTGCTGATGGACCGTCAGAAAGGAAGATCACTTTCTTTAGACTCCCTAGAAAGTTTGCAGGTATTCAATGCCATAAATTGAGCATCACTAGTTAAATATTGTTCGGTTGTTCGTAAGTACATACGGTCATACACGGAGAGCACAGATCCATTTCCGGCACCTTGTTTCTTTATACCTTATTTACCAAATTAATGTGCATAACAAAGTGAAAGTCTTACAATTATACGTACATATGTACACACATAAGTTCGGTAAAATTGTTCGAACATACTTACATACATACATACGTATATTCATGCTGACTACCACTTAAATGTACATAAACAGAACAACTAGAAAACAACACGCATATATGTAAGTTAACACATAAATTCCATAGCAACTAAGTAACACTACATGGATAATGCTGACACGCCAAAATGTGGGTTCAGTGCTCCGCACTAGCAACAATCAGCAGCGATCGTATGACACTTCGTGGCTGGAGTGCTTTGGCGCTTAGAATGCTGAGTCGGCATGCCGACTATGGTCCGATGGCGCGATGCATTGTCTTCACTGAGTAGAATTATGTTTTGCCTTTGTCTTTAGCTTTAGTTTGATTTTGAATAAAGTAGACGCAAGTCACTTCGAATTGCACTCCGGCACACAGCCGTCATTTGTCTTTACTGAACTATATTACTGTACCACAAGGACAGTAATCAACAAAGGGGACGAAGTCAAGTCTCCCACCATAATCATCATAACATAACACACCTAAGGATCCTACCCGGATCAACATCCTAAAGGAAGGCCACCGCACTTGGACCACACCTTCAGGAGCCACGTGAGCACACCACGGCCACTGGATTACGTAACTAAATAACTGGCGCCCAACGTCCCAATACCCACCAAAATTCATAGGCAATAATACAAAAACATGTAAGTTTGTCAAGTGAACCCAAATAACAAATAATAAGTTAAAGAAAAAAAACACGCAAGAATTGAAGTTGTGAAAAAATACATATTTTGCCAAGAGAAAACAATTGCATACTTTTACCAAAAGTAAAAATAAAATCCATTGCATACTTTCACTAAAAATAAAAACCATTGCATACCCTCACTAAAAATAAAACCATTGCATACCTTTAATGCATGTTTTTATTATAAATAAACAATTGCCTACTTTTACTAAGACAATTTATGCCCAATGCGAAAAGTTTCATACAAGTGTCGAGGTTAACAAATGAGCTGGAACACCTATAGGGAAATTAAAACCGAGTACAGCAGTGACGATAGTGTAGGCGAAGAACAAGTTGGTTGGTGCCCAGAAGATCAGGTAGGCAACACAATGGACCCTTCACAAATTCAAGCCCTCATTGATAATGCCGTTAGATCGGCACTGTCACAACAACAGTCCCAAATAAATTCAATAACTCAAGAAATACAAAATTTGCAAGTGAAAACGCCATCGGTCGTCTCTTACAAAAAAATAACTGTCGTTCCTGGGGTAAAATGTGACATAAAACTCGACATAATAAAATCCGTACCAGACTTCTCTGGTGCACAAGACCAATATGTTGCTTGGAGACAAGCAGCAGTTAATGCGTACGAACTTTTCAAGCCCTTCGACGGCAGTAGCGAACACTACCAAGCAGTAGCCATTCTTAGAAACAAGGTCACAGGGCCTGCTGGAGCCTTACTTATCTCCTACAACACGGCGCTAAATTTCGACGCCATCCTGGCTAGATTAGACTGCACCTATGCCGACCGAACATCCTTGCGCCTACTGAGGCAAAACTTAGACATGGTCAGACAAGGTGAAATGACACTTATGCAGTACTATGATGAGGTCGAAAAAAGACTAACTCTGGTAACTAATAAGATTGTTATGTCACACGAACAAGAAGGCGCTGATTTGCTTAACGCTGAAGTTAGAGCCGATGCCTTACACACTTTCATATCAGGCTTGAGGAAACAACTCAAAGCTGTCGTATTCCCAGCACAGCCCAAAGACCTGCCCTCTGCGCTAGCTCTTGCTGTAGAAGCAGAAGCCAGCATAGAGAGGAGCATGTTTGCAAACTCCTATGCTAAAGTTGTTGAGGAACGATCCCAAACAGCTGAAAACAGCAAACACAGACCATATGGTAAGCCGAATAAAAACTACAAGGAAGACCACGGTCAAGATCGAAATCCTCATTACAAACACAAGAGAAATGCTCCAAAGGAGCAACCCAATAAAGAAAGCCAAGAGCAAGCTCCACAACCGATGGAGATAGATTCTTCTTCCAAATTCAGGCAGCGTACTGAATATAATCAGAACCAACCAAACGAGTCAAACGCTCCTAAGAGGAGGAACTCCTCAGAGCGACAAACAGGTCCGAGACGGCAACGTCTTAATAACATTGTTCAAGTGGATTCCGAAGAACAAAAAATAGCATACGAAAAAGCCGCAAAGGCTGCTGTCGAAGAAATTGACAGCGAGGAAGAGTACGATCGAGTCGACTCTGTCCATTTTTTAGGGAACACTCCCGGTTACCGTTCATTGAACGACGGTTGGCTGGGAGAACATTAAAAATGCTAATCGATACTGGCGCGGCAAAAAACTATGTTAAGCCCGTAAAGGAGCTGAAAACCATATTGCCGGTCGCCAAACCCTTCTCAGTGAATTCAATCCACGGGTCCACTGAAATAAAGGAGAAATGCCTGATAAACATTTTTAATCACACTTCCCCTTTTTTTCTATTAGACACACTTAGTTCGTTCGATGCCATTATTGGATTCGACTTGTTAACACAAGCCGGGGTACAGTTGAACCTTACAAAAAGTCTACTAGAGTATCAGGGCATTTCTGAAGAAATTCAATACCAGAAATGCACTGATGTAAATTTCACCGATGTAAACGACATCGTAGTTCCTATCTCCGTCAAAAAGGAGTTCAGGAACATGATACTTAAGAGGAAAAAGGCCTTTTCAACAACAGAAGAAGCACTCCCTTTCAACACCTCTGTCACCGCCACAATCCGCACGGTTGACAATGAGCCAATATATGTCAGAAGTTACCCAAGTCTAATGGGCGTTTCTGACTTCATAAACAATGAAGTCAAGCAACTACTAAAAGACGGCATCATCAGACCATCAAGGTCACCCTACAACAGCCCAACGTGGGTTGTTGACAAAAAAGGCACAGACGCCTATGGCAACACAAACAAAAGATTAGTCATCGACTTCAGGAAACTGAACGAGAGGACTATACCTGATCGTTACCCAATGCCCAGCATTCCCATGATTCTAGCGAACCTGGGAAACGCTAAATACTTCACTACCCTCGATCTAAAGTCAGGGTACCACCAAATATACCTTGCGGAACATGACCGCGAAAAAACCTCATTCTCTGTTTGCGGTGGCAAATATGAATTCTGCCGACTGCCATTTGGTCTTAAGAATGCTGGCAGCATCTTCCAAAGGGCAATTGATGATGTTCTAAGGGAACATATTGGGAAAATTTGTTACGTCTACGTAGACGATGTCATAGTTTTCTCAAAAAACGAAGTAGACCATGTCAGGCACATTGACACGGTACTCAAGTGCCTGATTGAAGCCAATATGAGAGTAAGCCAAGAGAAGACTAACTTTTTTAAAGAAAGCGTAGAGTATCTTGGTTTCATCGTAAGCAAAGACGGCACCAGATCCGACCCAAAGAAGGTCAAGGCCATTCAAGAGTACCCCGAACCCAAAAGCGTCTACAGTGTCAGATCTTTCTTGGGTCTGGCAAGCTATTACAGAGTCTTCATAAAAGACTTTGCATCCATAGCTCGTCCAATAAGCGACATTCTAAAAGGAGAAAATGGTTCAGTGAGTAAGCATAGGTCAAAGAAAATAGCAGTCGAGTTCAACGAAACCCAGCGCAACGCGTTTCAACGCCTGCGCAACATCTTGGCGTCAGAAGACGTAATTTTGATGTACCCAGACTTTAAAAAAGCTTTTGACCTAACCACTGACGCCTCAGCAAACGGAATTGGTGCAGTCCTATCCCAAGAAGGCAGACCAATTACCATGATTTCTCGCACCTTAAAAAGTGCAGAGCTGAACTATGCAACCAACGAAAGGGAGTTGCTAGCTATCGTGTGGGCTTTAGGTAAATTGCAAAACTACCTATATGGCTCCAGAGAAATTAACATTTTCACTGACCACCAGCCTCTCACTTTCGCAGTAGCAGACAAAAATACCAATGCGAAAATAAAAAGGTGGAAAGCCTACATCGACCAATACAACGCCAAGGTTTGCTATAAGCCTGGCAAAGAAAATTTTGTAGCAGATGCGTTGTCCAGACAAAATCTCAATGCCCTACAAAATGAACCTCAATCAGACGCCGCAACCGTTCACAGCGAACTTTCACTGACCTACACGGTCGAGGCCACGGACAAACCGCTAAATTGCTTCAGAAACCAGATCATTCTGGAAGAAGCGCGTTTCCCATTAAAACGCATCATGATTTTGTTCCGCAACAAAACTCGCCACCTGATCAACTTTACCGCTAAGAGCAGCATTTTAGAAATCCTCAAAGAAGTTGTAAACACGGAGGTCGTGAACGCTATCCACTGTAGCCTCCCCACATTAGCAAGTTTCCAACACGAATTAATTGCTTATTTTCCTTCTACAAAATTTCGGTTTTGTAAAAATCTCGTACAAGACATAACAGATAAAAGCGATCAGTTGGAGTTGATAAATAGCGAGCACAACAGGGCGCACAGAGCAGCCCAAGAAAATGTCAAACAAATCTTGCGCGACTACTACTTTCCGAACATGAGCAATTTAGCCAAAGAAGTAGTCTCAAATTGCAAAGTTTGCACGCAAGCAAAATATGACAGACATCCCAAGAAACAACAGCTTGGCGAAACGCCGATTCCTCAATACACGGGCGAAATGTTGCACATAGACATATTCTCAACCGACAAAAAGCAATTTTTGACTTGCGTCGACAAGTTTTCCAAATTCGCCTTGGTACAACCAATAATATCAAGAACAATTGTCGACATTAAAGGTCCCCTATTGCAAATTGTGAATATGTTTCCTAACATTAAAACAATATATTGCGATAATGAACCTTCATTCAACTCAGAGACCATAACATCCATGTTGAAAAACCAATACAACATCGATATTGTAAACGCTCCTCCTTTGCACAGTTCATCAAATGGCCAAGTGGAACGATTCCACAGTACGTTAGTTGAGATCGCTAGGTGCCTAAAAATTGACAAAAAAATTGAGGACACAGTTGAATTAATACTGAGAGCAACAGTAGAATACAATAAATCGCTACATTCGGTCATTTGCGAAAAACCAGTTGAAATTCTTCATGAGGGACCTAAAAATCGCAGTTCAGGTATTACTTCTAAACTGGCAAAAGCCCAACAAAACACCATAGAAAGGTGTAACGCAAACAGGCAAAACCGCGTATTTGAGGTAGGAGAGGAAGTATTCCTCAAAAACAACAAGAGGTTAGGAAACAAGCTAACCCCTCTCTGCACCAGACAGGAAATACAAGCAGACCTAGGAACGTCTGTCTTAATTAAGGGGAGGGTGGTCCACAAGGACAACCTAAAATAGTTTTACCTTATATTTAGTTAGGAAATAAGTTCTCCAAGACAAAGCACCACAATTTCACCACTCAATCCAAATTACAGGTTCACCTTCGTAGCGCTTATCATCCTTGCAATAGCAAATGGTCGGATCACCGATTTCTCGCATGCCAACTACATCCCAGTAATAGACGGTGAAGTATTGGTGTTCGAACACCGTGACTACTTAAGGCACACTACTAACCTTTCTGAATTTGTCAACATAATAGAAGAGACAGAAAAATTGTCCGATTTATTCCCACAATCACATATGCGCAAACTGCTTGATGTTGATTCCGACCACTTAAAAACACTGCTGTCCGTCCTTAAGATACACCATAGAATGGCGAGGAGTTTAGACTTCCTAGGCACAGCCCTAAAGGTAGTGGCAGGTACCCCAGATGCCGCTGATTTCTTAAAAATCAGGGTAACAGAAGCACAGTTAATCGAATCAAATTCCAGACAAATTGCCATAAATTCTGAGACACAGAAGCAGATAAACAAACTAACTGATACCATAAACCAAATAATAAAAGCTCAACAAAATAAATTAACCGACACTCCACACTTGTATGAGACGCTCTTGGCTAGAAACAGAATGCTAACCATCGAAATTCAAAATTTAATCCTCACAATAACCTTGGCAAAATCTGGTATAGTAAATCCTACAATATTAAATCACGCAGATTTGAATTCACTTGTCAAGCAGGACACCCCAATAGTTAGTTTAATAGAAGCCTCAAAGATTAGGGTCCTTCAGTCCGATGATATAATTCACATACTAGTAGCCTTCCCAAGGGTCGAAGCCAGATGCAAGAAAATCACCATCTATCCCGTGTCTCACAATCACACTATACTACGTCTCGACGAGAACTCACTGGCCGAATGCGAAAAGGACACCTTTGCGGTCACGGAGTGCATTCAGACCGCACACAACAGCTTCTGCGAACGATCTCGACGCGAGTCCTGTGCGACATTACTCTACTCGGGAAGCATGGCCCAATGTCACACTCAACCCAGTCACCTAAAGGAAATAATGCCCGTCGATCATGGCGTTATCATCATCAACGAGGCGACTGCTCGCATACGCACAGATGATAGCCCAGAAGTAATCGCAAAAGGAACCCACTTAGTAACGTTTGAACGAGTGGCTATCGTCAACGGAACCGAATTTGTAAACGAGCAAAAAGCAATGAATAAAATTCCTGGCATCGTAAGGTCTCCACTTCTAAGGATCATCGGTCATGACTCGACTCTGAGTATCCCATTCTTACACCGAATGAGCAACGAAAACTTACGCTCCATCCAAGAGGTGAAGGAAGACATCGACAATGCTGGATCGCCCAAATTATGGTTCGCTGTTGGAGCAATACTAAATGTGGGTCTCATTGCCTCACTCATCCTTGTCCAGGCAATAAGGAAGAGACGAGCATCAATAAAAATTCAAGGTGTGATCGACAACTTTAATATGACCGGGGACGGTCATAAACTTGAGGGGGGGGCAGTTAACACATAAATTCCATAGCAACTAAGTAACACTACATGGATAATGCTGACACGCCAAAATGTGGGTTCAGTGCTCTGCACTAGCAACAATCAGCAGCGAT
The DNA here is from genome assembly GCA_035041765.1 of Drosophila algonquin. Taxonomy (NCBI): domain Eukaryota; kingdom Metazoa; phylum Arthropoda; class Insecta; order Diptera; family Drosophilidae; genus Drosophila; species Drosophila algonquin. Next base: position 312,735 of record JAWNKY010003068.1, read on the forward strand.
CGTATGACACTTCGTGGCTGGAGTGCTTTGGCGCTTAGAATGCTGAGTCGGCATGCCGACTATGGTCCGATGGCGCGATGCATTGTCTTTACTGAGTTTGATTTTGAACGTAACGTAATATCAAACTAACTAAATAACGTAACTAAATAACTTGTATATCAAAATATAAAAGTACAAACGGTGGTCTATTTATTGCATTTTAATAATACTGCTCGTGTGTTTGTGCAATCGCAAAGTGTCCCAGTGTCTTTTCGGTTTTCTGGCTTCCCTTTAACCGCTACGTACAAATACACGTAAATACATACGTACAGAAATATGCTTCCAATTGCACATACAAACAACACTTGGTAAGGGTTCTTCGGCACCAACGGCTGCGTGCGCTCGCGCCAAATTTCTCGCTTGCTCTTTTCTCCACTGTTTTGCATACCATACGGGTCAGGCTTGGTTCGATCGACTGTATTACATTCGTCTTGGGCGAGCGCTCGCGCAAAATTTTTTTCTCTTGCTCTTTTAAACCTCCGCACCCCGCATTCTACACCTGTTGCCCACAAAGTGGCTACAGCGAACATCTGACTTGCTTACTTTCGGTTCACATATTGCGCCAGGGTGTGTGTGTGTTCGACTAAGCAAGCTAAATTGGTGAGTACTAAGTTCAACTAGCTTTTTAAAAAGCAAGTCAGCTTCTTCTTAAATTACTGCGTCGTAAGAGAAGACAATACCACCACAATACTCAGAGTAGTTTTCGACGGATCCGCTTAAAGGAGGAGCTAAGAACATTTAAATTGGATACCGTCACTTATGGAACAAAACCAGCATCATTTGAAGCCGTTAGTTCTATGCACCAACTAGCAGCAGACGAGTTGTAGTTTGTCTGTATATTCTCTTCGAAGCCAACTCAGTGAGTTGTTTTTATCAAACATTACAAAATTTTACGATCCACATAGACTTATAGGCCCATTAATTACCAAGGCAAATTTCATCAATTATTTCATTAGCTGTAGAAAGAAAAGTTAAATTGAAATGAAAGTTTGCTAGTCTCCTTATGCACAACTTGGTCGGCTTCATTCAGAAGTTTGATTCTATGAAAAAAATTTCTTTCCCACGTCTATCCTTCCTGACTTTGCAGTCGTTTTGGCTTGGATCAAGAACTAGCCAATATTTTTGTTGCAAATAGACCTTCTGTTATTCAGGAACTCACATCTGGAATGTCTTGGCAGCACGTATTTACTGATCTCAACCATGCCGATATGCTTTCTTGAGAATCATTGCACATCAAACCTTTGACGGTGTGGCACACCGCGAACCGATCCTCCAACTAACCAACATATGTATGTGCCACGACAGCATAGTGACGCCCCGCAACGGGCAATTGCCTCATCACGATCGTACAGTGGTGCTCCACAAAAAATTAAACCAATTTTCGCACTGACCGATCGCGAAGTGGTGCTTGATTGGTCGTCATTTGATTAGTTATTAGTCTTATTAAATTATCTAGTAATATTTTCTCATTGATTCGATAGTTTGCCTGCCTGCAAGTCAATTGAGGAAAACTTGTCGTAAAATTGTTAGAAGTGGATAAAAAAAAAACAACAGAAAAGCCCACTAGTAATTTCGACCGATCTTATACAAATTATCCGCGAAATATTATGAAGCCAAACTTTAACTAATTTTTACAAAATGTTTGCATATTTTTTTCATCCATTTTTAAATTTTTGTGCTAGATATTTCATATGTTCAATCATAGATTTGTAATACTTTTCGAAGCCATGTAATTTTTTTTATTCAAAAATGTATACTATAGGATTTGGAGAACTAGATATTATGTAATTCGTCCATATTGATAGAAGTAGATTTTCCATGAAATATATTGAATCTGTTTGAAATTTAAATGTTATTATTTCGAAATGAGTAACTCAAAGTGTAAAGTTGTGTCCCCATAAATAGACAATAGACAATGCACTAGCTACACGACCCGTCCCACTATTCTCCCCAACATTTATTACATCTTCATAAGAGAGCGGCTCTGGATCTGTTCTTTTGATTCATTTGTTTTTCCTTTCAGTAATCGTATTACTATAGTACGTAGTGATGTGAGATTGAAGAAATAAGCCTAGCTGTAATCGTGCTAGTAAAAATATTGGCTTGATCTATTTATATATATCGTCTTGTTCAATGACTCGTTGCTCTTTTATAATAGGTCTAAAGTTTCACTCTCAAAACAGATCTTGTCCTTGCTAGATGCCGACTATTCGGTGGATGTATTAAAGTTCCCCATCGAAGAAGCCTAAGTTTGGCGCACGTCATTACTGATATGTGTGATCTAACGCTATCCATATGAAAGAAGCTCATGGCAGATAATTCCCTTCCTTTGAAACTAGTATTGAGCATTATTAGCCGACACATTATATGGACAGTTGCTTGCATTTTCGCGTTTATCGTAAAAAAATATACAATATAGCGAATTTTTTGTTTATCTCCATGTTTAACTCAATTTATAAAACAATGTTATCTTATAAAAAATCGGACAACGTTATTGTTTATATGAATAGCGGGGGGTTGATATGCGGCGGTACAGCGATGCGTGCGGTAACAGTAACAGTAATGTTTTGGATACAAGCAATACCAACACACCTATGCGCGTACAAATAGGTGTATAAGCGGGGCAATACAATTATGAATATATGAATAGGGCAAGTTATAACATTAATGAACATCGACAAATAAAACAAGGCGGCTAATTTCTCAACAATGACTGTTCGGTCAAATGGGCCCCCCAGTGTCATACAAGTCAGTTATCATGTCAGTCATCATGTTAACATGAACATCATGAACATATACGCGCTAACATCATGTCTGTAAAATCCAACCGCTCAGACGTACTGAATGTTATTTTTCAACCTTCGGTAGTATTTATAATCAGAGAGTGCACCGCCCAATTCTGTACCTCCACAAAAACCCTTGTGGAATCAATATTTTGGCGCCCAACGGAGGGCAGTGCATAGATCTGTGTTAAATAACTCTAAGTTATACTTGGCCTCGGAAGTCAGTCTCGCGGAACCGAAATAACCGAGTGCCCAGCCTACATAACATTCGCATAGAAGCAACGGAACACTTTCGCTGTCGCCATTCTCGTCACATTCGTCGCGTACGCGCCATTGCCCTTCTGGTCGCAGCTGCCGGCAGTCGCTACCAGCTAAGTTTGCGCTCTACTTTTCTCCAGTTCTTCATCGCTTCGTTTTCTCTTCGTCACTTGTATACATCGCTCAGTCGCTCTCTAGCGCTGAATCTATCGCTCGTTGCCGCCCACGATATTCCAGCTCTTTATCTGCTATTCTTAATCTTCTTTAATCTTCTTTCTTTTTTCGCCACTGAGATCGACGCTGTGTATATATGTAGATCCAGAACTGGAGCCACTGTCACTGCGCTGCGTAACGCTACAACTATCGCTAGTTGCCGTCCACGCTATTCCGCCTCGGTGACTGCTGATCTTCATCACATCGTTATCTCTCTATTCGTCGAAAGGTACATAGCGCAGCTAACATATTAAACACTGCCGCTGTCTACCACTACAGCGATCGCTCGATGCCGCCTACGCTATTTCAGTTCTTCGACTATTTCCATCGGTCCGGTAAGCCGCTCTTCGTCGCCGTCTGCCGTTGCAGCGCACCCCTCGTCGCTTTCGCTGGTCAACGGCCCGCCGCTCTTTATCGCTCTTGTTGCGCCGCCGCAGCGCTGTCCTACTTTATGCAGGCATTAACTGTGAAATCTAGCATCGAAGCCTTGGACATAGACGACAAGGCTCAAGGCTTCCCCGATTGGCGCTGCCAACCTTCGATTGCAACCATACGGAATACAAAAACTTCATTGCATCCATTAAACAGCTGACCGATCGGGAGAATTTTTCAAGCATTGAGAAGTTCAATCACTTACTAAATTGCTTAAAGGGTGAGGCATTAAAAACTGTTAAGGCGTTTTCAGTCACAAGTGAAAATGATCCCATGGCCTTGGATAAGCTTCGTGGTCGCTATGGCAAACTTGCTCTAATCTACATGGAAACAATATCATCACCCTTCGAGCTGCAGCAAGTCTGCCTGGACAAGTGTGACCAACAAACCCGGACCAAGTGCAATGAGTCGCTGGATTACACATCATTGCCGTCATGGAAGAACTGCGTTAACCTTCTCGAGCACGTCGCAGCGCTACCAATGCCCAACCTTCATTGTTTCCACTGACGACCGCGTTATGCGGGCTCTTCTAAGCTCCTGGACGCAGACCGAGTGAGTGCGAGCGGTTCAACGCCATTTAGGCAGCACAACGGCGAGATGTAGTAAATAGGCAGAGGCGCTGTCTCAACTGCCTGTCTAAAGGTCATCAAGTGGCAACGTGTGCTTCAATCAATCGCTGTCGGAACTGCGGTCTGTCTCATCACACGCTTCCGCAACATACTGCAGGGCATGGAATGCAATGGAACTACGGTCATCCTGGCAACCGCCATGGTCCTGGTCAAGAACTCAATGGGTTCCTACAGAACAGGCAGTGCACTTCTGGACTCATGCTCCCAGGTCAATTTCAATGATTTTTTTTTCTCAGAAACTCCACCTACCGCGAGACAGGACACGACATTCAAATCCGCAGCATCGTTGATTCGCATACATCCATCAAGTCCAGGTCACAACTTCTATTAAATCTCGCATTTCGCCATTAGAGCTATCATTGGATCTTTGTGTCACGACTCACATAGCATATCAACCTGATGCCGAGATTGATAATTCTACTTGGAATCGCCCACCCAACACCCCATTAGCAGTTGAACGATTCTACCAGGCTCGAAACGTCGACATGTCGCTAGACACTGAAGCATTCTTCGACATTCTTGCAGTAGGCCATGTCAAACTGGGTCCCAATTTACCTATACTACAAAAAACTCTCTTTGGGTGGGTAGTCTCTGGCATCCATCGTAAACAACACACCGCTGATACAGTTGCTGCTTAGCACAAAGCATAGCGTCCATCGATACCAACCTGAATCGACTATGGGAAATCGAAACCGTCTGCAGCCTAGTCAAAAAGCTCAAACCTCAGCACAGTGTTTGTGAGAAACACTATCTACAATCAACTCGACTCGATGAGAAGGTGCGCATTGTCGTAAAATTGCCATTAAAAGATAATCCATCCTAGCTTGTTAGCTCTTTTGAGATCGCTCGTCGCAGGTTCATGTGTGTGGAACGCCGAATCTCGCACTCTCTGGACATTCGCACACAATACACCGACTTCATGAACGAATACGAAAGGTTGGGTGACATGTGAATAGTCACCAGACCGGACTTATCTGCGCCTCACTATTAGATACCGCATCATTGCGTGATGAAGCTGTAAGCCGTGAATCCACCAGGTTAAATCCGCACTTCCAACCAAATATCGCTAAAAGACCGCAAATACCAGTACATTCTTTGGCGAGCATTTCCAGAAGAACAGATGCGTACGTACCAGCTCAACACCGTGACCCACGGAACGGCATCGGCACCATACCTAGCTGTAAGCAGTCCACACCACTTGGCAGATGGGTATCTTGCTATCCTCATTCTACGTTAATGACTTGCTAACTGGAGCGGATAATCTTGCAACTTTGCTCACCATTAAGGATGAAGTCCTTGAGATTCTGAATCGAGGTCAAATCATCGCGATTTTGTCGACAGTCTCGACACCAAGCACTTTAACCCATGCACAGACGGAGTAACCAGTGATCTGGGAGTCACTTAGAACCAACATACCGATATGCTACTCTTCGCGTTCACGCTCAAGAAGATACCATCGGACGTTATCGATCTCGATACAGAAGTGATCAAAACTGAACAACGAAAAAGCACTCACAGCGTCATCATAAGCTCCAACTATCTACTCGAGAAGTTGACCAATATAAGCTCCTACACTCGTTGCCTACATATTGTCGCCTGGATGTTTCGTTTCTACCACTCAACAAGGAAACCAACAAACTCCAAATGTCATTTAAAGGGGGGGTGGCTGGAAAGGGAATAGGAGGTGCTACGGGCAGTCACACTGTCCGCGTATGGCTGTGAATACTGTAACGCACAGTATAGCAGCCAGCTTCAGAGTGCATGGTAGTGAAGAAATAAAAAATGCTAACAGGACTTCATTTTAGAACTCACCAACATTAAAGAAAAGAAATTAGACATAGAACCTTTGTAATAAAGGTGCTTGACTTGAGAAAAACCGTCGACAGCTTGTGTAAGGAAAGCGACGCAGTTCCGATCATAAAGAAGGAAAAATTCAAAAGCAGGTTAAGAAGGAGAAGGATCTTCATATACAAGAGCAAGACAAGAATGAGATCAAGGTGCCAGAGGTGCACTAAGAGATAGGAAACTGACCCCAGTATCAGTGGGGAGGTTGCATGCAGTCACCGTTTGGAATGCCATTATCAAAGCCCGATGGAAACGGTTGGACGGGTCTTGGATTCGTATACACAATGGGAGGAAACCCCTTCAGGGGATCTCCCTTTATGCAAAACGATTCAATGGGATTTGTAAGGGGGCCATACCGGAACCAACAAGCTAGGAACGCTAGATGGAACTACGGACAAGAAATCCGTGTAAGATAATGGGGTCAAAATAATCGTCAGGGACAGTTAACTTGCACCGCAAGTACAGGCACCATTGGCATACGCAATTAGAACACTGTCAGATGCGGAAGTAAACTACGCGACAATAGAAAAAGAAATGCTTTCCATTATTTGTGCAATAAAGCACTTCCGGCATTACTTATCCGGCAAGAAGTTCAAAATAGTCACGGATCACAGACCGTTGACTTGACTAATGAGTATAAAGGAACCGGATTCCAAGTTAGTGAGGTGGAAACTGCAGTTGTTGGAATACGATTACGAAATTCTGTATAAGAATTCCCTTAACGTAGTAGCGGATGGCCTAAGTAGGATACAACCATGGTTATCATGATAGAGAATATATCAGAAGTAGCAACGAATGGGGAAACCATGCATTCTGCAGAGGAGGACTTGCGCCTTGGGTTCCCCATATCGGAGAAACCACTAAACGACTATAACATCAAGATCGTTGTAGAAAGAGGAAGTCCATCTAAGATAGAAAAGAAGGTACCATTCAGAAACAAGATTAGGATCATATGAACAGAGGACAATTTTGAAGAAGAGGCAATAGGATGAGGTAGCCTAATAGGAGGGTAGCCGGAAGAACTGGTGATAGTTGTGCAGAACGCTTACTGCAAATATTTTGAGTACAGTAAAATATATAACGCAGTAAGATGCACAATCGTATTACCAGAGATAACAGATAGCAACCTACAGCAAAAAGCAGTCAAAGAGCATCATGACAGCATTAGCATAGGGGAATAGAGAAAACATTAGCGCATCTGAAAAAGAAGCTATATTTTCCGCATATGAAACCCATAATAGCCAAAACCATCAACAATAGCGACAAATGTCAAACAATGAAGTATGAAAGGAATCCCAAAAGATCAATTACAGTGCTACAGAGACCCCGGGAAAGCCAATGGAGATAGTACACATGGATTTATACTTTGTAAGCAAGAAATATGTACGTACTAACGGTCATTTACAAATTCTTCAGACACTCGTGGGAATATACTATTCCAGCAAAGGATACTATAAAAAAAACTTTATGACACTATTTGGGATTCCGAGCAAGATAGTTTGCGATCAGGCAGTAAAGTTTTCATCAAATTTGCTTAAAGACTTTTGTAAGCAGTATGAGGTAGAGATGCACATGACTTCCTTTCAGCAGTCATCAAGTAACGCAACAGTCGAGAAATTACACTCGACAATAACCGACATATATAGAATAAAAATGGAACAGAAGAATGAGAAGACGATAGAAGCAAAACACGAAGACATATTAGCAGAAGCTTTTATATCTTATGATAACGCAGAAGGAACGCACATTTTCATGAGTACCGTGTCATTTAATAACGAGCACGATTACCTTCAGAAAATTAATGCTTTTCAAGCAGAGATTTATGCTAAGGTAAAAGATAGAGTAGAAAAAGAAAGAAAGAGAGTAGAAAGAGTAGGAGTAGAAAGAGGTTAAAAGAATAGAGATGGCAAATGTAGACAGGCAGGATCCGGCAATGGTAGAATGGTGAAATTTGTAGGAAAAAAATAAGAGAAACAAGTTAACACAAAAATTCACAAAACACAAGGTACAGACAGATACAAATTTAACAGTAACTACGACAAAGCCACAGAAAGTCCACAAACAGAAGATTAACCAAAAGTAATGAACAATGATAATTTCAGATGGGTCGCGAAGGCAGAGACGGAGAGAAATGAAATTAGAGAGAAAAAAAGTGACGAACCAATTGCGCAGGTCACTTTAGAACCAGCACGAATAATACAAACATACAAAACGTTTGTACACATAGTTCGACTTAATGAATATATAGAGAGTGTCGAACACTTGGAGCAGACGCTCAGGTATATTCAAGAAAGCAGCGAGACAAAGGATTTGGTTAGGTCATTCCAACGAAAGCTATACCTAGTAAAAGAAAAAAAAAAGAAATGATAAGCCCCAAAAAGAGTTCCAGGAGAGCGCTAGTCAATGGAGTAGGATCGGTCATAAAGACAATCACTGGAAACATAGATGCGAAAGATGCAGAGCGATTGGAAAAAGAAATTAGGAAGTTGCAGGAGGATGAAAGGAAATTGGACGAGGAGATAGGTACACAGGAGAACATGGACAATAGGTTCATTATAATGTTTAAGAATCTAACAAAATATATTAATGAGGAGCAGATTAGAGTGACCTCTTTCATAAATAATTATAAGAACGGTATAAGAAAAATATTTGTCGAAGAGGATAAGAGAATTTTTAGTTTAGAATACATCGATAGGATTTCGGTCACAATAGACATGATATCAAAACAAGGAAGAATCACAGAAAATGATCGAAAAGTTAGAGGACCAAGGAAATTGTTTCGGAAGTACACATATACGAAGTTTTACAGCTAAAAGCAATTATGAATAAAATATTTTTTTTTCCAATTTTTATTTGTCATCTGTCTAATTCAAGACAATAAACAAATTATAATTACAAACTATAAACTATAAAATAACCGGATGGTTTGAGCTCCAATGAGCTCAATCCATATATTTAAATTTTTACATTTTTACGTTATTTTGTTTTTATTTCTTATTCTTATTTATTTTATTTTATTATACATTTTCTTATTTATATGGAAAATCCAATACATGTATTCTGTTCGGCTAAGAGCCTGCCCATGGCAGCATAAAGACTGGCATAGCTTACTCTCTTCGCAAAACATTGATCTCAATGCATCGTTGCTGCTGCTGCCCTACGCCCTACGCTCTCAATCGTTACATCGCCCTTTCCCTAAATTCGTAAACCGACAAGAGCTGTGAGGGAGGCTCATCAGCAGAGCAGAAGTCACTTAAAATTTGAACGTCTTCGTGAGCAAACGTCGTATCGCCAACTTTCGTATCGTATTGTCTCTCGCTTAGAAAACAAAATCGAACATACCCATATACACAATATACATACATACATACGTTGAAACCAAACCCATTTGTGTTTAATTAAATTTTGCAAAATACGCTGCTGAAGAAGCTCAGTAGCTCAACATATTCCGGTATGATTGAAAGTTCATCCAGTACAGGTAACATTCTTCTTAAAAGTATTCTTTCAAATACTTTAGAGAATGTTACCAGCAGACTAATGGGACGATATGACGAAGTGCAAGATTCCGGCTTGTTAGGCTTGGCAATCATAATTACTTCTGCACATTTCCACTGTCTTGGGAAGTATTCCAATCTTAGCATAGCATTTTATATGTATGTAAGCAATCGGATCCATTTTGGCGGAAGATGTATAATGGTATTTGCGCAAATTTTGTCGTATCCAGGAGATTTTCTTTTATTTAGCTTTTTTATTTCCTCATCTACTTCTTTAACGGTAGTAGAGGATATCGGGATGCTCATCTGACATGGAGTGTCTAGAAAGCGTTGTACCTCAGCGATCTTCTTCCAGGTTGGGCTTAAACACCGAGCTTACTCTACTCTACTCTTTTCTCAGTCGCTCCTCTAAAATCAATATTTGTTATGGTAAGAGATTAAATCTTCTCCAAACTTAACATTAGTAACTCCTCTGGCCTTGTAGATACTAAATTTAACTGTAAGGAAAAACGTACTATGTTAGCCTTAAACTATTTATGCCTTAGTTCACATATTTCCGACATCTGAAATAAAGCCTTGGGAGTTCTTGGATAAATCAAAGATGGTCTAAGAAATGTACTAACCTTTATACTACCAAGCTTTTGTATGTTTCTCTGGCCCGGCCTATCTTGGAATATGGTTCAAGCATTTGGTCACCTAACTACCAAAAATTTCAAGATATGCTCGAATCAGTACAAAAACAGTTCCTCATCTTTGCTCTCCGCAGACTCAACTGAGACCCTTCGATCCATCTCCCTTCTTATGAAAGTAGGTTGCGCCTAATTAACCTCCACTCTCTTAAATCCCCTAGAAACTGCCATGGAGTTATTTTCCTCCATAAGCTTCTCTCTGGTGAGGTCGAATCGACTGCCCTCATCAGTCTTACTATTTTTTGATAATATTTTTAATAATACTATCTTATTAGAATTGCTGTCCCTTCCCGCCCGACTAGCCATTACTTTCCTCTTCATCTCCAACTCTGTCTTTCTAACTACTCTGATTATGAATCTTTCCGTACCCTTTGCCGAAACTTTAACATATTTTTCCATCTGTTTTCCTTTGATACTAGTTCTAAAAAGGTCTAAGCTATCTTAATGAATAACTTTATTTAAATAGCTTTAATTTGAAATTATTAGGCTACCGGCTTTCTCTGACCTAAATTATCAGTTGTCATGGCATTTTCCCCTTATAATTTAAAGATGGGTATCCAGCACTGCGGAAACTAAGAATTACTGCCAAACTTCAATTAAAAACTGGGCCAGGAATGTTTCGTTTGTGTTTTCCTGGCCTCAGTATCCAGCAAGCTAAACGAAATCTACAGATTCTTATCGAAAGTTGGCCTATCGACACGTTTGTGGACTGAGAGAACAGCTAATATTCAGGCCAGGAATATATATGCGCCTATCGTTACTGAAGCGAATTGTTTAAAAGATTGAGTCAAAAAATGTGCGGAAAAAAGGGATGAAAATTTTCACCGTGAGGAAAAGATAGCAATAATAAAAAAAGTTGAGGAAAGAACATGTCTTTGGCGGATCACGGAAAACAACATTTCTACCATATATCGGTAAAAAGTGGGAAAGTGTTGGTGCCGAGATAAAAAAGTAAGTAATAAGTAATAAATAAGTAATTAATTTATGATTAATTAATGATTCTTATGCTTTGCAGAGATTGAATGTAAGTCTTCGATACCATCGCAGCAAGCTCGCCATCATTATGGAACCTCCCCTTTTGCTTCCTCTGCTGCATATAAATGTTTACCCATCATTTGTGGTGCCGTGTGCGCTGTGTTTCTTTCGTATTTTTAGCAACAATATATGCCGCCACCAACACAATCGCTTTAACATCAGAGCTCATTTTTCTTTTTTTAATTTCAATAGACACTGTTAACAAAACACAGCTGAATCATGAGAGTGACCAATTTTTACATTGTTGGTCCCACTATTTTAGTTACGTTCCACACAAACGAAAATATAGCAGATTCCTGTCAGTATTTCCGTATTTTCCGCAGTGCTGGAGACAGGCCTAAACTGAACATTATTAGACTTTAGGCAACAATAATCATTAGCCTGCTCTCCCGCTGTTTTAACTATTCGACTCTTATCACTGCTGTTATCGTCACTAACATAACCGCTCGCCAGTCAAGCCTTGAAATGGACATTTACAACTGGAACATTCATTCAAACATTCCACTTTCGGATACGAGTTTTAATATATGTACATACCTCAAGGAATCGATCTGTTGATTGGTGCAAAACTTAGCTTGAAGCTCCTTTGAGCTGGGGAAGCGAAGCTGCTGCTAGGATTAGCGTTATTTCAGAAAACTCGCTGGGGATGGGACATGTCTGGATGTTGTGATAACTCCTGCCTCAGGAAGAGTCCAAGCAGCTTTTCCAACAACCAACTGGAATTTCATCTTATTGTCAGTTACAATTGAGATACCTAAACGAACCTGCTGGGCTTGATGGAGCTGCGGCAGCTGAAAACAAGTCAGCGCTGGCGTCGAGTGCACCAAAACATTTTGACTTGGGTCGGATTCTGTTTCTGATCAACCGCCTTCAAGCATAATCGTGTCTCTGTCGTCGCTCTGATCCTGCCGTTTTTGGCAAACGCCACTTCCCACCAAGCTAAAGAACCTCCGCTATCTACTTCTAGGCCTCATTTGGAATTTTCACTGATATTTGATGGCCATCTTCCAATCGTCTAAGTCAGGAAGCATTCCATTAATCTGGACTCTTAATCGCGACTTAGACTAAGAATTCGAGAGAGAGGAGCTACAGTGAAGACGGTCGGCAGTAGTTAATTCAAGACCTTTAGATTCCATTTTCGAAAGCCCTGCCGATCTGGACTTTAATCGTTAACGATTAATCGTTAATCTAAACTACCAAACAAAAAAAAATGGTTTTTAAATACAACTTAATTAGCCATCACAACGAAAAAATGGAATTCACTGCGAAAATGTAAATAAACAATGACTGACAAATATAACTGATGTTATCCGGCAAATGTCAAAGAGCCAGGAGGTTTTTCAGCAGTACAAGCTCAATTTTCAGTTAGAGATGCTATAATTCCTTCGGGTGAAGAAGGCCAATAAATAAAAAGAATCAAATGTAGTTTTAAACATTTTTTATTTGTTTACGCAATGTTTGCAATATTGCCGACGCTTTAATCTGTTGGATCGAATTTGGATATATGACACAAAGTACCTCACTCCAAAACAGATAAAACATAGTCTTGTACGGACAATTTTCCTTGAATTCCAATTCCATTCTTTTATTTGGGTTTCCCTTCTGTTTAAGGGCAGCATAAATTTTTGTAACATTTGATGCTGTCAAAACAAATAAATAACTTTACTTAATAACTTTAATGGGAAATTGTTGAGCTACCGGCTGTTTGGCTATCGGTGAAATCATATCGGCTATTGAGCCAAAAATCAGCCCCACCGGGTCAAAGTAATTACCTTAGTCTCTTCGAAGTCTCTTCTTCAGTCATGTTTTTTCCCTTGCAGTTAACTAAACATTGTTCAACTTTTAACAACAATAAACAATAAGTGGTTCATATTTGTTGTTTCAAATTCACAAAATTCAGAGCATACCTTTTTTCTTTGTTATTGTTGTTAGCTGGTTTTCCAATGGATGGTGTATGGTGGCCTTGTGAGAATCGAGGTTTCACATCTTTCAAAAAAGAATTCAGAATTCTTGTTGGCCTTACGCTATTATGCTTTCTTATTACGATAGGAGTATTCTGTGGGGTCAGCGCTCCTTCAGCACGTCGAGCGGAAAAAAAAGTCTTTCGAAGAATTTGAAATGCTGGACAAAGAATTTATTTTCCAATCACGAACGAAAGTGCACGAAGTAAGCAGTAATCAAAGTGTTTGTAGGGGGCGGATCACCAGGTATTCACAATCTCGGAATAGTATAGCAGCAGTATTGTATTTTCAAATGATGTATTTCACGGTTATTTGCTGATGGTTATTTATAACTATCGTAAGTAATTTAAGGTATGTATGTAGATATGTACAGGAACAAGAAGCCGTGGGTATGTCGTTCGCACAGACCTTGACCGATCGTAACGGGGATGGGAGCGAGAACTAAACAGCCCAGCTCAAGGTAGTGGCCTCTCGAGCGCCGGGCGGCTCTCCCAAGTGCCGTGTGCAAAAGCGCGCGAGAGTGAGTCGGGCGCCGAGCGCTCTCCACAGTGCGTTGCAGAAGTTTGAGGCTGCCCTGAACACAAAGCAATACTGTGTGTTAAGCAATACAGAACATTCGTGTGCTTTACAGCATCCCTTGTTCTTATTTGATCGGGTTATTAACCGGCCTCGAGAAAACCGAACCGTTTTTGCTGTCGAGAGTGATTCATTTCCCAAATGGTTTTGGCCGGTCTCCTTAAACAAAGCCCCTTGAACGATACCAAGATCTCGTCTTGACTTGATAGAGACAGAGACAATAATAATTTGGAACTACTATTTAATGGCGAAATTCTTACATTTATATGAAATACTTGAATACGTTAAGATATATCAATATAAATTTCCAATTGCATAAATATAAACCTAAACAATTTTGAAATATGTTTATATTTTGTTCCTGCACATAAAAATTTGTATTATATACTATGTGCAATTCCTTTTTGAAATCGCCAGCTCATTAACTACCGGTTTAGAATTGTAAGATTCTTACGATTTGCGAAAACCATGGCTCACACATTTGTGATATTTCTGTCAATTTGCAACTTTTTGGTATTTGCGATAACCGGAGCATAGCTGTATAAATAGGAACAGAGCCATCCTCTTGTTGGAAAAGGTATCTTACTTACCTTATGTCTCATTACTGCACGAATGACCTGACCGTAGTAGTGCTGAAGAGCACGGAAGGTTGCTTCCTGCAACACGACAAGTCCGAACCACCTGACGATTTAAGGTGTCAAGTGAAAGTAGCCGGCTAAAAAAACCACAAACTACTCATTGGTCCGGACGCCAATGCCCACCACATTTCGTGCGGTAACCCTGAGGCTAGATCTAACCCTCTTAACGGGAAGGAGTAACTTAGTATCTGAGTGGAGAGTCCTTGAGAGACCATCTTTCTCAGATCAAATGTACACTCAGTTCCAGTGCAAATTCGAATACACTCCGAAGGCAACACTCTATAAAAACCATCGGAACACAAACTGGGTACAATTAAAAATAACGGTTACTTCGAATTTCGCGTAATGGGGATTACAAAGATCTACTAAATGCCTACCAAGCATCATGCCCACCCTCGAAAACAAAAATAAGGACTAAGCCATTCTGGTGGAACCGGGACCACTCTCTTCAAAGAAATAAACTCAGGGAATTCTTAAAGCTCACCAAAAAAGCTAAAGAAGCGATCATCAACGAGGAATACAAGACTCCACTCAGAAACTACTAGAAAGAAATACACAAGGCACAACGAAGCTCGTGGAGGCACTTTGCTGTAACCTCGAGAAAGTGCTCAAAACGGCAAAATTCAGGAAGCTGCTTTCAAAGCAACATACCATATAGAGTCAGCTCAAGCTAAGAAAGAAAAGAAAGAAAATTCGTTCTTTCTCTTTGTAGTGATCAGACGCGTTTTTGTTTTGAGCCCCGCTTATCTGCCTTTTATCCTATATAATCAGCCGGTGTTTTTTGAAACTACTAACTTAATAAACTCCCTAATTTTCGGGCTTGCTTAGATTTCATCCGCAAGCGAGAGTGCATGCCCTTTAATTGTGTTTTAAACATAATTTAATTATTTTTCGGTAGTTGGTAGTCGGTAGTTGTTTTTGTTGTTGCTATTCGTAAGTAACACACAAAATCATACATAGCCGCTCTCACCTAGTAAATTTGATGTTTTATGACTCTCTCCATTTTACCCAAACTTAAATAAGTGTTCTTCCTCTCTCGCTCTAGATACTGCAGTAGCGCTCTCTCTCTCTCTCTCTCTTTCTCTCTCTGCAGCTGCTGAAACCGCTAATTCCACCTTGAGCGTTTTGTCAGGCACACTGGTCTTATGTCTGTTTTTATTTTTAAAAGGAAAAAAAATGTATCTTTGTATTATGGAATTCTCTGTGGTCTGTGTCAAAAAAACCTGCAAGAAGCAGATCACCCATGACCAGCCAAGCATCTCCTGCTGGCTCAGCGATAGCGAAGTGCACGCAAAATGCGCTGGGTTTTCCGATCTCGCGCTATCTCCAAAAGGAATGACTTGCAATATAGTTGTGAGGCATGCCGTCTGGTTGAGAAGGAAATGACAATATTTATGAGATAGACCCGGAAGGGCTTTAAGGAGCTGACCGTAGGCTTTAAACAGCAATACGATCGACTCCTAGCCATGGAGTCAATTTGGTAGTGGACCAACACGGCTCACACTAGCTGCGCGGGTTTTCCTCATATATGACAACCTTTATGAGACAGACTCATAAGAAATTCGCTGCTGTCCACTCGGAATTCCGGAAATTACAGGATAAGTTTATCTTAATGGAAACACATTTTAACGAGGGAGAACGTTGTGAGTCACGGAAAAGGCCGCGGCTCTACCTTATACCCGGTACTCGGTCAGTATATACATACATTTATGAGCTTACGATTTATGAAATTTATTATATGTTCGCAAAAGGGACAAATCAAATTTTGGGCAAAAAATAATATTTTAAATAAAAAAAAATTAAGTCAAACCATTTTTGATATTTTTATACATGTTTCCATATTTGTTTACATATGCTTTTTGCATCGGCTTCTACATTTCATAATGTAATATTCGAGACGTACAAGTGTTTGCGAGAGAGAGAGGGAATGAGTCAGCGCTTGGCAGGCGTTGCGTAGCCACTGAAATTTAATTTATTTCTTCTGGCCATTATATTGATCCGACCTGATCCAGATTCGGCAGTTTGGTAGACACGGTCATTTTCCATGATTCTGCGTTTTTCGTTTTCTCGTACCTTAAGAATTGTGGATTCCACCGATTTTCGTCCTTTGTGGCGGCAGAAGGGGGCGTGGCAAAATTTTGAAATAAACTTGTATCGAAGTGATATCACAGGAGTTGGATAGAAAGTTTGGTTGCTCTAGCTCTTATAGTCTCTGAGAACTAGGCGTCAAAAAATATGAATGGGCAAAGCAGATGGGGTAGCGTGTGAGAAAGAGCGAGAGGAAACGATGACTTTCGAAATGGCTTTCTTCATTACAGCTATAATAATGGTGCGATCTGATCCAGATTCAAAATTCTGATAGAAATGGTCATTCTCTATGATTTTGCTTTTTTAGTTTCCTCGTATCTTCAAAATTGTGTACGCCACAGACTTTCGTCCTTTGTGCGGGCAGAAAGGGGCGGGGCGAAATTTCGCAACACATTTGGAATAGTGTGATCACACAGGAGACTGGATACAAAATGTGGTTGCTCCAGCTTTTATAGTCTCTGAGATATAGGCGCAAATGAAGACGGACAGACGGACGCACGGACAGACGGACAGACAGCCATGGCTATATCAACTCGGCTGTTGATGCTGATCAAGAATGTATATACTTTGTGGGGTCGGAGACGCTTCCTTCTGGGCGTTACACACAACCTTTATCACCACAAATCTAATATACCCTTATACTCTTCGAGTACCGGGTATAAAAATCTTAAAATTATAAATGAGTCTCCAAAAAGAAGAAAGGGTCCTCCTTGTCTGCACAGTGTTCAAAATTCTAATTCTCTTTCAGTTAACGACACAGCCGCTCCTCCAATCAGTTCGCCAGCCTTGATCGACTTTGGCGCTCAGGAAATCGATGTACATGCCTCTACATCGAAAAGGACGGCTGGCTTTTCACCTGCTGTCTCTCCCATGCCCGTGTCTGCCCAGGATGTCCAACAGGACGGTAATGATCATCCCGCGCCCGTGTCTGCCCATGTTGTCAAACCGGACACTAATGATCATCCCGTTGTTGGAGTTTACGTGACCTCTAATGAAGCCGTCGGCACTGCTGTCAGCATGGAAGTTGAAGTTGTTACTTTCTTCCTTTAAAATTTTTGTCCCGGAGAAATTTGTTACGACTGTGTTAGAACCCTCTTTCTGGCCTGTACATACTATCTGTCACATTTTTAATAACCGATCTCGATCTTCGCAATCCGCACCTCGTGTAGGAATCCTTCCAACACCATCTTCCGATTTACCTTTTATGTAAAGAAACCGAATTCTTCACTATCTCTAAATATCACTTATCAGAATGTACGTGACCTGTGCAGTAAGCTGACCAAATTACATACTGATACTGAATCTCTTGGTTCTGATATTATTGCCTTTTCTGCAACATGTCTCAATTCCTCAATTTCGGATTCCGAGATTTTTGTAGACAAATATAACATATATAAATCTGATCGTCCATCTCGAGGTGGCGGCGCCCTAATTGCTTTTCGTTCCGACTTAACTTCCCAATTCTTTTCCATCGATGAGCTCAACACCATTGAAATTATCGTTGTTAAAATTCGTCTGTGTTCTGTTAATTTATTCATATCATGCTCTTACATCCCACCGTCCTCTGAATTTACAACTTACATGCTTCACGTTGCCCATCTCCAGTCCGTTTTGTCTCAGCTTGGTGATTCTGATCGTCTTATTGTCCTCGGTGACCTTAATCTCCCAAATGTCACTTGGTCTCCATCCAATGACTCAAACTTAATGTTCCCATCTATGCAGCATGATTTCGTTGATTCTCTGTCCGATACATCGTTAGGTCAGGTAAATGGCATACGTAACAACATGCGTAGAATCCTTGATCTCGTCTTCACTACCGATGCTTCGAGCACTTTGGTACGTCGAGGACCACCTCTATCATTCCCTAAAGACCCATACCATCCCACACTTTCAATTGATTTCCTGTTGCCTTCTTCAGGCCCTATAACATTTTTCATTAAGCTTTCGAATATCTTTTGTTTTGAGAAGGCTGATTTTCTCTCCTTGAATACTGCCCTATCTCAGTTTGATTGGTCATTCCTAGACGATTTCCAGGAAATTGAGTCTTCCACTAATGCATTCTACAGTTCTTTTTTTTCCATCTTTCCCATGTATGTTCCTTTAGTCACCCCGTCCAGAAATCTTTCTGGTCCTATCTGGATTACTCCGAGATTAATAAATCTGAGGAATTGTAAATTTCGTATGTTCAAGAAGTTCAATTAGAACTTGCAATAAGACTTTTCGAAGTACTCAATCGTTCTCAACGTGTCAGCTTTAACTCCTCTCTCTCTAAACCTGTTATAGTCTCATCGGGGGTTCCTCAAGGTAGCCATCTGGGTCCCTTCTTATTTAACCTGTTTAGTAACGATCTTCCCCAAATGTTATCTTATTCCCGTTTCCTAATGTATGCTGATGATGTAAAGCTGTTTTTCCTACTGTGACCCCTTGTCCCCGCTATCTCTGCAATCGGATCTTGACGCTCTTAACAATTGGTGCTTAATTAACGTTCTACCTCTTAACATTTCTAAATGCAATATCATGACTTTTAACCGCAATAAGCCACACCTTTTCGATTACTCAATCAATAACATTATCCTACAACGCCTTATCAAAGTTAACGACTTGGGCATTACCTTTGTACCTTATCTATGTTTCAACTCTCATATCTCTACAATCTCTAACAAAGCCAAAGGAGTCCTAGGATTTGTCATAAGATGGTCTACAAGATTTGAATGCCATGCCTTGATTTTTGGTTTAAGATAGACACACTAATTTGGCGTCGTTTAAGGTATCGCTTATTAAAATATAAAAGTAAACGGCTAAGTTTGACCAGTTATCAAATCTAAAAAACTTAATATCAAGACTTTATTAAAAATTTCAAGAAGTTGGCTCTCCTTCTTCTCTCTATTGTTATGTTATGGTTTGGTCAAACTTTTCAGTTTTTAACGCTCAGTGCTATAAGAACTACCTATCTCGATGCAGGATACGTTTTTCTAAGGACCCCAAACAGTTCTACAGCTTCGTAAACAGTAAGCGTAGAACTTCCGCACACCCATCCTCGCTATCCTTCCTTAATACGTCGTCAGATAATGATCAGGCAATTGCCGATCTTTTTGCCCGTTTTTTCCAAACTACCTATTCGCAAGACGTTTACTCTGGTCAGCCGTATCCATACGGTTTACCGAGGTCGAACGGCATTTTCAGTCCTTTGCTAAATGAAAGCTCGTTGCTTCATGATCTACGAACAGTAAAGCCGGTGTTCTCACCGGGTCGGGACGGAGTTCCCGGCTGTGTACTCAGGTACTGTGCCGAGTCTCTGTGTGGGCCGTTGCTTAAACTGTTCAACCTATCTATAAATTCTTCATGCTTTCCCCCGATATGGAAGGAGTCTTTTATAATTCCTCTCCATAAGAAAGGTAGCAAGTCTGACGCAATAAACTATAGAGGTATATCTAAGTTATCCGCTATTCCTAAAGTGTTTGAGAAAATTTTAACTCCGCACCTGCAGCACCTATGCAGATCACTTATATCTCCATCTCAACATGGATTTATAAGGCGGAGATCAACCACAACAAATTTATTGGAGTTTACCTCCTTTATAATAAAAGGCTTTCAAGGTAATTTGCAGACGGATGTTGTTTACACCAATTTTAGTAAAGCGTTCGATTCTGTAAACCATTCCCTCCTAGCACAAAAGCTCGACCTTCTAGGGTTCCCGCCCAATCTCCTGAGATGGATCTCTAGCTACCTTTGTTCTAGGTCTTAAAGAGTCCTTTTCAAAAACTCCCTGTCCTCACCAGTTATGGTGACTTCGGGTGTACCACAGGGCAGCCATCTAGGCCCCTTACTCTTTACACTCTTTATAAATGACCTGCCTTCTGTATTAACATACTCTTGAGTACTTATGTATGCGGATGATGTTAAGCTCTGTGTCCAGTATAAGGACATTTCTTTTCAATCCAGGTTGCAATCCGATCTCGATAGATTTCAGTCTTGGTGTTGTGCAAATTTATTAAACCTTAATGCTTCAAAATGTAAAGTAATGACTTTTCATCGCTCCAGCGCCTTTCTGGTTCCTTACACCCTTTGTGGTGGTTCTCTTGAGAGAATTACCCGGGTTGATGATCTTGGTGTTCTATTAGATTCCAAGTTAAAGTTTTCAGAACACATTTCTACCATGGTGAATAAGGCCATGGGCGTGCTTGGGTTTATAAAGAGGTGGTCAAAGGGATTTGACGACCCCTATACAACAAAGACTCTCTACACCTCTCTGGTTCGTCCGATTTTAGAATACGGCTCTTGTGTATGGTGCCCTCAGTACAACGTGCACTAGGACCGTAAAGAATCAGTTCAGAAAAACTTTTTGCTCTTCGCGTCCCCAGCTGGGATGCAGGTGTGAGACTGCCGTCTTATCCTAATAGATTGCTTATTATAATTGCTCGGACTATAATTCCCTCTACCATATCATATCTACTACTAACTATCTTCCTAGTCTTAAATTACTGATACTCTCATATCATTCTCGTAATTAGAAATTGCTGAGTTCTTTTAGTCATATTAGTTATACTTTTCCTCGAACACTAGTCTAACACCTATCTTTCCTGCATGTCCGCGATCGGTCCGGCTAACGAGTTGCGCATTATGCGGCAGCGCCCCTCGGTCGGTTGGGCGGGACCGACGAACGTTGAGTCTTAGTGTGGTGGGCGGGGCGAGGAGGTTAATCCCAACAAAAGTAATCGAATCCATACTCGGAATCGACCCCATGGACATCCATGTTCGTCTTACTTCAGAAAGGCAACACAGCGTCTTTTTTGATTCCTTTTATTAATGGTTTTTTAAGTTAGACAGATATCAGAAGTTATCTCTAAATAGATATAAGATTCACACGAAGCTAATACTTTAAGTTGCCGAGAAAGGCTTCAGAAGATTAGCAGATTGATGCGAAAGCCGGCGCCGTGGCGGATTGCTGCCCGAAGACCAAGCCTCGGAAGGGAGTAAGAGTTAGTTGTTAGGAGAGCGAAACGACGAATGGGCACACGCGAACATCGAAGATTGAAAAAAGGAAAGGAAAGACGAGTGTAATAGTGAGTTTTTAAACTTCAAATTTCGGAAAAAAATACCGCAAAAAATGTTCAAATTGAAAGCTTAATAATGTCCAGACGGAAAGCTGCAGCTACAGTGTCTGGGTCGGATTTATTGCTGCATTAGTCAGCTTTTCAGAACTGCAAAGTTAAAAAACCAGGTTTCTTTCAGACTGGATATCCGGATAACTAGGGGCCACACTGGCCTGTGCGAGGCCCCTCTGAAAACCGTCAGGGTTAACCTAACCTAATCTGCAAATATCACATTTGTAAACGGTTTTCTTATTTCCATGTTATTTTTAAATACAAAAATAATGCTAAAGCTATATTTATTTTCTTTATTTGAATTCATTTAATCTTTTATAAGAAACATACATAAGTTATTTATTTATTCAGATCCCTCGTCGTCAAGTCCAGAATATTTATTGGAAGATTGCAAAACCTGCAAAAAACAATCTCATTAAACAAAATTAAATACAAACAATATACATATAATAGTTTCTAAAGAATTCGTTAAGTAAAAAATGTTTAAATATAAGTCAAAATTGACTCCAAGGTTACCATGATTCGGAGATAGTAGGGATCTCGTTCGCGCTGCGGAATGTATTTATACATATTTAATAGAATACAAAAATACCAAAGTAAATTGGAGCTATGCAATATAATAGCAAAAAGAAAAGGAAGTTTACCATACTTTTTTTATACCCGATACCCAAACAGTATCATTAAAGTATAAAATGTGGACTCATGTTAACTAACTTAAAGCCGATATGCGAATTTAAAACCATAAAATTTCGTCGGGAAAAATTTGTATTGTCTATATTAGAAATTATTAATTTTAATATATTAAATTTAATATATGTATATTAAATTAAAAATATTAATCCAAAATTAGTTTTAGCACTACGTATATAAGAAAATTATGGATTAGACCAAGAAGACCAGAGAAAACGGCATAATACATTTGTAGGGAGTATATTTAGTCCATACTGTAGCGGACATAGAAATCCGGACACCTCGGTATGTCCTCTATATGCAAACTTTGAACGGGCGTAAAATATGTAAAAAAGATTCAATCGGTCTGAAGCGCTTAAGCATGGCCAATCGTGTCAAAACTGCAGAAGATATTAGATTCGAGTTTGTTCAGTCGGAAGGAGTCGATATTAGCACACGAACAGTACGAAGACGGCTTCAGGATGCATGACTTAATAGGCGCAGACCAGCAAAAAAACCGTTTTGACCGCTCAAATGCGTAAAAAACGGCTACAATGGGCTAAAGAGCACGAATCTTGGACCTTATAAGATTGGAGAAACGTGATATTTTCAGATGAGTCCAAAATAAACCTTTTTGGTTCCGATGGTATGGCGATGGTTGGAGATCTGGCACTAATTGATGGAACGGTAAACGCCGAAAAGTACCAACAAATTTTGGACGAGCATCTTGTACCATCAATTGAGGAGCATCTTTCGTATGCCGATGATATCATTTTTCAGGACGATTCTGCTCCTTGCCATCGTGCAAAATCGGTAAGTCACATTTTTTTTAATTCCTTTATTTATTGTACAAATGATACCTAAACTCCTAAATTTCCAATATTTTTTCTTCTTTTTAGATTATAAAATATTTGAAGCGAATGGAAATATCTTCATTGGATTGGCCAGGCAATAGTCCTGATTTAAATCCTATTGAGAATCTTTAGCATATTTTAACGGTTAAAATAACGAAGAAGAAACCCAAAACTGTAAAAGAGCTCGATTTAATTTTGGAAAATATTTGGTACAACGATATAACCGTAGAAACAATTCAAAATCTAGTGGATTCACTTCCGAAACGAATAAAGATGGTAATAAAAAACAAAGGAGGTCCGGTCCAACAAAATGTTGAAATCTAATTTTTTTTTTTTTTTTTTTTTGGTTATTGTTACTTTTAGCTAATCTAATTTTTTAAGTAGAATAATATTCATTTAAAAAAATAATATTTTCAATTTTCCGATTTTTTCTAAAAAAAAAAACATCACTGGAATCTAAAAAATATTTGTTTTGGTTAGCAAATACATTCATTTAATAAGTTTAATACAAATTTTCTTGAAACAATAAACACAATTTTTAAAAATTTACGAAACGAATATTTTTTTGACTGTCCGGATTTCTTTGTCAGCTACTGTAGGTACCGATGTTAGCAGCGAAACTGTATGTTGGCGTTTTCGGGAGACAGGACAGAAGAAAAAGACCACCTTATGCACTAAAAATGCAGCATAAAAGGTGCTTATGGTCCAAACTCAGCGAAACTTTGTTGGACTGCAAAGGATTCAAGAAACGAAATTTTGTAATGTATTTAAGGTAAACCTGTTTGAACCTGTTTGGAAAGTATGAAGAATAATCGCCGGAAATTCGGAGAACGTAAAAAGGCAGCAGAATGGTCTGTGGATGTTTTTGTTTGTACAACTATAAACGTGAATACTTTTGAAAAAAAGGAAATTTCGGTTCAAACTTTCAGTTTGTTTTGTTAGCCTTTTATATTGTTCACTTAGTTTAATGAGCTTTTTTCTTGAAAAACATACAAAAACTACTAATATATCTACTTTTCAGCATTAATAGCCGAGGCGATATATGTACATTACTAGTCAAAATAATAAATATGTCGGATCTTTATAGTATTTGCAGTGTATTCGTGGTTATTTCTGCCCTTCAGAGACTTCAACAACAGTCAGAAAAATTCCCTTACTCCAAGGAAAGAAAGTTAAATATTTTGGACATTTTTTGGAAAGATCGGGGCCAGATGGGTCAAAAAGGGAACTAATATTTTCAAGATCGACAAAAAAAATAAATCTTTTTTGGTAATGACTTTAGAATACATGTATTCCCCATGACGTCTTTTTTTGGTAATGACTTTAAAATACGTGTATTCCCCATGACGCCCCAAAAGCAATCTATATTCTGTATCAGGTGGACAACTTTTTGCTCAAAAAATGAAAACTACATGTTTGTAGAACATGTGTGTGGGTACATTTTTTTTCGATAGGATATATATTTCTTGAGTAAGAGCTCAAAATCGAGGAAAAGAGTAAAAATTAAGTGACAAAAAAAAAACATGTTTCCAATATTTTATTTAACTTATTCTTAAAATGTATTCTAGTTTGGAATAAGCCATAGAGAATTTCATACATTTTTATCAAGTTAAGTCACTGTTTCTGGCCTGATGAGCTAGAGAGGTGGCTCAAAGGGTGCCTAGTTGAGGCCACTAGACGGGTCGCAGGTTGATACCTACTATAGGTATGTCAGCTGCGAATAAGCGGGCATCCCTAGCCTAGTCGTTAACGGAGAGCTTAGGGAATTGGGAGCCCTCTGCCTCTGTTCTTATGGTACCTTATCCGGGCAACGTGAATTTCTGCCCGGATGCACTACCCCTTTCTTTGTAAATCGTGGGATTAGAAATGGAAAGTACAAATATAAAACACTCCCCAATTGCCAACAGGGAGCAATTCCGAATAAGGAAAGGAAGCGCCCATGGGGTCCCATCCTATTCTTGGAGTGGGTAGCAATTCGCCTCCCAGAGCTGATACCTTGGCATGCAATTCAGCGGCTACTCTACCTGCTTTAATTTGACCAATAAGTGTCTAAAAAAGGTCGAATGGGCAAGAAAAGTGCGCCGAAAAAGGTGGCACCGCCAAAGACGGAAGCTGCGCAACCAAAGAGGCAGAGCTCACAGGATACTCCTGGACCGGCTCCAAAGCCCCTAACATATTGTTCGCGCAGATCGCCAAAAAAAGGACGCTGATCGGGGTCATGGATATACATACATAGGTAGCGCAGAAGCGAAGATTCCCAGGAACCAGTGGAAGTGGCACTGGTAGACCGATGCTTCGAGTTGCTGGAAAAATATAGTACAGTAATGGGGGAATTACTTCCCTCCTAACCACTAATATGTCCGAATACAGAAGACGACCTAAACCGTTTAGTGAACGGGTTCACTGAAGTATGCAAGAAAACCTTCACGGCAGCGTGTCCCCCCAAACAAACATAGGGCGAAAAGAAACCCCCCTGGTGGTCAAAACAAATAGTTATCCTACGAAAAAGCTGCAGGTCAGAGCCAAAAGCGCTAACAGGTAAATACTACATACTGGGCATACAACAAGACCAGTCTGGCCCTATACATAAACGAAACTAGGAAGGCAAAAAGGGAAGTGATGACGCCGGACTAGGCCATTCCGGCTACAACTGAGGACAACTATAAGTTCCCAGATGCTGTCAGGCTGCTACACCCCCCTCAACCCCCTACACTAAACGGATTCAGGCTCGCCTTCAGCGACAGTGACTGACTAACCCATGGTTGGTAATTGACAAGAAGCTAAATTGGAACCTGAATATAAAAAACACAGAGTAGAAAAGGCCACGACAGCTATCTACACATGCACAACAACTATTGGCTTAAAATGGGCCATGAACCCAAGCATAGTCCAATGGATATACACTCCTCATCACATAAATAGGACACCCCCTAAGTGCGTTTTCTATCGCTCACTGCTCGCAAACCAATGATGCTAGAGACTTCAGACTTTTTTTTTTACTTAAAGATAATTTAGCCAAATGGAATTCTTCGGGAATCATCTTTAGTTATTAACAAAAAAGTCCTATGCAAAACCAAATTCAAATTACGGGACTATTATATTGCGTCACTTGAATAAGACACTTAAGCAAAAATAACATTTTAGAGATCTTAGATGCTTTTTACCGTAAATATAACTTAAATATAGGGTCACTGATTTAATTATTTGTAATTTTTTTAAATTCCTAGTGCTACAAGTTATACACTTTTAGATTAATGCACTAGTTACAATCAGATTTTACATGCTATACAATTGAACTTAAATTTAAGAATATATAATATTATAATTTAAAACTTAAAACACTAAACATGTCACATTGAAGAGTAAATAGTTGAAAACATTTAAAACATTTATTCTTATAAATAAAATTAAAATTTTTGTAATACATATAGGCCTACTGAAGTTTAGAAAGTAATATTTGGATTTTATGAGATAACTTTTTAATTTGCTGTTAAACAGTAGTGCGCTACTAATGGTTTTAAAAAAGGTGGTGACTGATTCCAAAGTCGGACAGCCCAGATAAAAAAGTGTCTATTCGAACAAGAGAGTTTGGTTCCAAAGCAAGCAATATTATTGGTCTTCTGCGACAGATTGAAAAGCAACTTCTCAAACAGGTAACCTGGAGTCTTAGTGAAGATAATTTTGTGAAGCTGTATTCAAATTTTATAATTCGTCCAGTTATTTATGTCCAAGTCAAATTTTCTATTGGCAAAATGAGTAACGTGATCTGTATGACCTAGCAAATACACGAATCTAGATATGCTTTTAAAGGCTGCTTTCATCTTTTGCTGGCTGGCGGCGTCACATTTCCAAAAAATTTCTATACCATATATTATGACTGGATTATTTAATGCTTTTGCAACCGTCATTCTAATGTTGATTGGCAAAAATGGTTGTGCCAAAGACAGTTGGCGTAGGACACCGTACGTCTTTCCTACAGCTTTGTTTGCATGGTCTTTCCAGGATAGAGTGTTATTAATTGCAATGCCTAAGTTATCTGCCTTATATACATAGCTGATTTCTGCATTGTCAATTACAAGTTTACTTAAATTGTCCGTGTTTAGGTACTTTTTGTAGGTAACTATACATTTAGACTTAGACGGATTTAGACATAAACCATTATTACTTGCCCACTTAGAAACACAGGACAGTTCATAATTACTTAATCTTATATATTGAGTTATTTGACTAAGAGGACGACTCACATACATTTGCACATCGTCAGCGTACATAAGGACATCACACATCGATAGGACTTTAGGCAGATCATTAATATACATTGTAAACAAAAGCGGGCCTAGTACCGATCCCTGAAGATCACCTCGTAAATTGACTAGAGCATCAGATCTCGATTTATTTTTAATTACTGCTTTATTTCTTAGTTAAGTGAGAGGATATAAATGGAATTGCAGTAGTGGAAAAATTATATAGTTTTGTTAACATGGTTAGGAGAATCTCATGATTGACTGTGTCAAAAGCCTTACTAAAGTCCAATAGAGTCTAATGTCCTCTACTATTTTAATTATTGCTGTCGTGCAGCTTCTATCTTTTCTGAGACCGGACTGCTTATTATTTAAAAGTTGATTTGTTTCTAGAAAGTTTTTTATCTGTTTCTCCATTATATTTTCAAAGGTTATGGAGAGATATGGCAGTATTGAGATTGGTCTATAGTCATTATTCGACTTGGGTATTTTTACTATTTTCGCTTCTTTCCTTCTTTCTGGGAAGGTCGTAGAAGTTATTACAATATTGATTACATGTGTAATGTGCTGAATAATTGTAGGTAGTACTATTTTAATGAATTTTGGATCGATTTCGTCCAACCCGATGGCATTGGATATAATTTTAAACACGGCTTCTAAGCCTTCACACTGACTCACACAAGAAAACTCAAACATATTAACATTCACAGACGGGACAGAACTACTATTCGAATTGCACGAGCTAACAGGAATAAGTTTAAGTTAAGTTTAAAAAATGCCGATTTAAAGCATTAACATTAAGGTCTTCATTTATCACAGATTTAGTTTTGCCTATCCATAAGGTATTTAATGTTTTCCAAGTTTGTCTAGTGTTTATGGCACTTGCGAATTTATTACCGTTATAATTTCTCCTTGCATTGGATATCAAAGTATTAACACTGTTCGGAGCAGCAGCCGTCCGTAGCTCTTAAGAATGCCAATTAGCTCAGTTATTTATCTCTTAAGTTATCTATGCTTATCTGTTCTCATGCTCTCGGTGCAAAGGCATACACCCACACACTCATGTTCGCCGCGCGTACTGCTTATATGGCAGTGCGTCGGTTAACTTGGGTATATTCGGTCAAATTCGCCGTCGAACGCAGCATCGTGTTTGAGTTGACAAACAAATAACGAAACTCTTCTACCTTATCCACTAAGCTGTGTGCATTAATGACACATTTTAAGACCAATTTTCTGCTTGCCTAGAATTCTAACCATTGCATGGCTGTTCGTTTTGGTTGAACTTAAGTTACCTACCATTTAATACAAAATATTTGAGAAAACAAATTAGTTGCGCACTTAATATACAACAGATTTTTACTAAGAGAACCATCATTTTTTAATATTTTTTTTAATATTTCGTCGAGCCACCTTGCTGTTTCAAAACTTCAGTCATCCGCTTTTGAAGGGATTGATACAAATTGGCCAATTAATTTAATGAAATCAAGTCCATAGCTAATTCGATCGCTTTGATGTGTTCGGGTACACTCGAATGTTGCTTTCCTGAGCCATATATCTGGCGTGTCAGCCAGATTATATTTAAAGCTTTTTCGATTATATTTAAACCGGGTGAAAAGGGCGGCCAGCTTAAAAGCTCCACATTTTGGTATGTATCGGCGTATTATCATGTTGATATATCCATGGTATAGGTCCAAAAAGGTTGTGAAAATATGGAAAATCCTCTTTTACTATTTCCTTGTAACACAACGCATTCATCGTTGAGGACATGAAATATAGTTTGCAGGGTCGATGTAATTTCTTAATATGAAGCGTCTGTCCGAATCGGTGAGCACACTTTGCGTGCGGCCTTGCATATTCTTTCCATATTCAGACTCATTACTTAAAAATTCCGATATGACATGCCGGCTCCCGTTGATTTTTTTTTGCTTTTTCTGCAATTGATAGGGCAGAGTCCTTGTATGCCTTTATTTTTCCTTTTCCTTCCTCAGTTAAAGCTTTTCCTCGACTCATTTTAATTTTAGTTGAAAGATAATCGTCGAAAATCAGAATAAAGTTTGAAAAAGTAAAGTAAAGTGCGTGAGCACATGCACAAAGTAGACGATCAAACAAAACGCATGTTCTATTGAAGTGACAAAAAAAATATTGATTCAATTTCAAGCTTATTTCAACATAGAGCAAGAAAAAAATATAACGGATATTTCTCAGATCTTGCAGTTTCTTGCTGAGAGAGGCACAAAAAGAAGGTACCAAAATACCGTTATTTTATCATTTCGCTTTTAAGCTATAAGCAATTGAAAACAGAGAGTAAAGGGTGCCCTATTCAAGTGATGAGGAGTGTATCTAGCAATAGTTAGACCAATTGTACTCTACGGAGTTACAGTGTGGTGGCCAGCCTTATCAAAAAAGGACGATCACCAAACAACTGGGTAAAGTTCAGCCAACTGCATCCCCGTGCATCAATGGAACCCTTCTCCCCAATCCAAATGATGCACTAAATGGCATTCTATATTCACAGATGGATCGAAGCTGGACAATATGGTCGGAAGAGGCATCTACACCGAACAGCTGAACATCAGGCACTCTTCAGGCTCCCTAATTAATGTAGACGAGGAAGAAGAGAAAGCCGTGGAGCACTTGTTCAGCCATTTCGGCTTAGTATATATTTTAACTTATTCAGAAAGCAAGTTGACAATCAAAACCGGAAGTTGCTTTTTTTCATTATGCCAAAACAAATTTTAAATTTTTTCTGTTTATTTTGGCCCCTTTAAGTCCTGTATCCAGCACTGCGAAAAATTACTGACAGGAATCTGCTATTTATTTCGTTTTTGTGGAACATAACTAAAATAGTGTTACCAAGAACCTAAAACGTGCTTGATAGCTCCCATAATTCAGCTGTGTTTAGCAAACAACGCCAATTTCGAAAATTCTACTGAAATTGAGAAAAGTAAAATATATAACTGTGACGATGAAGTGATTGTGTTGGTGGCGGCATACCTCAGTGAAATAAGTATATATGCATTTTTTTCTAGTCTTTGTATTCTATTAAAAGTTTACCGTACATTGTTTTGGAGTATGCTTGTTTTTGCATACATACATATAGCATATGTACATATTCCACGACTTCTCTTTAGACTTCATTCTTAGTACCGTTATCTCAAATTTGCGAGGCAGGTCGTCGGTTTCTTATGAAATAAGTATATGTGCATTCTGCTAATATTGTGCTTCAGGGTAGTCGAGTGTTCAAGTGTACACAACACAAATTCTTTTCTAATTAGAAAGTGAGTAAAACAATTTAAATTGTATTTGAGTTCAACAATCTTGTTGATAAGGTGATTTTATGTTAGAATGCCACGTGGATCACATTTGTCGGACAAAGACCCAGTCTGATCATAGGATTGGCCGAAGCTGGACAAAATATTACTTATATTGCTGCCAGAGTTAATAGGCATAGAAACACAGTAGCCAATTTCCTCAGAAATCCAGAAAATTACGGGAAAAATAAGAGGACCCGCCGACCTACTGACATTGATAATCGCTGTAGGAGGCAAATTCGAAGAATGACAGTGGAAGACAGCATGTCATGCACTGAAATCAAACGTCAGCTACAGCTGAATGTGTCCAGTAGACGGGTAAATCAGATTTTACAGGAAAACGACACGGTTAAATATACTTCCCGCGAGGATAAACCCAGGCTATTGAAACGCCACATAACTGCCACATAATTCATACTGCGCGTAAAACAAAAAATTTTTTTTCGGATATGAAAATACTTGTTTTACTTGTTCGGACCTAAACCCGATTGAAGATCTATGGGGAATACTGTCACGCAAGGTCTACAAGAATAACCGCCAGTTTGATACTGTAAAGGACCTTAAAAAGGCACTAATTGAAGAATGGGATCAAATTGACCTTTCGACACTTCAAAACTTGTCACATTTAATGGAAAATCGAATTAATCAAATGCTTCTTAATAAGGGAAACCATATTAAATAAAATAGCTAAATTTTTGGACTGGACAACAAATTATTTAGTTTTTGTTTACTTTTATCATTTTGCACATATACTTATTTGAAATGAACTTTGTTAATTAAATATTTTAAGTTTCTTGAAGATATTTAAAAAAAAAATGTTATATTTTTCAAACAATATATGTATCTTTAATAAGCTTAAAAAATCAAAAATTTGAATCATGTTTTGTATTGATTTTTTGTTAAAAAATGACAATGCACATATGTATACTTATTTCACTGAGGTATATTGTTGCCAAAAATAGGAAGAAGTACGGCGCCAAAATGTCAAAATTATCAAAATACGTATAATCCGACAAAGACATGGTCTTGACTCAACTGCTTTTATTAAAGCAATCTTCTCCTCACGTTCCAAATTCGATTCTCTTTTCTTTGATTTGCGCCCACTTTTTTCCTCCATTTTTCACTTTTACTTAAGTAATAACACTACTCAACAAAATGACTTTTCTAATAGATTTGGAGATTCAAACATTTTTAAAGAATTTTGGTTTATTTTCTAGGATTAGTTTTTTTTTTAATGTGATATTTTTCTTCAAAGGTACATAGGCCCTCATAAAGACGAACAGACGGACGGACAGACAGAATTGGCTATATCGACTCGGCTATTGATGCTGATCAAGAATATATATATACACTATATGTGGTCGGTGTTATGCACATCCACTATCACCACAAATTTAATATATCCTAATACTACTCGAGTACCGGGTATAAAAATCGCAACATATTGTATTGGTACTATTATTTGTTTCGCAACTGTACATATATCAGGGTATTGCGCTTTTTGTTCACAGGTAAAATAAAAATCATGGCTGCAATGCTGAGATTGTAAAAGTTAATAGTTTTTGTTGGCGATTTTGTTATTTAAAAAAAATTTTAATAATCATTATTTTCGGTCCCTACTTTAAATTTAAAAAAGAAAGCCTAAGAAATAATTTTTTTTTTACCTTTCCTTAGTTTTTAAAGTCAAGATGTTGTTTGGTATTTTTGCACTGATTTTGACAAGTAAGAACTTCTTGGAAAGGTTATACATCTTTCAACATCTTGGCAATAATGACTTTATGTCTGGCTAAATATTTTTCAAGCTAAATCCAATAAGGCAAAAGTAATTTTTTTCGATTTTAAAATCTGGGGTTACGATAATAATAATAATAACCATAATAATATATATTTAATTGTATGGTTTATTGTAATATAATGATATTTCCAATCAATTCTAAAGTAATGGGTGTTTTCTTCGACAACGGCGTTCTGAGCGTGTGTATAGCATGTTTTGTACCAAAGACAATATCAACAACATATCAGCTCGATTTTTTTCTACCGGCAATTCGAAGCAATTCCTAGTGGCAAACGCTCTGTATGTGAGGCTGAGCCTTAGCTGTATGTGTGCACATATTGTGATCTGCTTGTTTGTATTGGTTTTTTACGACGTCGCTGTCGAAAAAAACAGCAATTACTTTAGAATTGATTGGAAGTTATGATTTTATGATGACGCTTGTCCAAAATAAAAATAATTCTATATATTGAATGTCCTTTATATGTATGCTAATATTGTTTAATGTACTACTAACAAATTTAATGAATGAATGTAAATATGTACAAGTGCAAAATGTATATCAGATATGACATCAAATTATATTAATTGTCTATAGGGTATTAGCGCGTCGCGTCAATAAGCAACACTCAGCAAATAAATTTGTGCTCAAGAAATCTGTGTCTTGAAATTTGGCCAGCTCTGCAAACGTACACACCCATATAAACGTACTTGCTTAATATATACCAGACGTTAAGTTGCAGCTACAAAGTGTCTGAGTCGGATTTATAGCTGCATTTGTCAGCTTTTTTTAACTGCAAAGTTCAATACAACCAGTTGTAGGAAACTTAAGTTATGTGAAAAATAGAAGCACTACCTATGACAAAATAATACCGAATTTTTAAAAAATGCTTTAAAAAAAACTACTCCATGAAAAAAAAAAACATTCTTTAAAAATTTGTAAACATCCACATTTATCAGAAAAAGTAATTTTTGGCGACAGCGGAAAAGTCGTGTCGACTAGTGTAATTACGGTATTGTAAGGCAAGCGTCTTCAAAAAGGGTCGACTCTAAAAATGCTAAAATAAACGAGACTCAAGCTGTAGAAAAAAGCTATGTGGCGTAAATGGTTTGCCAAATTAACGATGTAAAAAGTCGTTATTTTACACGACTGATTGCTGAGACACTTCACGTATCACTTTCCACCGTAGAAAACCACAAAATTAAATTTGGATCCGTAAAGAAGTAAGATATATGTATGGACAATAAAAGTATCAATAAAAGATACTTTGTGTGGCGGAAACACATCCGTTTGGTACATCTTACATGATATAGTACCATTCAAGTGTGAATAAAGTACTTACTGGTCCAGTCTGGTTTGGATGATACTTGGGCAGTTCTCGATCATTACGTGTGTTTTTGTTATCTTCTTTGTACTTTCCGTCGTCGTTTTTGCTTATTCTTCCTTTTACATTTTCAGATCTACAAAATAAATAATAATAAAATTTTACAAATTATTTAATAAAACCAAAACCAAAAATATTCTGGCCCGCCCCTAAAATGGTGAAATCCTGTCACAACTTTGACGATATGGAAAAACCGAAACTGATAATAATAATAGGTACACCCATCTACGTAAAGTTTAACTTAACAGAACATTTTTGTATTCCATATTTAAAACCTAAAATTTGTTCTCAGTTATTCTTTTAGTATATCTTTTCAATAAAATAAGTTTAAGTATAATGTAGGACAATGATATATTAGATAATAGATCCATTTTTTGTTTAGAGTCAATGTCAGGCTGATCAAATTAATAGGTAAAGTGTCAGTAACTCGTCTATATTAAGTGAATAATTTGGATACATTTCAATATAAATAAAGATAAATAAAGTATCACCCAATGGCAAAGCATTTGTTTGTCGACCAGAAGGCTAAGCTCTTAACCCCAGGTACACAATGACCGTTAAACACGGTGGCGGATGCATTATGTGTTGGCGTGCATTTTCCCCTAGCGAATCAATGGCATAATGGATTCATGTATGTGGATATTCTCAAAAATTAAATGGAACCATTTACATTTGAGAATATGATTGTGAAATGGTAGCAAATCATTGCGGAAAAAACCCTTGCTCTAAGGCTAAACGAGGGGGAACTTTGTGAGTCGCGGCCTTTGCCGCTACTACTTTATACCCGGTACTCAGTCAGTATATATATGAACTTACGATTTATGTATGTAATTTATTATACATACATATGTTCGCAAAAAGGGACAAATTATTTTTTGCCCAAAAATGAACAATTTTGTCGAACCCTATGGGAGATTTTTACATACATATACATATGATTTTTACATCTGCTTCTACATTTCTACATGTACGTATAACTACATAGCGAGACGTGTAAGTGTGTTAGAGAGAGAGCGAATGAGTAAGCGCTTGGTAGCCACTGAAATTTAATTCCTTCTGGCCATAATAATAATCCCGCCTGATCCAGATTCGGCAATCTATTTTCCACATATGTAGCTCGCAAATAACTATTGACCGATTCTTGCGGTCGCAAGAGTTCTTCACTGAGACATTGAGAAAAAGTCTGAGAGCAACAGATTGTACAAAAATTGTGGTCGCGCTCAACCGACGAGCAGTTTTCTCCGGTCTCTTTTACTCTGGTCATTCCAAGACCGTTTGCCCTCGAACGACGATTCAAAAAGTCTTATTCGAATGTACATATGTGTGTATGTGAAGTCTCGAAGGTTCTACGCGTCACGTTGCTTTGTGAATTTTGATGATACAGTGATCGTGCGTCGAGAATTTTGACAAAATGTATAGTCGCTTACCACTAAACGAAGACACATTAAATTTTTTTATAAATGTAATGCTGAAATCGACACACTTGAGTCGCTGGCACAGGTAGTATTGGTCACACAAAACCTAAACTCGTTATTAGTTGTTAAGTTTAATTCAAAATAAATTAATTATAAAGAAACTATTCATTTTTAATCAAACGAGAGGGACGTTGTGAGCCGCGGCAAAGGCCGCGGCTCTACCTTATACCCGGTACTCAGTCAGTATTTACATAAATACATTTATGAGCCTACGATTTATGAAATTTATTATATGTTCTCAAAAGGGACGAAAATAATATTTAAATTAAAAAAATGAATTTTTGGAATTTTTATACATGTTTCCATTTTTGTTTACATATGCTTTGTATATCTGCGCCTACATTTCTACATGACATGTATAACTACATATTTGAGACGTACAAGTGTTTAGGGAGAGAGGGAGGGGGTATGAGTCAGCGCTTGGCAGGCGTTGCGTAGCCACTGAAATTTAATTTGTTTCTTCTGGCCATAATATTGATCCGATCTGATCCAGATTCGGTAATCTGGTAGAAATGGTAATTTTTCATGATGCGTTTTTGGTTTTCATTTATCTTAAAAATTGTGGATTCCACAGATTTTCGTTTTTTGTGGGGGCGGAAAGGGGCGTGGCAAAATTTTGAAATACACTTGTTCAGGTTTGGTATCACAGGAGCTTGGATAGAAAGTTTGGTTGCTCTAGCTCTTATAGTCTCTGAGAACTAGGCGCTCATTTATACGAATAAGCAAAGCAGATGGGGTCGCGTGTGAGAGAGAGCGAGAGGGAATGATGACTTTCGAAATGGTTTCCTTCATTGTAGCTATAATAATGATCCGATCTGATCCAGATTCAACACTCTGATAGAAATGGGCATTCTCTATGACTCTGCGTTTTTAGTTTTCTCGTATCTTCAACATTGTGTACGCCACAGACTTTCGTCTTTTGCGTGGGCGGAAAGGGGCGGGGCGAAATTTTAAATTACATTTGGAGTAGTGTGATCACACAGGAGACTGGATACAAAACTTGGTTGCTCTAGCTTTAATAGTCTCTGAGATATAGGCGCAAATGAAGACGGACGGACAGACGGACAGACGGACGGACGGACGGACAGACAGACATGGCTATATCGACTCGGCTATTGATGCTGATCAAGAATATATACTTTATGGGGTCGGAAACGCTTCCTTCTGTGCGTTACACACAACCGTTATCCGCACAAATCTAATATACCCTTTTACTCTTCGAGTACCGGGTATAAAAATTAGTTTGAAATATAAAAAGATCATGTTTAAAATTTCAAGAAAATATAACGTGAAAATCGAATGTCACAATGTTACACAACGTACCACTGTGCA
Organism: Drosophila algonquin; assembly: GCA_035041765.1. Lineage (NCBI taxonomy): Eukaryota > Metazoa > Arthropoda > Insecta > Diptera > Drosophilidae > Drosophila > Drosophila algonquin. The sequence goes on from JAWNKY010003068.1 coordinate 349,558, forward strand.
TCGAAAAGAGGACAAATTATTGAAAAGACTGTTTGGGTTGACGTTTTAAGTCAATCGGTCTTTTAGTGAAAGTCTGTGTGCGAGCATCACTCGTATCTCTCATTGTGCGATTTTCGGTAATAGATCGTCTCACGAACAGCTCAACGTAAAGCGCTCAACAGAAAACCGATACGAAAAGAAACGAAGTCTGCTGCTCAGAGAGATAACGAGGGTGCATACTTTTTTCGGTTGTTCTCCTAGCACAGCGTAAGCAAAACTAACGGTCAAGAGTTATTTGCAAACTTTGATTTGCCATGATTCTGCGTTTTTGGTTTTCTTGTATCTTAAAAATTGTAGCTTCTACAGATTTTCATGTGTACATCCATCTTAAACAAGAATAAATTTGTTCATGGTTCTTTCGGACTTTAGATATTTAGATATACTAAATATATATACTATATACGATATACTATACTTTAGAAAGGTTAACCCCCAATAAACAATTTTTTTAATTACTAATACATATATTTACATGGAACTTTTGTCACGATTCTCAGAATATTTTGCTCTATCTTTTTGTCCAGGTGTTTCTTGAGTTTTTTGTTTTTTTAGCTTACAATATTTATATTCACCTGTCATTGTCTCGAGATTTGTTAGATCTATTACCAACATCGTCACGACGTCTATCATCTATAATAAATGGTTTTAAAACGTTAAAACTTTACTTTTGTATTTGTAGAAATGTTAAAAATAAGTAAAAAACCATTCCTTGAATCCACTATCATATTAAAAAAAATCTTTTCAAGGATTCAAAAGAAAGTATAGACCACAATATTTACTACCACAAACCAGATCAAATGGAAATTTTTCTGAATAAAGTAACATACACACATTTGTGACCTAGATTTTGTGGCATGATTATTTAAAATAAATACATTTAATAAAAAGATCCTAAAGAGAGTCAAAGGTGGTCATGAGATGTACACAACAAGGCCTACAAACATTATTTTCGGGCGGGCCGAAAAGATTCCCGCCTGACAATGAAAACGACCTCTTACGTTAACCAAACTTTGGTATTGTGATTAGGCATCTTTTTATATGTTCCCGCCAAAATTTCAGCCACATGATATATTAGTAGTCCTTGAACAATCGATTAACTACGTCGGTATCAGTGCTCTTGTAAAAATTCAAAAAGTTTAATATCGTGCTGTCATAAGATCTATGTTTTTGAAGGGCAATACGCCTACACAAATACAAATTGAGATTGACGCTGTGTATGGGGACTATTCCCCATCATTTCCAACTGTAAAGTTCTGGGCTGCTGAATTCAAGCGTGGACGTACGATTTTAGAAGATGAGACGGACGTGTCCAAAAACTGCGACTACTGACGAAAACAAATTGTTCTTTACGATCGCCGAATCAAAGTAGTGAGAAAAAAGCTCTCGGCCTGTTGGGTGCCGCGATTGTTCACGTTCGATCAAACTCATAACTGTGGATGAAGCATGGATACACCATATACGCCAGAAACAAAATCCCAAGCAAAAAAGTGGATTGCAAAGGGGTATCCGCCACCAAAAATAGTGACGGAAATTGCGGATAAGCTGCCCCACTAGCAGAAGAAAAAAATGTTGTTCCACCAGGATAATGCACCCTCCAAGACATCAGCAGTTGCAATGAAAAAAATCCATTATTTACGCTTTGAATTGCTTCACCACCCTCCTTACTCCAGATCTATCTCCGAGTGACTTCTTTTTATTCCCTAAGCTTAAAGTTGCGCTTGGCGGACTGAAATTTTCGTCATAATTATAACTCTTATAAAAAGCCATTTTGAGGAGCAAGACGCCGATTATTTTTTGGAGGGGCTGAAGAGGCGGGAGCATCACTAAATGAAGTGTGTTGACTTAATAGGAGACTATGTTAAAAAATAAAATATGACAAAATTTTAGAGCTGTTGTGTCATTGTCATGCTGAAACTTTTCGGAACGCCCTTTCACCAGTATGTACTTGTTTAAGTTTAATATCACAGGAGGCTGCACAAAAAATTTGACTGTTTTATCTCTTTTAGTCGTTAATGACATATCATCCGACTTTCGAATCAATTATTCGATTAAATTTTGACTATTATTAACTAAGGTATCCAACATATGTTTATATCCCACTATTTTATTATGTATCTACATATAAATTTGTAGATAAAATACAAAAATTCAATGAAAAAATTGAACAAACAATCCAAGTACATAATTTCCAATTACCTGTCGATATCGATTCTCAAGGGTATTTATGTTCATAAGATTAAAGTTAATTGCTTAAGAAATACTTTCATGTCAAAGAACATGTTTGATTAACGTACAAATAATGTTAGTTGAAATTTAAGGTATGGTTGTGTACTTATTTTGACATATTTACGATATATGCGTATTTACCCTGTGAGCACACGTTACTTTTGTTATCGTCGCTGTTTTCTTGATTTTGGCGCCAATTGACAGCTGCATTGATACTTTCGTTTTCATTTTTATCTATTTGAACTTCTGCAAGTTTTTCGTTTAAATGCTCGTCTTCGTGGCGAATTTTGTCTTGCCTTCGAGCTAATCGTTCTTCAATCTCTAATTCTCTCGAAGCTGTATCTACTGGCTTAGCTGATCCAAACACATTTAATGATGCTGTCAAGCCTTGCTTTGAAACATTTGTTTCATTGATATCAGCATCTTCAAAATCTGGTTTTGTCTTTATATCTGGTAAAGGCAGCGTTCGAGGTTTCAGGTTTAACTTTGGTCTTTCTTCTTGTTTAGAATCATCATCCGTTACATAACGTTCATTATTTTTTCCGCGACAATCTCGAAATTTGTCAATTTGATCAAAGTCTCTCCTCGGAGGCGATGAATCATTGGATTGAGGTCTTACACTTGTGCGCCAAGATCCAGGTGCGTTAGTTTCTTCCCTTTCAGTTATAGGTTTCCTTTCTCGATTAAAGCTTCTGTCAAAATTCGCTGCATATCCACCAAAACTGCTGCCATTGTTTTGACTATCTCGCCTCCAATTCACAGAGTCTCTATTATCACTGCTATTACCAAACCCTTCAAACCGACGATTCGTTTTTGGACGGTTTTGCTGGTCGTTTTCATTTGACAACTCTATACGAATGCGACGTCCTTTGATGGATGGGTCTGGCAAGCTGAGAACATGAATTAAGTCGTCCCTGCTTTCCAATTCAACATAGCCGAAACCACGGGATCGTCCGTTTTCTCCATCTTCCCGTGGTAGTCGCAACGATATTAGGTTTATAGACCCAAAAAATTCATAAAGGTCGTCTTCGTTTGCATCAAATGGCAAATTATTAATATAAGCTATAAAAGGAGGCCTGTGCGGAATGGAATTATCATCAAATATCCGATTTGCTCGAGGCGCAGTAGGAAGCTGATAAACTAAAGGTAATGTGCTACTCCCGTCGTCACTGTCATCGCCATCCAAGTTTCTAATTTTTTTCGAAACTTGCGTTGTTCCGGCTGGTGTCTCACCATTAGAAAGAAATGATTGCAGAGAAATGACTGTTCCCTTGTTCTTTTTACCCTTTTTTCCTAAAGAATAAAAAAAAAACATTTATATGTTTGCAAATAAACATGAAATCCCAATACAATTTTATTAATTAACATACCATACATTATTACACATATGCATTAGTCGATATTTGCAATACAATTTTAAAAATATTTTCAGACAAATGCATAAGCGTTCATGTTTGTATTACGTGTCTAACATAAAACCACGCGGATACTACACATCAACTTTCTACTAGCAAAAATAAAAGCAGTCAAAACAAATTAAGTAAAACATTAAATGCTCTAATGAAAATATTATATTGAAAATTGTATATCAAACCTGCGGAAGCCATTTTGACGGAATATTCCAAACAAACTTAAATTTTGAGGTGTTTTACGTGTTCATATATGAATATGATGACAATTTCCTTATATCGTTATCGAGCTCATATGCCTTATGCTCCATCTATTTTGCCGATTCGTTTTGTCAATATAGCGTCTATAGTTGGTAATGATTTGAAATCAACAATTTTGAACACGGAAAAACACAAACGGAAATAATTATATTTTTACTAAACCGTTTTCTGACTATTGAACTTATCTTAGCTTATAGTTTTTCCCACAAAGAAACCTCGGTAAATGTTAACTACGTGGACAATCTCTCCAAAATTAACGAAATTTTTTTTCCTGGATAGAACCCGATTTATCATGAATTTAGGTAAAAAAATGTTGTGGCGGTCGCTTCTAGTTTTTTTTTTTTAATGTTTAAAGTTGAACCTTTTTTGAAAAATGGCTTGTTGTTGTTGGTTTTTTCTGATTATTTGTGTTGCGAAGTTAGCTACAAAATAGCTGGTTTGAAATTAAAGCTATATTTCATTTTTACACATAGCTGTAAACTAGCTATAAAGTAGGATAACTGGCCACAATGAATGCGAGTCGTCTCAACACTATAGTGCGACATTGTAACGGTCAACAAAAAACATGAAAAACCACACAAAAAATCAACAACAACAACACAGCAAGTGACCCGCGCAAGCTATTTTTCGCCTGAAAAACTCTAAACTTTAAACATTTAAAAAAAAAAAACTAGAAGCGACCGCCACAAAATTGTTTACCTAAATTCATGATAAATCGGGTTCTATTCAGGAAAATAATTTCGTTAATTTTGGAGAGGTTGTCCACGTAGTTTACATTTACCGAAACCTCGATTCCCACAGGCCCACCATTAATGAAAAACAAAGCTGAAAAAAAAAATCGTGTTCTGAATTTAGTCAAAATTGAACAACAAATATGGAAAATGTATTCACCAGTAAAGGCCTGTATCCAGCACCGCGGTAACAAAAAATTACTGCCAAACTTCATATAAAAAAAACTGGGCCATGAATTTTTCGTTTAAGTTTTTCCTGGCCTCATATATTCTTATCGATACTTGGCCTATCGACACTAGTGTGAACTGGGACAGTTGTCAAGAGATATGCAAATTTTCAACGTGAGGGGAAGATTGCTTTAATATGAGCCGTTAAGGCAAGACCATGTCTTTGGCGGATCACGGAAAATAAGGATTTTGTTAATTTTGACATGTTGGCGCCTCCGTCTGCGCTATACTTCTTCTTTCTATTTTTGACAACAATTTATGCTGCCACCAACACAATCCCTTCATCGTCAGACTTATATTTTTTCCCTTTTTAATTTCAGTTGAATTTTCAAAATTGGCGCTATTTACAAAACACAGCTGAATTATGAGTGTGACCACCAAGCACGTTTAAGGTTCTAGGTCACACTATTTTAGTAGTGTTCCACACAAATAAAAAGCAGATTCCAGATTCCAGTAATTTTCCGCAGTGCTGGATACAGGCTCTAACAAATGTTGTTGCAAAAATTGATGGTGGTGTTTGACAAATAAATGAATTCGATGAGATATAATATTTTGCAGTGAACGCAATATTTTTCATTAAACGAGATTATTTAAGTATTGAAGTACATAGCCGAAGGTAGTTAAGAGAAAAGTATTGGAATTCCTCGTAATGGCCTTTTTACACTACCGCATCATTGTCGAAGGTGCGGAAAAAATATGCGAGTCGTTTACACTTAGGCCGCATCATTTCCGCATAATTTTTTCAGCTCTAGTTGGGTCCAACGAACAAAAATTACGTGCTGCTGACTTTTTTAAGTGATTTTTAAGTATCACTTTAAAAGTTGGAATCAGGGCTTCCCAAAAGACCTGGCAAGTCTTTGTGTCACCATTTGTTGCTTGCAATCAGACTTATTTTAATTGAAATCTTCAGGAATAGTTTGACCGCTCAACTTTAAATTGCATTTATTGTTTGATTCGAAAAAAACACCCCGAAATCGCGTCGAAATCCCGAATTATTTCAGTATTTTGTAAAAATACTTGTTAGAATATGGTAACACTTGCGAATGATGCGCCGAATGTTGTATCATGCGACCGCATCATTGTCTTCTTCTATCTACAGGGCTCTTATGGGCATCATTGTCGTATGTTCCATTTAACGGAAAAATCCAATGATGCGCCCTAATGTAAAAAAGGAATAAGGCACCTTCGGGTAACCCACAAGCCGACCGGCAATTGGAAACGGCGAATTGGGTTGCGTGCGGCCGACTGTGGCTGGCGGGAATGGTGGTAAGTGGACACTGGACATTAGTCGAACTACGCTCAAAGCCACCGCACTCGCTTTCGCTCGAATAACTCGAATAAACAAAAATATTAATCGAAAGAAAACCGCGTAATTTCGTTTGATTTTAAATTGTTTAAAAATCTAAAAACTATTCGATTTTACATTGGCGCCCGAGCAGGGACATCGGTTTTCTTACTTCGCAATTGTTTGTTTCGCGTAGTGGTGGCTTAGGCTTCGCGTGTGAAAAACCCAGACAAATGTCACTGATTTGGACATATCCCCTTGCCCTTTTTGACTCTCGCCATCTTGGAAGCTGCCGAAACTGGAAGTGCTGATGGACCGACAGAAAGGAAGATCACTTTCTTTAGACTCCTTAGAAAGTTTGCAGGTATTCTGTGCCAAAAGTTGAGCACCACCAGTTAAATATCGTTGTGTCGCAGTTTATATTGTTCGCTTGTTCGATCAAAAAGGTCAAACTCTAGGGATACACATATGTGCGATTGTTTGTACATACGGTCATACACAGAAAACACAGCTCAATTTCCGGTACCTTGTTTTTTTATATTTTATTGGCCAAATTAATGTGTACACACATAAGTTCGGTAAAATTGTTCGAACATACTTACATACATATATACGTACATATACTCATGCTGACTACCACTTAAATGTACATAAACAGAACAACCAGAAAACAGCATACATACGTACATATCAAAATTTAGAAGTACAATCGGTGGTCTATTTATTGTATTTTAATAAATACATCGTGTGTTTGTGCAATCGCAAAGCGTCGCAGTGACTTTTCGGTTTAATGCTTTCCCTTTAACCGCTACGTACAACTTCACGTACATACAAGTTAACACTCCCCACCAGCTGCAGGGTATCGGCAGAATTCCGAAACGGAAGAATGCTGATGCCGCACTCGAGGGGTGGGGGCAGCGACTACATCGTCGCACGAGCTTCTGGAGCCGTTGGCCTGCACTCGAGTGGTCAGCGGATCATATTTCGCTGCTGATAAACATCCGCTGTGGAGCTGATGGTCTGCACGAGGCGCTGACGGTGCAGAACGTCGGCCCGCTGCCCAAGAAGCGCTGCCACGAGGGTGGGCAGTTTTAAGTAAAACTGTATTTCTGTATCTTAAGATAGATTTAGATTCATTCTCACTTTCGACCGAGCCAGTTGAGCCGGCAAATATATCATTAAAAGTACTCTCGCGAGTTTTATTGCCGTTGGCCCTGCCACGGTATCGGGAAACGGGAACACTTATAATTTAATTGGCGCCCAACGGGTCTAAGAACCCATGATAAACGGTCAAGAAAAAGTGAAAAAAAAGTGAGAAAAAAGTGACAAAAAACAAAAATAAATAAATAATAAACAAATAATAGTTGAAAATCTCAGAATAAAGTTTAACGCCCTCTAACATCCGTGAGTGGCGTCGGAGAAATCGTTCCCGTGCATAAGTGGTGAATTTTTTTTTGTGTTGTGTGTGTGCCGCACTAGAACATAAGCCCGAGGAAAAATAAAAGAATAAAGGGCCAAACTGAGCAACACGAAGCTGCGTCTATAAAAATAAAATAAACAATAAAAAAAAAAACAAAAAAATATAAAATCCAGGATACAATTTTAACGTTAATTTACCCGTGCATAAAGTGGTGATGTTTTGTTGCTGTGTGAGTGCCGCACCAGAACATAAGCCCGTGGAAAAATAAAAGAATAAAGGGCCAAATTGAGCGACACGAAGCTGCGCCTGCGGCCATCCACAGCGACAACCACAAAACAGACAAAGAAAACAGAAGGGGCTGTAAGGAAATACCTCGCTCCCATCAGTGATCTACAAAGGAAAAATAGGCTGAAGGGCCCTCCCTCGCCTAAGAAAATAAAATACAACAAACAACAACATACAACAAAACAACAAACAAAACACTACCAGCTAATTATATTAGATAAAGTGAATAGAGAAGAGAACAGAGTTGATCTGCAAAAAAAAACAGCCGAACAGCGAACAACAACAAAGCTCACCCCCATCCCCGCTCAACCGGATTCAACGTCAATACAGTAATTAAAAAAAAAAAACATGTAAGTGATTTGTTCACCGATTGCAATTCCATGTCAGCTTATATTAATGCTTTTATTATAAGTGGAGAATTATCTAAATTATAAGAAAGAGAATATTACAAAGGGAAGTAAATAAAAAAAAAAGTTTATAATAATAAATAAAGTAAAGTGAGATATTCGTTTTCCTGTACGGAACAGTAAAATCTTATTGGGAGATAAATAACAAGGGGATGCTGTCAAATCAGATCGCACCTCATGAGCAATAGGGGAGATAGAAGAGATAGTGAAGATAGTGACGATAGCCTAAGTTCCCTGATAGAAGGCCTCCAGTTAGACAGACGGCCACCACGTAAAGAACCAGACAGCATGAATCTGGAACAATTCGGACAGGCAGTACAGGCCGCCTTGGCAAGTCAGGCCGCGTCGTTTCAGGGCGAAATAGCCCGGTTGCGAACTGAGCTTGCAGATGCAAAGCAACAGCTTCGGACCGAAATTGGCCAAGCCCAAACACAATCCGTGCCTCAAGTAGAGGTGTTTAGAAAAGTACAGATTGGGGTTGCATGTGACCACCACTTGGACATGGTGAAATCAGCCAGACTTCGAAGGGAAACAGGTTGATTATGTGGCTTGGCGCCAGGCAGCACTGGCGGCATTCGAGCCATTCGAGCCATTCGAGCCTTACGAAGGTAGCAGCAAGCACTTCATGGCTACAGGCATAATAAGGAATAAAGTGAAAGGTGTGGCAAATAACATTTTGTCATCCTTCAACAAAGTCCTTAACTTTAAAGCCATTATTAACAGGCTAGACTCTTCGTATTCCGACAAAACGCCGATAGGCGTAATTCAGCAAAGGCTGACTACCATGCGGCAGGGTAACCTCCCTTTGACGGAGTACTACGATGAGATCGAAAAACAGCTTTCGCTCATCACAAATAAAAATGTTATGGTACACACTGCAGAGGCGGCAAGTGTACTTAACAAAAGAGTCAGGGAAGACGCCCTAGAGGTTTTCATCTCAGGTCTGAGAAAGCCTCTAAAGGCAGCTGTCTTCCCAGCAAGGCCGACAGACTTGGAGACAGCTCTGGCCCTTGCCCAATCGGCTGAGTCCAGTGAGGACCGCAGCGCTTGGGCTGCAAATTACGCCAGGGTCATGGAGGAGAAATCCTACCGTTCAAATGAGCGCAGGCAGCAAGCGCCACAACAGGGTAATGGCAGGCAAAATAGGCCCCAAGACCAAAACTCTTACAAAAGCCCTCACTATGTTAGGAGTTAGGGTACGCCCAACGCACAACAGGGCAATTCATACCATCAGCCCAAATCTCAGGGCCAGACCCATGAGCAGATGGAGGTAGACCCTTCATCCTCTAAATTAAGACAGCCCTCGGCGTACCAGAAACCTTTTGGTTCTGGCAAACGCGATAACACCTTCGGGAGAAAGCCGAATGCGTCGGAGCGCACTTCAGGCAGCTGGCGCCAAAGGGTAGAGCACATCGCTACTGCTAGCGATCGTTCACCGTCGGCATACAACGAGGCCGCTTCCGAAGCAGTCGCCAAAATAGAAGCCGACGCCGAAATCGACTACGAGAGCGATTCGGTTAATTTTTTAGGGGAAGATCCCTGCTGCCATTTATATAGCGAAAAGTAGCAGGGGTCCCTCTTAAATTTCTCAACGAAACTACATCAAGCCATTCCAAGGGCTTCCCGGTGTGACCCCTGTCGAAGCACCTTTTCCCGTTTTTTCGATCAACGGTTCCAACAAGATCACGGAAAAGTGTCCCTTGTCATTTTTCGGCAAAACCTCGCCGTTTTTCCTTTTAAAAACCCTAACGACCTTCGATGGCATTATTGGCCTTGACCTGCTAACGCAGGTGGGGCTACATTGTCTCTAGAAAAAGGAACGCTCACAATCGGTGACACTACCGAGACAATCAGGTTCCACAAATGCACAGACGTCAACCATACTAACGTTATTGACGTCGACGCACCTCCAGCCGTAAAGGCAAGCTTCATGCAGATGCTGAAGAAGAGAAATAAGGCGTTCGCCGACCCTAACGAGTCACTGCTTTTAACACTTCGGTCGTAGCCACCATTCGCACGGTGGACGACGAACCAATCTATTCCAAACTCTACCCCTATCCTATGGGTGTAGCCGATTTTGTCGAATCCGAGGTTAAGAGCCTCTTAAAAGACAACATAATCCAAAAATCGAGATCGCCTTATAATAATCCTATATGGGTGGTCGACAAAAAAGGCACTGATGAAAAGGGCAATAAAAAGAAACGTCTCGTAATGGACTTTCGGAAACTCAATCAGAAGACTGTGCCCGATAAGTACCCCATGCCTAGCATCTCAATGATCTTGGCAAACCTGAGAAATGCCAAGTACTGCACAACTCTTGACCTGAAAGCCGGATACCACCAAATAACTTTGGCGGAACGCGACAGGGAAAAAACTTCCTTTTCCGTGAATGGAGGGAAGTATGAGTTTTGCCGACTGCCCTTTGGGCTGAGGAATGCCGGTAGCATTTTCCAGAGGGCAATCGATGATGTTTTGCGCGAACAGATCGGTAAAACATGTTACGTCTATGTTGATGACGTAATTATATTTTCCAAGTCTCAGGACGACCACGTTAAACACGTCGACTGGGTACTGAAAAGCCTCTATGAAGCTAACATGAGAGTAGCTCAAGAGAAATCGCAGTTCTTTAAGACGAGTGTAGAATACCTCGGCTTTATCGTAACTAGCGAAGGCACAAAGACTGACCCTGAGAAAGTGAAAGCTATCCAGGAGTACGTCGAGCCAACGACGCTGTTCGGCCTAAGATCCTTCCTGGGCCTAGCAAGCTATTACAGATGCTTCGTGAAAGACTTCGCGGCGATCGCCCGACCGCTTTCGAACATCCTAAAAGGGTAAAACGGTTCCATTAGCAAATATAAGTCTAAGAAAAGCCCCATCACGTTCAACGAGGCGCAAAGACACGCCTTTCATAAACTGAGGGACATTCTGGCGTCAGAAAACGTAATGCTGATGTATCCAGACTATAAAAGGGACAACAGTCCTAATTAGAGGGAGGGTGGTCCATAAGGACAACCTTAGGTAGCTACACCGACTAGGTTAAGAAGACTAGGTTTTTTATATTTTTTCACGTATTTTTATCCACAGGATTGTACTTCACCTCCTTACAATAGTATCGGCGCGCGTCACCGATTACTCCCACTCAAATTACATACCAATTACGGACGGAACTGTACTGGTTTGGGACGGTCTCGACTACGCCAAGCACACGGCGAATTTAACCGAATACGGCCGCATTGCTGACGAGACCGCGAAAATGACAGATCTTTTCCCAAGATCCCACATGAGACAGTTACTGGAAGCCGACTGCAACCACATTAGTGACATGTTATCCGATATCGGTGTTCACCACCGACTGGCTAGGAGCCTAGACTTCCTAGGGACAGCCCTTAAGGTCGTGGCCGGGACGCCAGATGCGTCCGATTTAGAAAGCATCAGGTTATGCAAAAGTGCAAAATCAATTAAATTCTCTCACCAGCACCGTAAACAAGATCCTTAGCATAAAAAAAAAGGAAATTATAAATTCAGAACCCTTGTATGAAACCTTATTAGCCAGAAATAGAATCCTTATAACAGAGTTAGGTAACCTCATGCTCACGATCACCCTGGCAAAGGCCATAATAGTGAGCCCATCCATATTAGACCACGCTGACATAGAATCTGTTCTCGCTGACCAATTCACAGGGGTCACAATATCAAATTTGTTAGAAGTATCTAAAATAAAAATCCTTCAATCCGTTAATGTAATCCACTTTGTATTCGAATATCTTAGAGTTAGTTTAGCTTGTAAAAAAGTCACGGTATTCCCGGTTGAGCATAGCGGAGCGATACTACAACTAACAGACAACATCGTGGCCGAATGCGGCAACCAAGTGTGGGCGCTCACAGCTTGCGTGTCCACAACCATGACCACCTTCTGCAAGAAGGAGGTGAGGGGATCCTGCGCGCAGAGATTACACTCTGGCGGCACCGCTCATTGCCTCTCTCAACCAAGCCACCTGGAGCCCATCAGCCTCGTTGACGACGGAATGGTCATCATCAATAACAGGCCAGCCACGATCAGCTGTGACTCGGACACGTTGATCACAACATCCGGGACGCAGTTGGTCACCTTCAACGACTTCGCAATCATCAACGGCTCTCGATTCCGGAATCGCATCAACATCAAACAGCGACTTCCGGGCATAGCATCGGTAGCCGCCCTGATCATCACAGGGCACCAGACGGTTCTAAGCCTACCCTTCCTGAACCAGCACAGCGAAGAGAACCTAAACTACATCAAAGAGGTCGAGCAGGCCACCATGGGCCAACTCAATCCAGCCCTTGCCTTCGGGCTCGGCATAGCTCTATGCGGGGCTATCGGAGGCATCGTATTCCTCAGGGCGCATCTTGGAAGGAGGCAAGACGAGAGGCGGATCAACGAGATAATAGAGAAGTTGCGAGCGATCGGGACGACCGCTCTTTGAGAGGGGGAGTAGTTAACACTCCCCACCAGCTGCAGGGTATCGGCAGAATTCCGAAACGGAAGAATGCTGATGCCGCACTCGAGGGGTGGGGGCAGCAACTACATTGTCGCACGAGCTTCTGTTTAGGAGCCGTTGGCCTGCACTCGAGTGGTCAGCGGATCATATTTCGCTGCTGATAAACATCCGCTGTGGAGCTGATGGTCTGCACGAGGCGCTGACGGTGCAGAACGTCGGCCCGCTGCCCAAGCAGCGCTGCCGCGAGGGTGGGCAGTTTTAAGTAAAATTGTATTTCTGTATCTTAAGATAGATTTAGATTCATTCTCACTTTCGACCGGGAAACGGGAACACTTATAATTTAATTTACATACGTACAGAGGCATCAACAGTTAAATATCGTTGTGTCGCAGCGACCGGAAGCGACCACCAAGCCGTGATTTGCGAAATCCAGGATGCTGGAGCACCCAACTTGCTCCTGGGCAGGCAGGTAGGGTATAAGACCAACACGCTAGAGCCGGATATGGTCCGAGGCATGTTCGAGGGGTACGAGATCAACGGGACGGGAGGAAAGAGCACGACAACTGGCCACTCATACGATGGCAGCATGTGACGTCTCCATGCAAAGGAATAGACCGAGCCCTGGCAAACGCACGCCAACATACTGGTGGAATGCAGCTATATCTGGCGCCAGTCGAGAGTGCCAACGCAAAGACGCAACAGAGAGGTACCAACGCTCGAGAGGTTCCTCGGAATTCGAGAGGGCCCAAGAGGAATTTAAGGAAAGCAGCCGCCGCTTGCAGAAGCAGATCAAGGAGAGCAAGCGCAAATGCATTGGAAAGCTCTGCGACGAAGCAGGTGCGAACCCTTGGGGCTACGCATACAGGCTGGTAATGAAGAGACTGCGAGTGTTCAGTGCCCCACCGCCAATGTGTGCAGATCTGTTAAAAAACATAATGGAAACTCTATTTCCAGAGCAAGTGGGTTGCAGCCCAGAGGGTTGTTGATGGAATTCCGCCTCTGGAAATAGAAGCCACTACAGAAACAGAAGTCCGCCAAGCTCTAGAACGGACCAAGGACGCTAAAGCACCGGGACCGGATGGGGTCCCAAATACCGTACTTCGTGCTGCCATTGAGACAAGCCCACAAACGTATGTGGGACTATTCAATGCGTGCATGTCCGAAGGAATCTTCCCCAGCCCATGGAAACGACAGCGGCTAGTCCTTATACCTAAAGGAAACAAGCCTACTGAGAAACCCTTCATCCTACAGACCGCTGTGCATGCTGGACACAGAAGGTAAGATCCTCGAGCCACCAAGCTAGGAAGGACACCAACTGTGGCAAACCTGGCAGAATACCTAATGGAGTAAGAAGAGAACTGGGCTGCGATAAGCAACATGCCCCCAGTAGTGAACATCAAACTGCGTCGTGAAGAAAGAGCACGCAAAGAAAGAAGGTAGAATTCGTTAAAGATTGACGAGCTCTAAGGGCATTCCCCCCGGCGGAGTAATATCTACTGGTAGACAGGCCAGTCGGGATTCGGGATAGGTGTGTTTGGTTTAAGAGCGGTTAGAATCCCTCACTCTGGCTTCGGCTGGGTTGGCATGAACTTACCTGTAATCACACAACACGAAAAAAAACCTACATTCATACCAATAGCAACCAACACATATAGATTTGTTCATAATTAACTTTATGAAACCTTATATTACTATTAACCCTTCAGCAATGGTTTATAACGTTTCTTCAATGAAATAAAAATCTTATTTTGGGGTTCTTAGGGTATGTAGAGCGGCAGCAATATGTTTTGGGTAGAATCATATTGGATGTTTGTTATGGTATTGTACAGGTAGGGTGGGTCAAGATAGAGAACCTTAACAGCTTAGTTCTCCACCTTCGATAGTAGCCTTTAGTTCCGTCCGGGTTTGTCATTCCGATCCCTGTTTCCTTATATCTGTCTACGATTTGCCGCCATGGTTTTAAGCTTTCTTTTTCATTGTCTCGTGGTTAAAAGCAGGAGGACATACTGCGGTAAGAATAGTTGCATTGTATGTGAGGTTATGTTAAGCATTCTTTTGGATAGAATAAAACGGGTTTACCGAAACACGATGCTTCTTGCGGGGAAAAACGGGCCGTCAAAGGCAACTCCGCGGGACCACTGACAAAGAGACTGCGAGTGTTCAGTCCACCACCGCCAATGTATGCAGATCTGCTGAAAAACTTAGTGGAAACTCTATTTCCAGAGCAAGTGGCAGCCCAGAGGGTGGTGGAAAGAATTCCGCCACTTGAAATAGAAGCCACCACAGAAGCAGAAGTTCCCGAAGCTCTAAAACGGACCAAGGACGGTAAAGCCCAGGGACCGGATGGGGTCCCAAATGCCGTACTTCGTGCGGCTATTGGGACAAGCCCACAAACATATGTGGTCCTACAGACCACTGTGCATGCTGGACACAGTAGGTAAGATCCTCGAGCGCATAATCCACACGAGGCTGGAGGAAGCAGTAACGCGTCAACTATCACCGATACAGTATGGGTTCCGCAAAGGCAGCTCCACGGTGGACGCAATCGGCGAGGTATGTGAGAGAACGAAACGAATCCCGATGAACGGGACCAAAGAGTACGGCATTCCAAGTACCGCCGTATTTGCAGATAATCAACGCTGAATAGCTTAGAAACCGAGACCTCATATAAGAGACAGATAAGGAGCCACGTAAACATCAAATCACTGGAGGAATTCCCCAAGGATCGGTACTCGGCCCGCTACTGTGGAACATCATGTATGATGGAATCCTAACGAAGCATATGCCAATAGGTGCCTCGGTGATAGGTTTTGCCGACGACATAGCAGTTGTCACAGTAGCAAAACACAATACAGAGGCAGAAGAAATCTGCATTGACGCAGTAGAGCGAACCAGAACATGACTATCCGGGAGGGGACTAACACTAGCCACCAACAAAACAGAGGCGGTGCTCATAAGCAGCAGGAAGGTAGAGGAGACGGCCACGATCAGAGTAGGTGACTCCATTAACAGCTCCGGACTAAGCTTGAAGTATCTAACGACTCAACTCGACTCTACTGTATGCTGCACCAATAAAGGCGGACGCAATGAAGCAACCGACATATGCCCGAGAATGCAAGGCAGTCCAAAGACTGTGTGCATTGAGAGTATGGTGCGCATAGAGAACGGTATCCCTGGACGCCGCACTAGTCATAGCAGGAATGATCCCAATCCAGCTGCTGACAAGTAAAGCCGCCAACGAGAACTGGAGATTGCTGGACAGGAGACAAGATACGCAGCAAGGCAACGCACAATGTTGCAATGGCAAGACCCGTGGGATACTAGCAACAAAGGACGTTAGACCCATAAACTTGTCCCCAGACCTGCAGAGCTAGCTGAGCCGCCGCCATGGACAAGTGGAGTACCACCTGACCCAGCTATTGACGGGACATGGATGCTTGAAAGCCTATCTCCATTGGTTTAAGCATGAGGACGACCCCTTCCGTGTGCTCTGCACGGGGATTGTCGAAGACGTCGAACATTGCTTCTTCAAATGTCCACGATTTCAGCAAGAACGGGTAGCTTTAAGCACTAAGCTAGGAAGGACAATAACTGTGGCAAACCTGGCAGAATGCCTAATGGAGTCGGAATAAAAGTGGGCTGCAATAAACAACATGACTGCAGCAAAGACCATCAGACTGCTTCGCGAGGAAAGAGCACGCAAAGAAAGAAGGTAGAATTCGTTAAAGATTGACGAGCTCTAAGGGCATTCCCCCCGGCGGAGTAATATCTACTGGTAGACAGGCCAGTCGGGATTCGGGATAGGTGTGTTTGGTTTTAGAGCGGTTCACTCTGGCTTCGACTGGGTCGGCTTAAGCTGTCCTGTAATCACACAAGACAAAAAAAAAAAGAAAAAACGTACAGAAGTATACTTGCAATTGCACATACACACAACACTTGGTAAAGGTTCTTCGACACCAACGGATTCGTGAGTTCGTTAACCTTCTTCGCTCTGTGCTTGTATCGCTTACATATATTAGTTTGTGTGTGCGTGCGCTCGCGCCAAATTTCTTGCTTGCTCTTTTCTCCCCTGTTTTGCATACCATATGGGTCAGGCTTGGTTCGATCGACTGTATTACATTCATCTTGTGAGAGCGCTCGCGACAAATTTTTTTCTCTTTCTCTTTAAACCTCCGCACCCCGCATTTTACACCTGTTGCCCACAAAGTAACTGCAGCGAACATCTGACTTGCTTACTTTCGGCCGCTTGGACCGCTTTCGATTTTTTGTTCACATATTGCGCCAGGGCGTGTGTGTGTTCGATTAAGCAAGCTTGGCGTTTTCGGTACATAGCTGCTGTGCATGTGCGAGGGTAGCTTTGTAAAACTTTTGGGTGCGTTTTTGAAGGTAGTTTTTTTCTCTCAAGGTTGTGTAATGAGGTGAGGAAACCTTAACGGAAATCGTCCTTTGCCTGTGCTAACGAAGAGCAAAAGTCGTCGTCTGCATTTACCTATTGCAAATCTGCAGACCACATATTCTTGTCCGTCTTTTAGTGCCATTTTCGTCATGCAACGATTTGAGTATGATAAAACTCAAAAACTGTGTTTCAATTGTTTGACCATGGGACATACAGTATCGAGTTGCAAGGCGGCGAAGTGTCGAGTGTGTTCAAAGCCTCACCATTCACTCCTTCATCGGTACACTGCATCAGTGCAAGGTGAAGCAGCAGCACTTCAAGCCTCAACGTCGGAGGCATACTTAGGTCACGTGCTCAATGCGGATCAAGTCGTTCTGGCTACCGCGATCGTAAACATCAAAGATAGGTTCGGACAGTTGCATTCATCAAGAGCTTTGCTCCATAGTGGCTCTCAAATAAATTTGATGTCTGAGAGCCTGGCACAGAGGCTTCGGCTTAAACGTGAGCCAACTTTCCTTGCTTTTGCAATGGTAGGGGGTGCAACCACCGATAGTAAAAATGAGGTTTGTGCATCGATTCAATCTCGTTTGAATTCCCACACGTTTCCGCTGGGTATTGGGAACATTGTATTGCAGGCAAATCTACTGCATAGGCGCCTCGGCAACAGTGTAGTGAGAGTTCGGTAGCTCAAGTGTGTAGTTGTTCTCTCATTCGAAGGCTGTTCGCCAAACAGCTGAACAACAGGCCTGTGAGTTGTACTTTGCTAAAACTGTACAACGATTGTCTTCCATGTTAAACTTCCTTTTAAGACCGACCCTAAAGTTCTTGGCCGGTCCTTTCAAACTGCTGAAAGGCGTTTTTTGCAACTTGAGCGCAAACTGTCAAAAGATGACACTCTCAGAAATACGTATCATGACCTCATGAAAGAGTATTTGGATTAAGGGCTTATGTCCATTCTGAAGTCTGCTCCTCTAGAACAGCAAGACATGGACACGATATGCAGTCAGGTTCGTGATATATTGCATTCAGGAGGATTTCCATTGGCCAAGTGGGCTTCCAATTGCCCGACACAATTTGGTAAAAGTGAGGAAATCAGCATCAAAATTGATGAGCAAAGCTCAGTTAAGAAGCTTGAAATGCACTGGGCACCTCAAGAGGATGTGTTTAAATACTATCTTGACGTGGATAGCTTTGCCTTCATGAAACCAACAAAACGGAATATATTGTCAATAGCCTCTCGTTTGTTTGACCCTCTTGGTATGTTGTGTTCAATTGTCACTAAGGCAAACATTTTATTCCAGGACTTATGGAGGCTAAAGGTAGATTGTGATGAGGCTATTCGTATGAGTCTACATACCGCGTGGAATAAGTTCACCACTACCTTGCGGGATTTGCACAAAATTTCAATTCCGCGGTACGCATCCAGTCACGCCTATGGCTGTTGCATATACGTACGAACATGCAACAGCGAAGACGATCGCGTTTCATTGCTCTCGGCAAAGTCTAGGGTAGCTCCGCTGAACGTAAAAGTTGTGAATGACAATTTTCAGGATTTCAAAATGGATGGTGGAACTAACTGAAAAATTTCGGAACAGCAAAACCTTGCGGACCATTCCTGAAAACTGAATGGTCGCCTGTGGAAACAGGCTATAATACCTTTTTTCTCTGCCGCATCACTGTCCAAGTTGCGAAAAAATTATGCGCGGCGCTCACACCAAATCAGCATCTTTTTTCGCATCATTTGTCAGCTGTTCGGCCTGCTAATGTAAACAAACGCATTGGGTAACAAGATGAGAGCACACGCATTTTTATTGAAAGGCCTGTATCCAGCACTGCGGAAAACTACTGACAGGAATCTGCTATTTACTTCGTTTGTGCGGAACACAATTAAAACGTGCTTAGTCACACTCATGATTCAGCTGTGTTTTGTAAAAAGCGCCAATTTTAAAAATACAATTGAAATTAAAAAAATATAAGTCTGACGATGAAGTGATTGTGTTGGTGGCAGCATAAATTGTTGTCAAAAATAGGAAGAAGAAGTATGTATAACGCAGACGGAGGCGCCAACATGTCAAAATTATCAAAATCCTTATTTTCCGTAATCCGCCAAAGACATGGTTTTGCTATAACGGCTTTTATTAAAGCAATCTTCTCCTCACGTTGAAAAATTGCATATCCTTCTTTGGATTTACGCACAGTTTTTCCTTCATCTTTCACGTTTACTTCAGTAATGTGGTACTTTTTTTCATAGGTAGTGCTTCTATTTTTCACGACACGTTTCAGGTATCGCTTTTAAAAATAGATGGATAAACGGCCAAGCTGCAGCCGTTTGACCAATGCTTCATATGAAACGACGTCTAATTAATGTGTCTATCTAAAACCAAAAATGTAGGCATTCAAATATTTTTTTTTCGACTTTTCCTTAGTTTTAAAAGTCAAAATTTCAGGAAGAAAGAAAGATTAATAGCTGCATTTCCCAACTTTGCAAAACTGCAAAGTTCAATACAACCAGCTGTAGGAAACTTAAGTTATGTGAAAAATAGAAGCGGTGCCTCTGAAAAAAAAACCTAATTTTTTAAAAATTAAAAAAAAAAAAAATTTTCCCTGAAACAAAAAACATTCTTTAAAAATTTTTAAATTTTCTTTTATATTTTATTTATTATTTTTAAAGTTAAAAAAAAAAATAAACCTAAAAAAAAACATTCTTTAAAAAGTTTTAAACATTCAAATCTATCAGAAAAAGTTATTTTGGGCGACAGCGGAAAAGTCGTGTCGACTAGAGTAATGGGCGCATATATATTCGTGGCCTGAATGTCAGCTCTTCTCTCAGTCCACAATCGAGTCGTTAGGCCAACTATAGATAAGAATTCGTGGATTTCGTTTTGCTTGCTGGATACTGTATCAAGGTTTAGTTTCCGCCGTGCTGTATTCAGGTCTTTAATCAAGAGATTAATCATGCGGCCGCATCATTGTCTTCTTCTATTCACGTGATTCCTATGGGCATCTTTGTCGCATGTTCCACTTAACGGATAAATTCAATAATACGGCTTAATGTAAAAAGGGTATATTGTGTGTGTGCAAATATAACAAGAAGAGATGATGACAAAAAAATTAATGGATTACAAGAAGAAGAAAAAGGATTGGGGCAGATTATTAAACTTATAAAGAGTACCGAGAAGAGGGATTTGATTTGGAATTTGGCAGATAGAAAAGAATTTAATTCAATAGCAACAAAAGGCGCGTGGGATTCTGTGGCTGCTGAGATGCATATTTGCTATTTCGTTCCCGCAGATATGGATTTACCCATTGTTGTCTTGTTTTTGTGCGTCTCTTTTCCTCCTCCTACGTCACATAAAAAGCCGCCAATGCCGTTATGTATAAGCTATGCTGTGAATTCAATTCTTACTTTGCGCCAAAATTTTCTTAAAAACGTAAACAAACTACAGCTGACCGTGCAGTGCTATCGCACGTTTTGCTTGAAAACCTTTTTTAGGATCTGAATACTATGCTGAACGGAAAATTACAATTTTTGTTAATTATTTTATAATTATTGCATCCCAGCGCGATAATCATATTATACTTTTAAATTAGGGCGCTGGTCACAACAAGTGTAACAGTCACATTTCAGATTTAAATTACTTACATAAAGAAGTGATTAAAATTACACACATACATTCGAACTTATATGTATTTAACATTTTATAATATAGCTAGCTGACCCGGCAAACGTTGTTTTGCCATGTACATGTCGGGTCTTAAAATTGTTTGCAGTGTATTTTGGTTATTCTCTGTTAACTTGCTTGCTAAGTCCCTTTCGTGTCTTCTTTGCACTTTACCGTTGGTTATCATTCACTGCTTGTGTCCTAGATTCGACGCTCCGTCTCATACACGGGCTGTCTCATGGCTGTATTGGTGTTAGAGAGAGAGCGATGGTGTTCAGAGTGGAATAAAGGAGGGACGGAATAGAGAGAAAGGCGCATGAGCGTGTTACTCTGTAGAAATCTTTCCTGGGTAGCAACGGAGAGAGAGAGATAAATTGAGAGAGGTAAAAGCAATTGCGTTACAGATAATGAGAGGCTGAAAGAGTTGGCTCTCGATTCTTGCTGTGCACTTTACTTGTGGAAGCCTGCCCGGCAGTTGTAAAAAAGAGCAATTCGGCTGTTAGTGCGTTGTCTCGAGTGAAATCACAAAATGAATACTGAAAAACCCGACGAGAACCCAGAAATCCCTTTTATTCCGACATACATATATTATTTAAAAAAAATTGTTTCAGTTCAATAAAAATAACTATCTACTATAAGTATGCGGGGATTTACATATCAATTATAAGATTACTTAACAATAAAGATACATCTCTCAGCGCAATAGAGTGTGCAATACTCTTGGCTAATCCGTCTTTAGCCAACACAAATAAACTGTATGGTTTACCCTTGCGATTACATGCCACATATACATACATATGTACATATGTAGTTGTTCGTGTGAAAAGCATAGTGTTTCCAAATCTAAGCCATATACAGACAATGTCTGGCCTTGTGACATTGATTGTCATAGCGAATTCTAATCTAATTGATTATGTTTGATTCAATTGACACATCTTTATTTTCATAGGGAGTTTTCGTGGCAGCAACACATTTTCGCCTTGAAACTTTCCATTAAAAATTATGGCTGCAATAACGTTTTTCATTAGTTTTGTAATGACTAATCGTATGCCATTTTACAGCCTTGGTCGGTTCAAGTCACGATTCAGAATGATCGGAGATCCAACCGTCAATTGTAAATGGTGTGGTTTAAAAACTCAATTGGATAATACCCTCTGCCCTGAGTCCGTCAAGGGGGAACGTTGGGATTTTCGATAGACGGTGAGGAGGAGACGGTAGAACACCTGTTCTGCTCCTGTCCAGCTGTTAGCAGAAGAAGGCTACAATACCTGCCCTATGTATCAGACATTTCGGAAATGTCTAAAAAACGTCCTAGAAAGACCGTAAACTTCATAAGAGCATCAGAGTGAGATAAATGCTGACTTTTTCGGGTCTCACGAGATGGAAGAGGGGAAGATCTTATGCGGTAGCACAACGGGCTGAAACCGGCCTAAGTGTGACGGGCTCCTGTGGAGCTTGGCAGCCGCCTTAATGTAACCTAACCTAACCTTGGCCATGACTTAGCACATTGATGCCCTGCTAGTGTGCTTTTAAATTCAAAAATCTTCTGGTTTCAAATTGTATGCTATTGAAAAATATTTTTAGTTTTTTGATGCACTTTTTCCGCCTTCGCGTGTAGATTATTAGGAATGCTTCCAAAGAAGAATTAATAAGTTGTTATGCCAACTTTTTCAGGACTAACTTCAAAAAAGTACAAAAAATAATACGTGTTTCTTGCTTAGGTAAGGTTAGGTTAACCCGGACGGCTTTTAGTGGGTGCCTCTCATAGGCCAGTATGGCCTCCGAGCTCTTCACATTTTCTACAGATGTTTCCCTTTGGTGATGACTACAGTCTGTTAACAGTATGTCCACTAACAGTCTGTCCACTAACAGTCTGTCCAATAACAGTCTGTCCACTAACAGTCTGCAGTCCTTCCGTGGAAGATGCAGCAGATTGTGGCTGAGTTTTTCACTGCGCTCTTTGCACATGATTTTGGAGATTCTGCAGGTGGCTGCGTTCCTTCACATGCTCTCGATTTGCAATCTGGGCTGCTTTTCTAGGTCGCTTTGAAGTGTTCTAAGGGAGACAGGCACATTTTCTATTCTTTCATTCACCAGCCCGATGTCTTCCTTGGCCAGAGCGTTCACCGCTTCGTTTAGACTTAGTCGTGTAAAGTGAGTTCAATGCCTCCCGAGTGACCACCTTCTCCATAGCGATTTCCTTGAGCTTGAGGCCGAGAGCACGGCCAAGACCCTCGGGATTCGCTGGACGGCGACCTCAGACGAATTCTTCTTTGTCCCTCCTGAATTAACGCGAGAGCCACCCTATACCAGGCGGACAGTGCTGTCCCAGATCGCGAAGTTGTTCGATCCGGCGTGGTGGCTTGCCCCGCTCATTGTCGTGTCCAAAATATTCATGAAAGAGATATGGTTGCAAGAGCTGGGATGGGACGAAGATCTCCCCAACGAACTGTGTCTGCGCTGGCAACGGTTATTGGACAGCTACTCCGTGCTCAACCAGATCCGAATTCCAAGATGGACTGCTACGCAACCATCGGTAAAGATCGAGCATCATGGATTCTGTGATGCATCCGAAAAGGCGTATGGGGCTGCAATTTACAATGACATTTTCTTATTGGGGGACCCTTGATCGCTACGGCCGAGCCCGAAATGAAAGGAGGCATCAAATCGATAATTAATCGATGGCAGCATTTGAAGGCCCTCAATCAGCAGT
Source organism: Drosophila algonquin (assembly GCA_035041765.1). Classification (NCBI taxonomy): domain Eukaryota; kingdom Metazoa; phylum Arthropoda; class Insecta; order Diptera; family Drosophilidae; genus Drosophila; species Drosophila algonquin. Next base: position 373,098 of record JAWNKY010003068.1, read on the forward strand.
TTTGCCAAAGGTGGAAAGAGGAATACCTCAAAGAGCTCCACAAACGCACCAAGTGGTAGACGCCTACGCCAAATCTTCATTATACCCGGTAGTCGAAGAGTATAGGGGTATATTAGATTTGTGGGGATAACGGTTGTGTGTAACGCCCAGAAGGAAGCGTTTCCGACCCCATAAAGTATATATATTCTTGATCAGCATCAATAGCCGAGTCGATGTAGCCATGTCTGTCTGTCCGTCCGCCCGTCTGTCCGTCTGGCCGTCTGTCCGTCTACATTTGCGCCTATATCTCAGAGACCATTTAAGATAGAGCAACCAAGTTTTGTATCCAGTCTCCTGTGTGATCACACTACTCCAAATGTGTTGCAAAATTTCGCCCCGCCCCTTTCCGCCCGCACAAATGACGAAAGTCTGTGGCATGCACATTTTTGAAGATACGAAAAAACCAAAAACGCAGAATCATGGAAAGTTACCATATCTACCAGATTGCCGAATATGGATCAGGTCGGATCATTATTATGGAAAAATTTTTTTCGACGCGCAAGCTGGGTGTTCGCCTATTCTCTTCTTGGATATTGTTCGTCTCTGACCGCAGCTCAGTGCCTATCTGTTCAGGCTCGGCTGCTCAGGTCGTCTCGGTCACAAAATCCTACAACAAATACATCATCATAAAAGCAACGCACTTTCGGTCCGCTAATTTTATAATAACGACTACAAGTCTCGCACAAGCGACTATAGACTCTTTTGGGTCGCGAGATTCCAAAAACAGCTTTATTGCTTGGCTATGATTGGACTGGGTGCCCCATACAATGATTTTTGCCGAAGCTGTAGAGACGAGGAGGAGGAGGAGACGGTAGAACACCTGTTCTGCTCCTGTCCAGCTGTTAGCAGAAGAAGGCTACAATACCTGCCTTATGTATCAGACATTTCGGAAATGTCATTTTTTGCGCCTTCGCGTGTAGATTATTAGGAATGCTTCCAAAGAAGAATTAATAAGTTGTTATGCCAACTTTTTCAGGACTAACTTCAAAAAAGTACAAAAAATAATACGTGTTTCTTGCTTAGGTAAGGTTAGGTTAACCCGGACGGCTTTTAGTGGGTTCCTCTCATAGGCCAGTATGGCCTCCGAGCTCTTCACATTTTCTACAGATGTTTCCCTTTGGTGATGACTACAGTCTGTTCACTAACAGTCTGTCCACTAACAGTCTGTCCACTAACAGTCTGCAGTCCTTCCGTGGAAGATGCAGCAGATTGTGGCTGAGTTTTTCACTGCGCTCTTTGCACATGATTTTGGAGATTCTGCAGGTGGCTGCGTTCCTTCACATGCTCTCGATTTGCAATCTGGGCTGCTTTTCTAGGTCGCTTTGTAGTGTTCTAAGGGAGACAGGCACATTTTCTATTCTTTCATTCACCAGCCCGATGTCTTCCTTGGCCAGAGCGTTCACCGCTTCGTTTAGACTTAGTCGTGTAAAGTGAGTCCAATGCCTCCCGAGTGACCACCTTCTCCATAGCGATTTCCTTGAGCTTGAGGCCGAGAGCACGGCCAAGACCCTCGGGATTCGCTGGACGGCGACCTCAGACGAATTCTTCTTTGTCCCTCCTGAATTAACGCGAGAGCCACCCTATACCAGGCGGACAGTGCTGTCCCAGATCGCGAAGTTGTTCGATCCGGCGTGGTGGCTTGCCCCGCTCATTGTCGTGTCCAAAATATTCATGAAAGAGATATGGTTGCAAGAGCTGGGATGGGACGAAGATCTCCCCAACGAACTGTGTCTGCGCTGGCAACGGTTATTGGACAGCTACTCCGTGCTCAACCAGATCCGAATTCCAAGATGGACTGCTACGCAACCATCGGTAAAGATCGAGCATCATGGATTCTGTGATGCATCCGAAAAGGCGTATGGGGCCGCAATTTACGTGCGCGTCGAGGTGGGACATCGCGTTGAGGTGCAACTTCTCACCGCTAAGACGTGATTCACCCCTGTGAAGACCGTATCGCTCCCCCGATTATAGCTGTGCGGTGCCGTGCTCCTGTCCAAAATGGTGACGGCTATCCTGCCGAATAGGCCTGCGGCACGCACAGCCTGTCGTTATTGGACCGATTACACCATAGTCCTCGCCTGGCTGAGGAAGCCCGCGTACCACTGGGCTACCTTCGTAGCGAACCGGGTGACAAAGATAGCGCAAGCTACAATGATCGAGGAGTGGTCTCACGTTCCGTCCGAACAGAACACCGCGGACTTAGCCAGTAGAGGCGTACCGTTGGAAGATCTGGTTGCTAACCCACTCTGGTGGCAAGGACCAGCGTCGCTGCGACAGCCCCGACCTCAGTGGCCAGCACAATCTGAGGAATCCCCAGTTACGCCTCTGGAGGTCCGTGCGGTAAGGGTCCATTTTGCGCCGAGCCCATCCGAAGAGTTCCTTGAACGGTTCTCTCAGCTTGACCGGGCTATTCGAGTCCGCGCATATGTCCTTCGCTTCGTAAGCCGCTGTCGGAAGTTAGATACCGCACGAGAGGGCCATCTTACCAGCAGAGATCTTACCGAAGCGGAGCGATCTCTTATCCTAGAGGCTCAACGTCGAGAATACCCCGGGGAGTATCACTGCCTCAGTGACAAGCATCCGATACCAAGGTCAAGTTCTATCCTGAATATAAACCCGTTGCTAGACCGACACGGACTTATCAGAGCGTGCGGCCGCAGTTGCCGAATCTCTGCAATATGACGAAAGGCATCCGATTATCCTTCCGTACAGTTGTCGGCTGTCTCGCCCTCTCGCTCAATTTACACACCGGATAACGCTTCATGGCGGCAACCGATTAATGGTGCGTCTTATTCGATCCAAGTATTGGATCCCAAGGCTTCAAAATTTGATGAAGGGGGTCGTGAACTCCTGCAACTCATTACCAAGGGGTATGTGTGCGTGTTCGTGTGCTTTTCCACTAAGGCCATCCATTTGGAGGCCACGTCCGACCTCACAACCGAGAAGTTTCTCGCGGCTTTCGCTCGATTTGTCCCAAGACGCGGGTGTCCACAGCGCATCCATTCCGACAACGGGAAAACTTTCGTGGGTGCGGCGACCACCCTTTCCCGTGACTTCCTAGATGCATTTAAGGACTCGGTGACGGATGCATATAGCCTTCAACGGGTTTCATGGCGTTTCATCCCTCCAGGAGCTCCACATATGGGAGGTCTGTGGGAGGCCGGAGTGAAGAGTTTCAAAACCTTTTTCTATAAGGCCACGTCCATTCGGAAGTACACGTTTGAAGAGTTGTCCACTCTGCTCGCGAAGATAGAGGCATGCCTCAATTCCAGGCCGCTCTCGCCTATGTCCGAAGATCCAACCGAACTGTTAGCCCTCACCCCCGGACATTTTCTTATTGGGGGACCCTTGATGGCTACGGCCGAGCCCGAAATGAAAGGAGGCATCAAATCGATAATTAATCGATGGCAGCATTTGAAGGCCCTCAATCAGCAGTTTTGCCAAAGGTGGAAAGAGGAATACCTCAAAGAGCTCCACAAACGCACCAAGTGGTAGACGCCTACGCCAAATCTTCATTATACCCGGTAGTCGAAGAGTATAGGGGTATATTAGATTTGTGGGGATAACGGTTGTGTGTAACGCCCAGAAGGAAGCGTTTCCGACCCCATAAAGTATATATATTCTTGATCAGCATCAATAGCCGAGTCGATGTAGCCATGTCTGTCTGTCCGTCCGCCCGTCTGTCCGTCTGGCCGTCTGTCCGTCTACATTTGCGCCTATATCTCAGAGACCATTTAAGATAGAGCAACCAAGTTTTGTATCCAGTCTCCTGTGTGATCACACTACTCCAAATGTGTTGCAAAATTTCGCCCCGCCCCTTTCCGCCCGCACAAAGGACGAAAGTCTGTGGCGTACACAATTTTGAAGATACGAGAAAATATAACGCAGAATCGTAGAGAATGACCGTTTCTATCAGAGTGTTGAATCTGGATCAGATCGGATCATTATCATAGCTACAATGAAGAAAACCATTTTGAAAGTCATCGTTCCCTCTCGCTCTCTCTCACACGCCACCCTGTCTGCTTTGCTTATTCGTTTAAATGAGCGCCTAGATCTCAGAGACTATAAGAGCTAGAGCAAGCAATCTTTCTATCCAAACTCCTGTGATATCAAACCAGCACAAGTGTATTTCAAAATTTTGCCACGCCCCTTTCCGCCCCCACAAAGGACGCAAATCTGTGGAATCCACAATTTTTAAGATAAATGAAAACCAAAAACGCAGAATCATGGAAAATTACTATGTCTACCAGATTGCCGAATATGGATCAGGTCGGATCATTATTATGGCCAAAAGAAACAAATAAAATTTCAGTGGCTACGCAACGCCTGCCAAGCGCTGACTCATAGTTAAGTAGTTATACATTTCATGTAGAAATTTAGAAGCAGCTGTAAAAATCATAGGTAAACAAAAATGGAAACATGTATAAAAATTCTAAAAATGTTTTGACTTCATTTTCTTATATTTTAAATATTATTTTTTGCCCAAAATTTAATTCGTCCCTTTTGCGAACATATAATAAATTTCATAAATCGTAAGCTCATAAATGTATGTATGTATGTATGTATGCATGTATACACTGACTGAGTACCGGGTATAAGGTAGAGACGCGGCCTTTGCCGCGGCTCACAACGTTCCCCCTCGTTTTTTTTTTTTTTTTGTTTTTAATTCTGTACATCACTTTATTCCTTGTAAATGGAACTTACATACTACATATATTTATGACTTATCTATGACCAAAACCTAATTTAGTTATAATTTATTATGCTAGGGGGGATCGTGGAGAGTAGTAGCTGTAGGCTCCGCGTCCCTGCGGTACGGCCGCGAAGCATTGCTTCGCAGGGACGATGGTTGCTCATGGTTGCTCTCCCTCCTATATCTCTCGCATCTGCGCAGTTCCGCCATCGAGGTTGCGGCAAAATTGTTCCACGCCGTCCATATTGCGGGGTCTCCCATTATTGAATCTACCAGATTCATGGGCGTAACTTGGCCGCCCGCTGAATGCCATAGCTCCCTCCTTATGCCATCGAAGCGTCCACATACAAAAATGATGTGCTCCGCGTCTTCTGCGACACTACCACACCGCCTGCAGTGTGGCGAGCTCTCCCCAGGTACTGGCTAAAGCAGCCGTGTCCGCTAAGCAGCTGTGTGGTGTAGTAGTTGACCGCGCCGTGCTTCCTGTTCATCCAGGCTCCAATGTTAGGGATGAGGCGGTGGGTCCACCTGCCGTTTTCCGTAGTGTCCCATCGCCTTTGCCATTCTCGGAGGCTCTCCTCTCTGGCCTGCTTGCGCGCTGACCTCTTTTCAACGCCTGCACGGGTAACTTCTGACACCGTCTTCTCCTCCAAGATCAGCAGGTCGATTGGAACCACTCCTGCTATGACCAGTGCAGCATCTCCTGACAGATGCGCAACGCGCATAGTCGGTGTATGGATTTTTCACCCCTGGCGTAGCTGGCGACCCGGATGCTATCCGCCCAGATTTCCGCAGCGTATGTGATGGCTGAGCGGACTACGCTGGTCAGCAGAACTCGTCTCTCCTGCCTTGGTCCCCGACTGTTCAGCAGCATTCGGAACAGGGCGCGACTCGTGTGTGCCGCTTTTTCCTGCACGAAGCTTTAGCTTCCCGACTATTGGTACCGTGGCTCGGCCAACGGCAATGAAACTCGCGGATGTAGTTTTATTAGTTTATTATCCGGTTCAACTGCACGGTTCAAAGTTAGAATGAATCTGATTAAATCTAAAGATACAGAAATACAATTTTACTTAAAACTGCCCACCCTTGCGGCAGTGCGCCTTGGGCAGCGGACCGTTCAGCACCGTCAGCGCCTCGTGCAGACCATCAGCTCCACAGCGGATGTTTATCAGCAGCGAAATATGATCCGCTGGCCACTCGAGTGCAGGCCAACGGCTCCTAGGCAGAAGCTCGTGCGACAATGTAGTCGCTGCCCCCACCCCTCGTGTGCGGCATCAGCATTCTTCCGTTTCGGAATTCTGCCGATACCCTGCAGCTGGTGGAGAGTGTCCGTCCTTCTGTCCGTCTTCATTTGCGCCTAGATCTCAGAGACTATTAAAGCTAGAGCAACCAAATTTTGTATCCAGTCTCCTGTGTGATCACACTACTCCAAATGTGTTGCAAAATTTCGCCCCGCCCCTTTCCGCCCGCACAAATGACGAAAGTCTGTGGCATGCACATTTTTGAAGATACGAAAAAACCAAAAACGCAGAATCATGGAAAGTTACCATATCTACCAGATTGCCGAATATGGATCAGGTCGGATCATTATTATGGAAAAATTTCCTTCGACGCGCAAGCTGGGTGTTCGCCTATTCTCTTCTTGGATATTGTTCGTCTCTGACCGCTGCTCAGGTCGTCTCGGTCACAAAAGCCTACAACAAATACATCATCATAAAAGCAACGCACTTTCGGTCCGCTAATTTTATAACAACGACTACAAGTCTCGCACAAGCGACTATAGACTCTTTTGGGTCGCGAGATTCCAAAAACAGCTTTATTGCTTGGCTATGATTGGACTGGGTGCCCCATACAATGATTTTTGCCGAAGCTGTAGAGACGAGGAGGAGGAGGAGACGGTAGAACACCTGTTCTGCTCCTGTCCAGCTGTTAGCAGAAGAAGGCTACAATACCTGCCCTATGTATCAGACATTTCGGAAATGTCTAAAAAACGTCCTAGAAAGACCGCAAACTTCATTAGAGCATCAGAGTGGGATAAATGCTGACTTTTTCGGGTCTCACGAGATGGAAGAGGGGAAGATCTTATGCGGTAGCACAACGGGCTGAAACCGGCCTAAGTGTGACGGGCTCCTGTGGAGCTTGGCAGCCGCCTTAATGTAACCTAACCTAACCTTGGCCATGACTTAGCACATTGATGCCCTGCTAGTGTGCTTTTAAATTCAAAAATCTTCTGGTTTCAAATTGTATGCTATTGAAAAATATTTTTAGTTTTTTGATGCACTTTTTCCGCCTTCGCGTGTAGATTATTAGGAATGCTTCCAAAGAAGAATTAATAAGTTGTTATGCCAACTTTTTCAGGACTAACTTCAAAAAAGTACAAAAAATAATACGTGTTTCTTGCTTAGGTAAGGTTAGGTTAACCCGGACGGCTTTTAGTGGGTGCCTCTCATAGGCCAGTATGGCCTCCGAGCTCTTCACATTTTCTACAGATGTTTCCCTTTGGTGATGACTACAGTCTGTTAACAGTATGTCCACTAACAGTCTGTCCACTAACAGTCTGTCCAATAACAGTCTGTCCACTAACAGTCTGCAGTCCTTCCGTGGAAGATGCAGCAGATTGTGGCTGAGTTTTTCACTGCGCTCTTTGCACATGATTTTGGAGATTCTGCAGGTGGCTGCGTTCCTTCACATGCTCTCGATTTGCAATCTGGGCTGCTTTTCTAGGTCGCTTTGAAGTGTTCTAAGGGAGACAGGCACATTTTCTATTCTTTCATTCACCAGCCCGATGTCTTCCTTGGCCAGAGCGTTCACCGCTTCGTTTAGACTTAGTCGTGTAAAGTGAGTTCAATGCCTCCCGAGTGACCACCTTCTCCATAGCGATTTCCTTGAGCTTGAGGCCGAGAGCACGGCCAAGACCCTCGGGATTCGCTGGACGGCGACCTCAGACGAATTCTTCTTTGTCCCTCCTGAATTAACGCGAGAGCCACCCTATACCAGGCGGACAGTGCTGTCCCAGATCGCGAAGTTGTTCGATCCGGCGTGGTGGCTTGCCCCGCTCATTGTCGTGTCCAAAATATTCATGAAAGAGATATGGTTGCAAGAGCTGGGATGGGACGAAGATCTCCCCAACGAACTGTGTCTGCGCTGGCAACGGTTATTGGACAGCTACTCCGTGCTCAACCAGATCCGAATTCCAAGATGGACTGCTACGCAACCATCGGTAAAGATCGAGCATCATGGATTCTGTGATGCATCCGAAAAGGCGTATGGGGCTGCAATTTACAATGACATTTTCTTATTGGGGGACCCTTGATCGCTACGGCCGAGCCCGAAATGAAAGGAGGCATCAAATCGATAATTAATCGATGGCAGCATTTGAAGGCCCTCAATCAGCAGTTTTGCCAAAGGTGGAAAGAGGAATACCTCAAAGAGCTCCACAAACGCACCAAGTGGTAGACGCCTACGCCAAATCTTCATTATACCCGGTAGTCGAAGAGTATAGGGGTATATTAGATTTGTGGGGATAACGGTTGTGTGTAACGCCCAGAAGGAAGCGTTTCCGACCCCATAAAGTATATATATTCTTGATCAGCATCAATAGCCGAGTCGATGTAGCCATGTCTGTCTGTCCGTCCGCCCGTCTGTCCGTCTGGCCGTCTGTCCGTCTACATTTGCGCCTATATCTCAGAGACCATTTAAGATAGAGCAACCAAGTTTTGTATCCAGTCTCCTGTGTGATCACACTACTCCAAATGTGTTGCAAAATTTCGCCCCGCCCCTTTCCGCCCGCACAAATGACGAAAGTCTGTGGCATGCACATTTTTGAAGATACGAAAAAACCAAAAACGCAGAATCATGGAAAGTTACCATATCTACCAGATTGCCGAATATGGATCAGGTCGGATCATTATTATGGAAAAATTTTTTTCGACGCGCAAGCTGGGTGTTCGCCTATTCTCTTCTTGGATATTGTTCGTCTCTGACCGCAGCTCAGTGCCTATCTGTTCAGGCTCGGCTGCTCAGGTCGTCTCGGTCACAAAATCCTACAACAAATACATCATCATAAAAGCAACGCACTTTCGGTCCGCTAATTTTATAATAACGACTACAAGTCTCGCACAAGCGACTATAGACTCTTTTGGGTCGCGAGATTCCAAAAACAGCTTTATTGCTTGGCTATGATTGGACTGGGTGCCCCATACAATGATTTTTGCCGAAGCTGTAGAGACGAGGAGGAGGAGGAGACGGTAGAACACCTGTTCTGCTCCTGTCCAGCTGTTAGCAGAAGAAGGCTACAATACCTGCCTTATGTATCAGACATTTCGGAAATGTCATTTTTTGCGCCTTCGCGTGTAGATTATTAGGAATGCTTCCAAAGAAGAATTAATAAGTTGTTATGCCAACTTTTTCAGGACTAACTTCAAAAAAGTACAAAAAATAATACGTGTTTCTTGCTTAGGTAAGGTTAGGTTAACCCGGACGGCTTTTAGTGGGTTCCTCTCATAGGCCAGTATGGCCTCCGAGCTCTTCACATTTTCTACAGATGTTTCCCTTTGGTGATGACTACAGTCTGTTCACTAACAGTCTGTCCACTAACAGTCTGTCCACTAACAGTCTGCAGTCCTTCCGTGGAAGATGCAGCAGATTGTGGCTGAGTTTTTCACTGCGCTCTTTGCACATGATTTTGGAGATTCTGCAGGTGGCTGCGTTCCTTCACATGCTCTCGATTTGCAATCTGGGCTGCTTTTCTAGGTCGCTTTGTAGTGTTCTAAGGGAGACAGGCACATTTTCTATTCTTTCATTCACCAGCCCGATGTCTTCCTTGGCCAGAGCGTTCACCGCTTCGTTTAGACTTAGTCGTGTAAAGTGAGTCCAATGCCTCCCGAGTGACCACCTTCTCCATAGCGATTTCCTTGAGCTTGAGGCCGAGAGCACGGCCAAGACCCTCGGGATTCGCTGGACGGCGACCTCAGACGAATTCTTCTTTGTCCCTCCTGAATTAACGCGAGAGCCACCCTATACCAGGCGGACAGTGCTGTCCCAGATCGCGAAGTTGTTCGATCCGGCGTGGTGGCTTGCCCCGCTCATTGTCGTGTCCAAAATATTCATGAAAGAGATATGGTTGCAAGAGCTGGGATGGGACGAAGATCTCCCCAACGAACTGTGTCTGCGCTGGCAACGGTTATTGGACAGCTACTCCGTGCTCAACCAGATCCGAATTCCAAGATGGACTGCTACGCAACCATCGGTAAAGATCGAGCATCATGGATTCTGTGATGCATCCGAAAAGGCGTATGGGGCCGCAATTTACGTGCGCGTCGAGGTGGGACATCGCGTTGAGGTGCAACTTCTCACCGCTAAGACGTGATTCACCCCTGTGAAGACCGTATCGCTCCCCCGATTATAGCTGTGCGGTGCCGTGCTCCTGTCCAAAATGGTGACGGCTATCCTGCCGAATAGGCCTGCGGCACGCACAGCCTGTCGTTATTGGACCGATTACACCATAGTCCTCGCCTGGCTGAGGAAGCCCGCGTACCACTGGGCTACCTTCGTAGCGAACCGGGTGACAAAGATAGCGCAAGCTACAATGATCGAGGAGTGGTCTCACGTTCCGTCCGAACAGAACACCGCGGACTTAGCCAGTAGAGGCGTACCGTTGGAAGATCTGGTTGCTAACCCACTCTGGTGGCAAGGACCAGCGTCGCTGCGACAGCCCCGACCTCAGTGGCCAGCACAATCTGAGGAATCCCCAGTTACGCCTCTGGAGGTCCGTGCGGTAAGGGTCCATTTTGCGCCGAGCCCATCCGAAGAGTTCCTTGAACGGTTCTCTCAGCTTGACCGGGCTATTCGAGTCCGCGCATATGTCCTTCGCTTCGTAAGCCGCTGTCGGAAGTTAGATACCGCACGAGAGGGCCATCTTACCAGCAGAGATCTTACCGAAGCGGAGCGATCTCTTATCCTAGAGGCTCAACGTCGAGAATACCCCGGGGAGTATCACTGCCTCAGTGACAAGCATCCGATACCAAGGTCAAGTTCTATCCTGAATATAAACCCGTTGCTAGACCGACACGGACTTATCAGAGCGTGCGGCCGCAGTTGCCGAATCTCTGCAATATGACGAAAGGCATCCGATTATCCTTCCGTACAGTTGTCGGCTGTCTCGCCCTCTCGCTCAATTTACACACCGGATAACGCTTCATGGCGGCAACCGATTAATGGTGCGTCTTATTCGATCCAAGTATTGGATCCCAAGGCTTCAAAATTTGATGAAGGGGGTCGTGAACTCCTGCAACTCATTACCAAGGGGTATGTGTGCGTGTTCGTGTGCTTTTCCACTAAGGCCATCCATTTGGAGGCCACGTCCGACCTCACAACCGAGAAGTTTCTCGCGGCTTTCGCTCGATTTGTCCCAAGACGCGGGTGTCCACAGCGCATCCATTCCGACAACGGGAAAACTTTCGTGGGTGCGGCGACCACCCTTTCCCGTGACTTCCTAGATGCATTTAAGGACTCGGTGACGGATGCATATAGCCTTCAACGGGTTTCATGGCGTTTCATCCCTCCAGGAGCTCCACATATGGGAGGTCTGTGGGAGGCCGGAGTGAAGAGTTTCAAAACCTTTTTCTATAAGGCCACGTCCATTCGGAAGTACACGTTTGAAGAGTTGTCCACTCTGCTCGCGAAGATAGAGGCATGCCTCAATTCCAGGCCGCTCTCGCCTATGTCCGAAGATCCAACCGAACTGTTAGCCCTCACCCCCGGACATTTTCTTATTGGGGGACCCTTGATGGCTACGGCCGAGCCCGAAATGAAAGGAGGCATCAAATCGATAATTAATCGATGGCAGCATTTGAAGGCCCTCAATCAGCAGTTTTGCCAAAGGTGGAAAGAGGAATACCTCAAAGAGCTCCACAAACGCACCAAGTGGTAGACGCCTACGCCAAATCTTCATTATACCCGGTAGTCGAAGAGTATAGGGGTATATTAGATTTGTGGGGATAACGGTTGTGTGTAACGCCCAGAAGGAAGCGTTTCCGACCCCATAAAGTATATATATTCTTGATCAGCATCAATAGCCGAGTCGATGTAGCCATGTCTGTCTGTCCGTCCGCCCGTCTGTCCGTCTGGCCGTCTGTCCGTCTACATTTGCGCCTATATCTCAGAGACCATTTAAGATAGAGCAACCAAGTTTTGTATCCAGTCTCCTGTGTGATCACACTACTCCAAATGTGTTGCAAAATTTCGCCCCGCCCCTTTCCGCCCGCACAAAGGACGAAAGTCTGTGGCGTACACAATTTTGAAGATACGAGAAAATATAACGCAGAATCGTAGAGAATGACCGTTTCTATCAGAGTGTTGAATCTGGATCAGATCGGATCATTATCATAGCTACAATGAAGAAAACCATTTTGAAAGTCATCGTTCCCTCTCGCTCTCTCTCACACGCCACCCTGTCTGCTTTGCTTATTCGTTTAAATGAGCGCCTAGATCTCAGAGACTATAAGAGCTAGAGCAAGCAATCTTTCTATCCAAACTCCTGTGATATCAAACCAGCACAAGTGTATTTCAAAATTTTGCCACGCCCCTTTCCGCCCCCACAAAGGACGCAAATCTGTGGAATCCACAATTTTTAAGATAAATGAAAACCAAAAACGCAGAATCATGGAAAATTACTATGTCTACCAGATTGCCGAATATGGATCAGGTCGGATCATTATTATGGCCAAAAGAAACAAATAAAATTTCAGTGGCTACGCAACGCCTGCCAAGCGCTGACTCATAGTTAAGTAGTTATACATTTCATGTAGAAATTTAGAAGCAGCTGTAAAAATCATAGGTAAACAAAAATGGAAACATGTATAAAAATTCTAAAAATGTTTTGACTTCATTTTCTTATATTTTAAATATTATTTTTTGCCCAAAATTTAATTCGTCCCTTTTGCGAACATATAATAAATTTCATAAATCGTAAGCTCATAAATGTATGTATGTATGTATGTATGCATGTATACACTGACTGAGTACCGGGTATAAGGTAGAGACGCGGCCTTTGCCGCGGCTCACAACGTTCCCCCTCGTTTTTTTTTTTTTTTTGTTTTTAATTCTGTACATCACTTTATTCCTTGTAAATGGAACTTACATACTACATATATTTATGACTTATCTATGACCAAAACCTAATTTAGTTATAATTTATTATGCTAGGGGGGATCGTGGAGAGTAGTAGCTGTAGGCTCCGCGTCCCTGCGGTACGGCCGCGAAGCATTGCTTCGCAGGGACGATGGTTGCTCATGGTTGCTCTCCCTCCTATATCTCTCGCATCTGCGCAGTTCCGCCATCGAGGTTGCGGCAAAATTGTTCCACGCCGTCCATATTGCGGGGTCTCCCATTATTGAATCTACCAGATTCATGGGCGTAACTTGGCCGCCCGCTGAATGCCATAGCTCCCTCCTTATGCCATCGAAGCGTCCACATACAAAAATGATGTGCTCCGCGTCTTCTGCGACACTACCACACCGCCTGCAGTGTGGCGAGCTCTCCCCAGGTACTGGCTAAAGCAGCCGTGTCCGCTAAGCAGCTGTGTGGTGTAGTAGTTGACCGCGCCGTGCTTCCTGTTCATCCAGGCTCCAATGTTAGGGATGAGGCGGTGGGTCCACCTGCCGTTTTCCGTAGTGTCCCATCGCCTTTGCCATTCTCGGAGGCTCTCCTCTCTGGCCTGCTTGCGCGCTGACCTCTTTTCAACGCCTGCACGGGTAACTTCTGACACCGTCTTCTCCTCCAAGATCAGCAGGTCGATTGGAACCACTCCTGCTATGACCAGTGCAGCATCTCCTGACAGATGCGCAACGCGCATAGTCGGTGTATGGATTTTTCACCCCTGGCGTAGCTGGCGACCCGGATGCTATCCGCCCAGATTTCCGCAGCGTATGTGATGGCTGAGCGGACTACGCTGGTCAGCAGAACTCGTCTCTCCTGCCTTGGTCCCCGACTGTTCAGCAGCATTCGGAACAGGGCGCGACTCGTGTGTGCCGCTTTTTCCTGCACGAAGCTTTAGCTTCCCGACTATTGGTACCGTGGCTCGGCCAACGGCAATGAAACTCGCGGATGTAGTTTTATTAGTTTATTATCCGGTTCAACTGCACGGTTCAAAGTTAGAATGAATCTGATTAAATCTAAAGATACAGAAATACAATTTTACTTAAAACTGCCCACCCTTGCGGCAGTGCGCCTTGGGCAGCGGACCGTTCAGCACCGTCAGCGCCTCGTGCAGACCATCAGCTCCACAGCGGATGTTTATCAGCAGCGAAATATGATCCGCTGGCCACTCGAGTGCAGGCCAACGGCTCCTAGGCAGAAGCTCGTGCGACAATGTAGTCGCTGCCCCCACCCCTCGTGTGCGGCATCAGCATTCTTCCGTTTCGGAATTCTGCCGATACCCTGCAGCTGGTGGAGAGTGTCCGTCCTTCTGTCCGTCTTCATTTGCGCCTAGATCTCAGAGACTATTAAAGCTAGAGCAACCAAATTTTGTATCCAGTCTCCTGTGTGATCACACTACTCCAAATGTGTTGCAAAATTTCGCCCCGCCCCTTTCCGCCCGCACAAATGACGAAAGTCTGTGGCATGCACATTTTTGAAGATACGAAAAAACCAAAAACGCAGAATCATGGAAAGTTACCATATCTACCAGATTGCCGAATATGGATCAGGTCGGATCATTATTATGGAAAAATTTCCTTCGACGCGCAAGCTGGGTGTTCGCCTATTCTCTTCTTGGATATTGTTCGTCTCTGACCGCTGCTCAGGTCGTCTCGGTCACAAAAGCCTACAACAAATACATCATCATAAAAGCAACGCACTTTCGGTCCGCTAATTTTATAACAACGACTACAAGTCTCGCACAAGCGACTATAGACTCTTTTGGGTCGCGAGATTCCAAAAACAGCTTTATTGCTTGGCTATGATTGGACTGGGTGCCCCATACAATGATTTTTGCCGAAGCTGTAGAGACGAGGAGGAGGAGGAGACGGTAGAACACCTGTTCTGCTCCTGTCCAGCTGTTAGCAGAAGAAGGCTACAATACCTGCCCTATGTATCAGACATTTCGGAAATGTCTAAAAAACGTCCTAGAAAGACCGCAAACTTCATTAGAGCATCAGAGTGGGATAAATGCTGACTTTTTCGGGTCTCACGAGATGGAAGAGGGGAAGATCTTATGCGGTAGCACAACGGGCTGAAACCGGCCTAAGTGTGACGGGCTCCTGTGGAGCTTGGCAGCCGCCTTAATGTAACCTAACCTAACCTTGGCCATGACTTAGCACATTGATGCCCTGCTAGTGTGCTTTTAAATTCAAAAATCTTCTGGTTTCAAATTGTATGCTATTGAAAAATATTTTTATTTGTTTTGATGCACTTTTTGCGCCTTCGCGTGTAGAGTATTAGGAATGCTTCCAAAGAAGAATTAATAAGTTGTTATGCCAACTTTTTCAGGACTAACTTCAAAAAAGTACAAAAAATAATACGTGTTTCTTGCTTAGGTAAGGTTAGGTTAACCCGGACGGCTTTTAGTGGGTGCCTCTCATAGGCCAGTATGGCCTCCGAGCTCTTCACATTTTCTACAGATGTTTCCCTTTGGTGATGACTACAGTCTGTTAACAGTCTGTCCACTAACAGTCTGTCCACTAACAGTCTGTCCACTAACAGTCTGCAGTCCTTCCGTGGAAGATGCAGCAGATTGTGGCTGAGTTTTTCACTGCGCTCTTTGCACATGATTTTGGAGATTCTGCAGGTGGCTGCGTTCCTTCACATGCTCTCGATTTGCAATCTGGGCTGCTTTTCTAGGTCGCTTTGTAGTGTTCTAAGGGAGACAGGCACATTTTCTATTCTTTCATTCACCAGCCCGATGTCTTCCTTGGCCAGAGCGTTCACCGCTTCGTTTAGACTTAGTCGTGTAAAGTGAGTCCAATGCCTCCCGAGTGACCACCTTCTCCATAGCGATTTCCTTGAGCTTGAGGCCGAGAGCACGGCCAAGACCCTCGGGATTCGCTGGACGGCGACCTCAGACGAATTCTTCTTTGTCCCTCCTGAATTAACGCGAGAGCCACCCTATACCAGGCGGACAGTGCTGTCCCAGATCGCGAAGTTGTTCGATCCGGCGTGGTGGCTTGCCCCGCTCATTGTCGTGTCCAAAATATTCATGAAAGAGATATGGTTGCAAGAGCTGGGATGGGACGAAGATCTCCCCAACGAACTGTGTCTGCGCTGGCAACGGTTATTGGACAGCTACTCCGTGCTCAACCAGATCCGAATTCCAAGATGGACTGCTACGCAACCATCGGTAAAGATCGAGCATCATGGATTCTGTGATGCATCCGAAAAGGCGTATGGGGCTGCAATTTACAATGACATTTTCTTATTGGGGGACCCTTGATGGCTACGGCCGAGCCCGAAATGAAAGGAGGCATCAAATCGATAATTAATCGATGGCAGCATTTGAAGGCCCTCAATCAGCAGTTTTGCCAAAGGTGGAAAGAGGAATACCTCAAAGAGCTCCACAAACGCACCAAGTGGTAGACGCCTACGCCAAATCTTCATTATACCCGGTAGTCGAAGAGTATAGGGGTATATTAGATTTGTGGGGATAACGGTTGTGTGTAACGCCCAGAAGGAAGCGTTTCCGACCCCATAAAGTATATATATTCTTGATCAGCATCAATAGCCGAGTCGATGTAGCCATGTCTGTCTGTCCGTCCGCCCGTCTGTCCGTCTGGCCGTCTGTCCGTCTACATTTGCGCCTATATCTCAGAGACCATTTAAGATAGAGCAACCAAGTTTTGTATCCAGTCTCCTGTGTGATCACACTACTCCAAATGTGTTGCAAAATTTCGCCCCGCCCCTTTCCGCCCGCACAAAGGACGAAAGTCTGTGGCATGCACATTTTTGAAGATACGAAAAAACCAAAAACGCAGAATCATGGAAAGTTACCATATCTACCAGATTGCCGAATATGGATCAGGTCGGATCATTATTATGGAAAAATTTCCTTCGACGCGCAAGCTGGGTGTTCGCCTATTCTCTTCTTGGATATTGTTCGTCTCTGACCGCAGCTCAGTGCCTATCTGTTCAGGCTCGGCTGCTCAGGTCGTCTCGGTCACAAAACCCTACAACAAATACATCATCATAAAAGCAACGCACTTTCGGTCCGCTAATTTTATAATAACGACTACAAGTCTCGCACAAGCGACTATAGACTCTTTTGGGTCGCGAGATTCCAAAAACAGCTTTATTGCTTGGCTATGATTGGACTGGGTGCCCCATACAATGATTTTTGGCGAAGCTGTAGAGACGAGGAGGAGGAGGAGACGGTAGAACACCTGTTCTGCTCCTGTCCAGCTGTTAGCAGAAGAAGGCTACAATACCTGCCTTATGTATCAGACATTTCGGAAATGTCATTTTTTGCGCCTTCGCGTGTAGATTATTAGGAATGCTTCCAAAGAAGAATAATAAGTTGTTATGCCAACTTTTTCAGGACTAACTTCAAAAAAGTACAAAAAATAATACGTGTTTCTTGCTTAGGTAAGGTTAGGTTAACCCGGACGGCTTTTAGTGGGTTCCTCTCATAGGCCAGTATGGCCTCCGAGCTCTTCACATTTTCTACAGATGTTTCCCTTTGGTGATGACTACAGTCTGTTCACTAACAGTCTGTCCACTAACAGTCTGTCCACTAACAGTCTGCAGTCCTTCCGTGGAAGATGCAGCAGATTGTGGCTGAGTTTTTCACTGCGCTCTTTGCACATGATTTTGGAGATTCTGCAGGTGGCTGCGTTCCTTCACATGCTCTCGATTTGCAATCTGGGCTGCTTTTCTAGGTCGCTTTGTAGTGTTCTAAGGGAGACAGGCACATTTTCTATTCTTTCATTCACCAGCCCGATGTCTTCCTTGGCCAGAGCGTTCACCGCTTCGTTTAGACTTAGTCGTGTAAAGTGAGTCCAATGCCTCCCGAGTGACCACCTTCTCCATAGCGATTTCCTTGAGCTTGAGGCCGAGAGCACGGCCAAGACCCTCGGGATTCGCTGGACGGCGACCTCAGACGAATTCTTCTTTGTCCCTCCTGAATTAACGCGAGAGCCACCCTATACCAGGCGGACAGTGCTGTCCCAGATCGCGAAGTTGTTCGATCCGGCGTGGTGGCTTGCCCCGCTCATTGTCGTGTCCAAAATATTCATGAAAGAGATATGGTTGCAAGAGCTGGGATGGGACGAAGATCTCCCCAACGAACTGTGTCTGCGCTGGCAACGGTTATTGGACAGCTACTCCGTGCTCAACCAGATCCGAATTCCAAGATGGACTGCTACGCAACCATCGGTAAAGATCGAGCATCATGGATTCTGTGATGCATCCGAAAAGGCGTATGGGGCCGCAATTTACGTGCGCGTCGAGGTGGGACATCGCGTTGAGGTGCAACTTCTCACCGCTAAGACGTGATTCACCCCTGTGAAGACCGTATCGCTCCCCCGATTATAGCTGTGCGGTGCCGTGCTCCTGTCCAAAATGGTGACGGCTATCCTGCCGAATAGGCCTGCGGCACGCACAGCCTGTCGTTATTGGACCGATTACACCATAGTCCTCGCCTGGCTGAGGAAGCCCGCGTACCACTGGGCTACCTTCGTAGCGAACCGGGTGACAAAGATAGCGCAAGCTACAATGATCGAGGAGTGGTCTCACGTTCCGTCCGAACAGAACACCGCGGACTTAGCCAGTAGAGGCGTACCGTTGGAAGATCTGGTTGCTAACCCACTCTGGTGGCAAGGACCAGCGTCGCTGCGACAGCCCCGACCTCAGTGGCCAGCACAATCTGAGGAATCCCCAGTTACGCCTCTGGAGGTCCGTGCGGTAAGGGTCCATTTTGCGCCGAGCCCATCCGAAGAGTTCCTTGAACGGTTCTCTCAGCTTGACCGGGCTATTCGAGTCCGCGCATATGTCCTTCGCTTCGTAAGCCGCTGTCGGAAGTTAGATACCGCACGAGAGGGCCATCTTACCAGCAGAGATCTTACCGAAGCGGAGCGATCTCTTATCCTAGAGGCTCAACGTCGAGAATACCCCGGGGAGTATCACTGCCTCAGTGACAAGCATCCGATACCAAGGTCAAGTTCTATCCTGAATATAAACCCGTTGCTAGACCGACACGGACTTATCAGAGCGTGCGGCCGCAGTTGCCGAATCTCTGCAATATGACGAAAGGCATCCGATTATCCTTCCGTACAGTTGTCGGCTGTCTCGCCCTCTCGCTCAATTTACACACCGGATAACGCTTCATGGCGGCAACCGATTAATGGTGCGTCTTATTCGATCCAAGTATTGGATCCCAAGGCTTCAAAATTTGATGAAGGGGGTCGTGAACTCCTGCAACTCATTACCAAGGGGTATGTGTGCGTGTTCGTGTGCTTTTCCACTAAGGCCATCCATTTGGAGGCCACGTCCGACCTCACAACCGAGAAGTTTCTCGCGGCTTTCGCTCGATTTGTCCCAAGACGCGGGTGTCCACAGCGCATCCATTCCGACAACGGGAAAACTTTCGTGGGTGCGGCGACCACCCTTTCCCGTGACTTCCTAGATGCATTTAAGGACTCGGTGACGGATGCATATAGCCTTCAACGGGTTTCATGGCGTTTCATCCCTCCAGGAGCTCCACATATGGGAGGTCTGTGGGAGGCCGGAGTGAAGAGTTTCAAAACCTTTTTCTATAAGGCCACGTCCATTCGGAAGTACACGTTTGAAGAGTTGTCCACTCTGCTCGCGAAGATAGAGGCATGCCTCAATTCCAGGCCGCTCTCGCCTATGTCCGAAGATCCAACCGAACTGTTAGCCCTCACCCCCGGACATTTTCTTATTGGGGGACCCTTGATGGCTACGGCCGAGCCCGAAATGAAAGGAGGCATCAAATCGATAATTAATCGATGGCAGCATTTGAAGGCCCTCAATCAGCAGTTTTGCCAAAGGTGGAAAGAGGAATACCTCAAAGAGCTCCACAAACGCACCAAGTGGTAGACGCCTACGCCAAATCTTCATTATACCCGGTACTCGAAGAGTATAGGGGTGTATTAGATTTGTGTGGATAACGGTTGTGTGTAACGCCCAGAAGGAAGCGTTTCCGACCCCATAAAGTATATATATTCTTGATCAGCATCAATAGCCGAGTCGATATAGCCATGTCTGTCTATCCGTCCGTTTGTCCGTCCGCAAATGAGACCATTTAAGCTAGAGCAACCAAGTTTTGTATCCAGTCTCCTGTGTGATCACACTACTCCAAATGTGTTGCAAAATTTCGCCCCGCCCCTTTCCGCCCGCACAAAGGACGAAAGTCTGTGGCGTACACAATTTTGAAGATACGAGAAAATATAACGCAGAATCGTAGAGAATGACCGTTTCTATCAGAGTGTTGAATCTGGATCAGATCGGATCATTATCATAGCTACAATGAAGAAAACCATTTTGAAAGTCATCGTTCCCTCTCGCTCTCTCTCACACGCCACCCTGTCTGCTTTGCTTATTCGTTTAAATGAGCGCCTAGATCTCAGAGACTATAAGAGCTAGAGCAAGCAATCTTTCTATCCAAACTCCTGTGATATCAAACCAGCACAAGTGTATTTCAAAATTTTGCCACGCCCCTTTCCGCCCCCACAAAGGACGCAAATCTGTGGAATCCACAATTTTTAAGATAAATGAAAACCAAAAACGCAGAATCATGGAAAATTACTATGTCTACCAGATTGCCGAATATGGATCAGGTCGGATCATTATTATGGCCAAAAGAAACAAATAAAATTTCAGTGGCTACGCAATGCCTGCCAAGCGCTGACTCATAGTTAAGTAGTTATACATTTCATGTAGAAATTTAGAAGCAGCTGTAAAAATCATAGGTAAACAAAAATGGAAACATGTATAAAAATTCTAAAAATGTTTTGACTTCATTTTCTTATATTTTAAATATTATTTTTTGCCCAAAATTTAATTCGTCCCTTTTGCGAACATATAATAAATTTCATAAATCGTAAGCTCATAAATGTATGTATGTATGTATGCATGTATACACTGACTGAGTACCGGGTATAAGGTAGAGACGCGGCCTTTGCCGCGGCTCACAACGTTCCCCCTCGTTTTTTTTTTTTTTTTGTTTTTAATTCTGTACATCACTTTATTCCTTGTAAATGGAACTTACATACTACATATATTTATGACTTATCTATGACCAAAACCTAATTTAGTTATAATTTATTATGCTAGGGGGGATCGTGGAGAGTAGTAGCTGTAGGCTCCGCGTCCCTGCGGTACGGCCGCGAAGCATTGCTTCGCAGGGACGATGGTTGCTCATGGTTGCTCTCCCTCCTATATCTCTCGCATCTGCGCAGTTCCGCCATCGAGGTTGCGGCAAAATTGTTCCACGCCGTCCATATTGCGGGGTCTCCCATTATTGAATCTACCAGATTCATGGGCGTAACTTGGCCGCCCGCTGAATGCCATAGCTCCCTCCTTATGCCATCGAAGCGTCCACATACAAAAATGATGTGCTCCGCGTCTTCTGCGACACTACCACACCGCCTGCAGTGTGGCGAGCTCTCCCCAGGTACTGGCTAAAGCAGCTGTGTCCGCTAAGCAGCTGTGTGGTGTAGTAGTTGACCGCGCCGTGCTTCCTGTTCATCCAGGCTCCAATGTTAGGGATGAGGCGGTGGGTCCACCTGCCGTTTTCCGTAGTGTCCCATCGCCTTTGCCATTCTCGGAGGCTCTCCTCTCTGGCCTGCTTGCGCGCTGACCTCTTTTCAACGCCTGCACGGGTAACTTCTGACACCGTCTTCTCCTCCAAGATCAGCAGGTCGATTGGAACCACTCCTGCTATGACCAGTGCAGCATCTCCTGACAGATGCGCAACGCGCATAGTCGGTGTATGGATTTTTCACCCCTGGCGTAGCTGGCGACCCGGATGCTATCCGCCCAGATTTCCGCAGCGTATGTGATGGCTGAGCGGACTACGCTGGTCAGCAGAACTCGTCTCTCCTGCCTTGGTCCCCGACTGTTCAGCAGCATTCGGAACAGGGCGCGACTCGTGTGTGCCGCTTTTTCCTGCACGAAGCTTTAGCTTCCCGACTATTGGTACCGTGGCTCGGCCAACGGCAATGAAACTCGCGGATGTAGTTTTATTAGTTTATTATCCGGTTCAACTGCACGGTTCAAAGTTAGAATGAATCTGATTAAATCTAAAGATACAGAAATACAATTTTACTTAAAACTGCCCACCCTTGCGGCAGTGCGCCTTGGGCAGCGGACCGTTCAGCACCGTCAGCGCCTCGTGCAGACCATCAGCTCCACAGCGGATGTTTATCAGCAGCGAAATATGATCCGCTGGCCACTCGAGTGCAGGCCAACGGCTCCTAGGCAGAAGCTCGTGCGACAATGTAGTCGCTGCCCCCACCCCTCGTGTGCGGCATCAGCATTCTTCCGTTTCGGAATTCTGCCGATACCCTGCAGCTGGTGGAGAGTGTCCGTCCTTCTGTCCGTCTTCATTTGCGCCTAGATCTCAGAGACTATTAAAGCTAGAGCAACCAAATTTTGTATCCAGTCTCCTGTGTGATCACACTACTCCAAATGTGTTGCAAAATTTCGCCCCGCCCCTTTCCGCCCGCACAAATGATGAAAGTCTGTGGCATGCACATTTTTGAAGATACGAAAAAACCAAAAACGCAGAATCATGGAAAGTTACCATATCTACCAGATTGCCGAATATGGATCAGGTCGGATCATTATTATGGAAAAATTTCCTTCGACGCGCAAGCTGGGTGTTCGCCTATTCTCTTCTTGGATATTGTTCGTCTCTGACCGCTGCTCAGGTCGTCTCGGTCACAAAAGCCTACAACAAATACATCATCATAAAAGCAACGCACTTTCGGTCCGCTAATTTTATAACAACGACTACAAGTCTCGCACAAGCGACTATAGACTCTTTTGGGTCGCGAGATTCCAAAAACAGCTTTATTGCTTGGCTATGATTGGACTGGGTGCCCCATACAATGATTTTTGCCGAAGCTGTAGAGACGAGGAGGAGGAGGAGACGGTAGAACACCTGTTCTGCTCCTGTCCAGCTGTTAGCAGAAGAAGGCTACAATACCTGCCCTATGTATCAGACATTTCGGAAATGTCTAAAAAACGTCCTAGAAAGACCGCAAACTTCATTAGAGCATCAGAGTGGGATAAATGCTGACTTTTTCGGGTCTCACGAGATGGAAGAGGGGAAGATCTTATGCGGTAGCACAACGGGCTGAAACCGGCCTAAGTGTGACGGGCTCCTGTGGAGCTTGGCAGCCGCCTTAATGTAACCTAACCTAACCTTGGCCATGACTTAGCACATTGATGCCCTGCTAGTGTGCTTTTAAATTCAAAAATCTTCTGGTTTCAAATTGTATGCTATTGAAAAATATTTTTATTTTTTTTGATGCACTTTTTGCGCCTTCGCGTGTAGAGTATTAGGAATGCTTCCAAAGAAGAATTAATAAGTTGTTATGCCAACTTTTTCAGGACTAACTTCAAAAAAGTACAAAAAATAATACGTGTTTCTTGCTTAGGTAAGGTTAGGTTAACCCGGACGGCTTTTAGTGGGTGCCTCTCATAGGCCAGTATGGCCTCCGAGCTCTTCACATTTTCTACAGATGTTTCCCTTTGGTGATGACTACAGTCTGTTAACAGTCTGTCCACTAACAGTCTGTCCACTAACAGTCTGTCCACTAACAGTCTGCAGTCCTTCCGTGGAAGATGCAGCAGATTGTGGCTGAGTTTTTCACTGCGCTCTTTGCACATGATTTTGGAGATTCTGCAGGTGGCTGCGTTCCTTCACATGCTCTCGATTTGCAATCTGGGCTGCTTTTCTAGGTCGCTTTGTAGTGTTCTAAGGGAGACAGGCACATTTTCTATTCTTTCATTCACCAGCCCGATGTCTTCCTTGGCCAGAGCGTTCACCGCTTCGTTTAGACTTAGTCGTGTAAAGTGAGTCCAATGCCTCCCGAGTGACCACCTTCTCCATAGCGATTTCCTTGAGCTTGAGGCCGAGAGCACGGCCAAGACCCTCGGGATTCGCTGGACGGCGACCTCAGACGAATTCTTCTTTGTCCCTCCTGAATTAACGCGAGAGCCACCCTATACCAGGCGGACAGTGCTGTCCCAGATCGCGAAGTTGTTCGATCCGGCGTGGTGGCTTGCCCCGCTCATTGTCGTGTCCAAAATATTCATGAAAGAGATATGGTTGCAAGAGCTGGGATGGGACGAAGATCTCCCCAACGAACTGTGTCTGCGCTGGCAACGGTTATTGGACAGCTACTCCGTGCTCAACCAGATCCGAATTCCAAGATGGACTGCTACGCAACCATCGGTAAAGATCGAGCATCATGGATTCTGTGATGCATCCGAAAAGGCGTATGGGGCCGCAATTTACGTGCGCGTCGAGGTGGGACATCGCGTTGAGGTGCAACTTCTCACCGCTAAGACGTGATTCACCCCTGTGAAGACCGTATCGCTCCCCCGATTATAGCTGTGCGGTGCCGTGCTCCTGTCCAAAATGGTGACGGCTATCCTGCCGAATAGGCCTGCGGCACGCACAGCCTGTCGTTATTGGACCGATTACACCATAGTCCTCGCCTGGCTGAGGAAGCCCGCGTACCACTGGGCTACCTTCGTAGCGAACCGGGTGACAAAGATAGCGCAAGCTACAATGATCGAGGAGTGGTCTCACGTTCCGTCCGAACAGAACACCGCGGACTTAGCCAGTAGAGGCGTACCGTTGGAAGATCTGGTTGCTAACCCACTCTGGTGGCAAGGACCAGCGTCGCTGCGACAGCCCCGACCTCAGTGGCCAGCACAATCTGAGGAATCCCCAGTTACGCCTCTGGAGGTCCGTGCGGTAAGGGTCCATTTTGCGCCGAGCCCATCCGAAGAGTTCCTTGAACGGTTCTCTCAGCTTGACCGGGCTATTCGAGTCCGCGCATATGTCCTTCGCTTCGTAAGCCGCTGTCGGAAGTTAGATACCGCACGAGAGGGCCATCTTACCAGCAGAGATCTTACCGAAGCGGAGCGATCTCTTATCCTAGAGGCTCAACGTCGAGAATACCCCGGGGAGTATCACTGCCTCAGTGACAAGCATCCGATACCAAGGTCAAGTTCTATCCTGAATATAAACCCGTTGCTAGACCGACACGGACTTATCAGAGCGTGCGGCCGCAGTTGCCGAATCTCTGCAATATGACGAAAGGCATCCGATTATCCTTCCGTACAGTTGTCGGCTGTCTCGCCCTCTCGCTCAATTTACACACCGGATAACGCTTCATGGCGGCAACCGATTAATGGTGCGTCTTATTCGATCCAAGTATTGGATCCCAAGGCTTCAAAATTTGATGAAGGGGGTCGTGAACTCCTGCAACTCATTACCAAGGGGTATGTGTGCGTGTTCGTGTGCTTTTCCACTAAGGCCATCCATTTGGAGGCCACGTCCGACCTCACAACCGAGAAGTTTCTCGCGGCTTTCGCTCGATTTGTCCCAAGACGCGGGTGTCCACAGCGCATCCATTCCGACAACGGGAAAACTTTCGTGGGTGCGGCGACCACCCTTTCCCGTGACTTCCTAGATGCATTTAAGGACTCGGTGACGGATGCATATAGCCTTCAACGGGTTTCATGGCGTTTCATCCCTCCAGGAGCTCCACATATGGGAGGTCTGTGGGAGGCCGGAGTGAAGAGTTTCAAAACCTTTTTCTATAAGGCCACGTCCATTCGGAAGTACACGTTTGAAGAGTTGTCCACTCTGCTCGCGAAGATAGAGGCATGCCTCAATTCCAGGCCGCTCTCGCCTATGTCCGAAGATCCAACCGAACTGTTAGCCCTCACCCCCGGACATTTTCTTATTGGGGGACCCTTGATGGCTACGGCCGAGCCCGAAATGAAAGGAGGCATCAAATCGATAATTAATCGATGGCAGCATTTGAAGGCCCTCAATCAGCAGTTTTGCCAAAGGTGGAAAGAGGAATACCTCAAAGAGCTCCACAAACGCACCAAGTGGTAGACGCCTACGCCAAATCTTCATTATACCCGGTACTCGAAGAGTATAGGGGTGTATTAGATTTGTGTGGATAACGGTTGTGTGTAACGCCCAGAAGGAATCGTTTCCGACCCCATAAAGTATATATATTCTTGATCAGCATCAATAGCCGAGTCGATATAGCCATGTCTGTCTATCCGTCCGTTTGTCCGTCCGCAAATGAGACCATTTAAGCTAGAGCAACCAAGTTTTGTATCCAGTCTCCTGTGTGATCACACTACTCCAAATGTGTTGCAATATTTCGCCCCGCCCCTTTCCGCCCGCACAAAGGACGAAAGTCTGTGGCGTACACAATTTTGAAGATACGAGAAAATATAACGCAGAATCGTAGAGAATGACCATTTCTATCAGAGTGTTGAATCTGGATCAGATCGGATCATTATCATAGCTACAATGAAGAAAACCATTTTGAAAGTCATCGTTCCCTCTCGCTCTCTCTCACACGCCACCCTGTCTGCTTTGCTTATTCGTTTAAATGAGCGCCTAGATCTCAGAGACTATAAGAGCTAGAGCAAGCAAACTCTCTATCCAAACTCCTGTGATATCAAACCAGCACAAGTGTATTTCAAAATTTTGCCACGCCCCTTTCCGCCCCCACAAAGGACGCAAATCTGTGGAATCCACAATTTTTAAGATAAATGAAAATCAAAAACGCAGAATCATGGAAAATTACTATGTCTACCAGATTGCCGAATATGGATTAGGTCGGATCATTATTATGGCCAAAAGAATCAAATTAAATTTCAGTGGCTACGCAATGCCTGCCAAGCGCTGACTCATAGTTAAGTAGTTATACATTTCATGTAGAAATTTAGAAGCAGCTGTAAAAATCATAGGTAAACAAAAATGGAAACATGTATAAAAATTCTAAAAATGTTTTGACTTCATTTTCTTATATTTTAAATATTATTTTTTGCCCAAAATTTAATTCGTCCCTTTTGCGAACATATAATAAATTTCATAAATCGTAAGCTCATAAATGTATGTATGTATGTATATACTGACTGAGTACCGGGTATAAGGTAGAGCCGCGGCCTTTGCCGCGGCTCACAACGTTCCCCCTCGTTTTTTTTTTTGTTTTTAATTCTGTACATCACTTTATTCCTTGTAAATGGAACTTACATACTATATATATTTATGACTTATCTATGACCAAAACCTAATTTAGTTATAATTTATTATGCTAGGGGGGATCGTGTAGAGTAGTAGCTGTAGGCTCCGCGTCCCTGCGGTACGGCCGCGAAGCATTGCTTCGCAGGGACGATGGTTGCTCATGGTTGCTCTCCCTCCTATATCTCTCGCATCTGCGCAGTTCCGCCATCGAGGTTGCGGCAAAATTGTTCCACGCCGTCCATATTGCGGGGTCTCCCATTATTGAATCTACCAGATTCATGGGCGTAACTTGGCCGCCCGCTGAATGCCATAGCTCCCTCCTTATGCCATCGAAGCGTCCACATACAAAAATGATGTGCTCCGCGTCTTCTGCGACACTACCACACCGCCTGCAGTGTGGCGAGCTCTCCACAGGTACTGGCTAAGCAGCTGTGTGGTGTAGTAGTTGACCGCGCCGTGCTTCCTGTTCATCCAGGCTCCAATGTTAGGGATGAGGCGGTGGGTCCACCTGCCGATTTCCGTAGTGTCCCATCGCCTTTGCCATTCTCGGAGGCTCTCCTCTCTGGCCTGCTTGCGCGCTGACCTCTTTTCAACGCCTGCACGGGTAACTTCTGACACCGTCTTCTCCTCCAAGATCAGCAGGTCGATTGGAACCACTCCTGCTATGACCAGTGCAGCATCTCCTGACAGATGCGCAACGCGCATAGTCGGTGTATGGATTTTTCACCCCTGGCGTAGCTGGCGACCCGGATGCTATCCGCCCAGATTTCCGCAGCGTATGTGATGGCTGAGCGGACTACGCTGGTCAGCAGAACTCGTCTCTCCTGCCTTGGTCCCCGACTGTTCAGCAGCATTCGGAACAGGGCGCGACTCGTGTGTGCCGCTTTTTCCTGCACGAAGCTTTAGCTTCCCGACTATTGGTACCGTGGCTCGGCCAACGGCAATGAAACTCGCGGATGTAGTTTTATTAGTTTATTATCCGGTTCAACTGCACGGTTCAAAGTTAGAATGAATCTGATTAAATCTAAAGATACAGAAATACAATTTTACTTAAAACTGCCCACCCTTGCGGCAGTGCGCCTTGGGCAGCGGACCGTTCAGCACCGTCAGCGCCTCGTGCAGACCATCAGCTCCACAGCGGATGTTTATCAGCAGCGAAATATGATCCGCTGGCCACTCGAGTGCAGGCCAACGGCTCCTAGGCAGAAGCTCGTGCGACAATGTAGTCGCTGCCCCCACCCCTCGTGTGCGGCATCAGCATTCTTCCGTTTCGGAATTCTGCCGATACCCTGCAGCTGGTGGAGAGTGTCCGTCCTTCTGTCCGTCTTCATTTGCGCCTAGATCTCAGAGACTATTAAAGCTAGAGCAACCAAATTTTGTATCCAGTCTCCTGTGTGATCACACTACTCCAAATGTGTTGCAAAATTTCGCCCCGCCCCTTTCCGCCCGCACAAATGATGAAAGTCTGTGGCATGCACATTTTTGAAGATACGAAAAAACCAAAAACGCAGAATCATGGAAAGTTACCATATCTACCAGATTGCCGAATATGGATCAGGTCGGATCATTATTATGGAAAAATTTCCTTCGACGCGCAAGCTGGGTGTTCGCCTATTCTCTTCTTGGATATTGTTCGTCTCTGACCGCTGCTCAGGTCGTCTCGGTCACAAAAGCCTACAACAAATACATCATCATAAAAGCAACGCACTTTCGGTCCGCTAATTTTATAACAACGACTACAAGTCTCGCACAAGCGACTATAGACTCTTTTGGGTCGCGAGATTCCAAAAACAGCTTTATTGCTTGGCTATGATTGGACTGGGTGCCCCATACAATGATTTTTGCCGAAGCTGTAGAGACGAGGAGGAGGAGGAGACGGTAGAACACCTGTTCTGCTCCTGTCCAGCTGTTAGCAGAAGAAGGCTACAATACCTGCCCTATGTATCAGACATTTCGGAAATGTCTAAAAAACGTCCTAGAAAGACCGCAAACTTCATTAGAGCATCAGAGTGGGATAAATGCTGACTTTTTCGGGTCTCACGAGATGGAAGAGGGGAAGATCTTATGCGGTAGCACAACGGGCTGAAACCGGCCTAAGTGTGACGGGCTCCTGTGGAGCTTGGCAGCCGCCTTAATGTAACCTAACCTAACCTTGGCCATGACTTAGCACATTGATGCCCTGCTAGTGTGCTTTTAAATTCAAAAATCTTCTGGTTTCAAATTGTATGCTATTGAAAAATATTTTTATTTTTTTTGATGCACTTTTTGCGCCTTCGCGTGTAGAGTATTAGGAATGCTTCCAAAGAAGAATTAATAAGTTGTTATGCCAACTTTTTCAGGACTAACTTCAAAAAAGTACAAAAAATAATACGTGTTTCTTGCTTAGGTAAGGTTAGGTTAACCCGGACGGCTTTTAGTGGGTGCCTCTCATAGGCCAGTATGGCCTCCGAGCTCTTCACATTTTCTACAGATGTTTCCCTTTGGTGATGACTACAGTCTGTTAACAGTCTGTCCACTAACAGTCTGTCCACTAACAGTCTGTCCACTAACAGTCTGCAGTCCTTCCGTGGAAGATGCAGCAGATTGTGGCTGAGTTTTTCACTGCGCTCTTTGCACATGATTTTGGAGATTCTGCAGGTGGCTGCGTTCCTTCACATGCTCTCGATTTGCAATCTGGGCTGCTTTTCTAGGTCGCTTTGTAGTGTTCTAAGGGAGACAGGCACATTTTCTATTCTTTCATTCACCAGCCCGATGTCTTCCTTGGCCAGAGCGTTCACCGCTTCGTTTAGACTTAGTCGTGTAAAGTGAGTCCAATGCCTCCCGAGTGACCACCTTCTCCATAGCGATTTCCTTGAGCTTGAGGCCGAGAGCACGGCCAAGACCCTCGGGATTCGCTGGACGGCGACCTCAGACGAATTCTTCTTTGTCCCTCCTGAATTAACGCGAGAGCCACCCTATAACAGGCGGACAGTGCTGTCCCAGATCGCGAAGTTGTTCGATCCGGCGTGGTGGCTTGCCCCGCTCATTGTCGTGTCCAAAATATTCATGAAAGAGATATGGTTGCAAGAGCTGGGATGGGACGAAGATCTCCCCAACGAACTGTGTCTGCGCTGGCAACGGTTATTGGACAGCTACTCCGTGCTCAACCAGATCCGAATTCCAAGATGGACTGCTACGCAACCATCGGTAAAGATCGAGCGTCATGGATTCTGTGATGCATCCGAAAAGGCGTATGGGGCTGCAATTTACAATGACATTTTCTTATTGGGGGACCCTTGATGGCTACGGCCGAGCCCGAAATGAAAGGAGGCATCAAATCGATAATTAATCGATGGCAGCATTTGAAGGCCCTCAATCAGCAGTTTTGCCAAAGGTGGAAAGAGGAATACCTCAAAGAGCTCCACAAACGCACCAAGTGGTAGACGCCTACGCCAAATCTTCATTATACCCGGTAGTCGAAGAGTATAGGGGTATATTAGATTTGTGGGGATAACGGTTGTGTGTAACGCCCAGAAGGAAGCGTTTCCGACCCCATAAAGTATATATATTCTTGATCAGCATCAATAGCCGAGTCGATGTAGCCATGTCTGTCTGTCCGTCCGCCCGTCTGTCCGTCTGGCCGTCTGTCCGTCTACATTTGCGCCTATATCTCAGAGACCATTTAAGATAGAGCAACCAAGTTTTGTATCCAGTCTCCTGTGTGATCACACTACTCCAAATGTGTTGCAAAATTTCGCCCCGCCCCTTTCCGCCCGCACAAAGGACGAAAGTCTGTGGCATGCACATTTTTGAAGATACGAAAAAACCAAAAACGCAGAATCATGGAAAGTTACCATATCTACCAGATTGCCGAATATGGATCAGGTCGGATCATTATTATGGAAAAATTTCCTTCGACGCGCAAGCTGGGTGTTCGCCTATTCTCTTCTTGGATATTGTTCGTCTCTGACCGCAGCTCAGTGCCTATCTGTTCAGGCTCGGCTGCTCAGGTCGTCTCGGTCACAAAACCCTACAACAAATACATCATCATAAAAGCAACGCACTTTCGGTCCGCTAATTTTATAATAACGACTACAAGTCTCGCACAAGCGACTATAGACTCTTTTGGGTCGCGAGATTCCAAAAACAGCTTTATTGCTTGGCTATGATTGGACTGGGTGCCCCATACAATGATTTTTGGCGAAGCTGTAGAGACGAGGAGGAGGAGGAGACGGTAGAACACCTGTTCTGCTCCTGTCCAGCTGTTAGCAGAAGAAGGCTACAATACCTGCCTTATGTATCAGACATTTCGGAAATGTCATTTTTTGCGCCTTCGCGTGTAGATTATTAGGAATGCTTCCAAAGAAGAATAATAAGTTGTTATGCCAACTTTTTCAGGACTAACTTCAAAAAAGTACAAAAAATAATACGTGTTTCTTGCTTAGGTAAGGTTAGGTTAACCCGGACGGCTTTTAGTGGGTGCCTCTCATAGGCCAGTATGGCCTCCGAGCTCTTCACATTTTCTACAGATGTTTCCCTTTGGTGATGACTACAGTCTGTTCACTAACAGTCTGTCCACTAACAGTCTGTCCACTAACAGTCTGCAGTCCTTCCGTGGAAGATGCAGCAGATTGTGGCTGAGTTTTTCACTGCGCTCTTTGCACATGATTTTGGAGATTCTGCAGGTGGCTGCGTTCCTTCACATGCTCTCGATTTGCAATCTGGGCTGCTTTTCTAGGTCGCTTTGTAGTGTTCTAAGGGAGACAGGCACATTTTCTATTCTTTCATTCACCAGCCCGATGTCTGCCTTGGCCAGAGCGTTCACCGCTTCGTTTAGACTTAGTCGTGTAAAGTGAGTCCAATGCCTCCCGAGTGACCACCTTCTCCATAGCGACTGGTTGAGGCCGAGAGCACGGCCAAGACCCTCGGGATTCGCTGGACGGCGACCTCAGACGAATTCTTCTTTGTCCCTCCTGAATTAACGCGAGAGCCACCCTATACCAGGCGGACAGTGCTGTCCCAGATCGCGAAGTTGTTCGATCCGGCGTGGTGGCTTGCCCCGCTCATTGTCGTGTCCAAAATATTCATGAAAGAGATATGGTTGCAAGAGCTGGGATGGGACGAAGATCTCCCCAACGAACTGTGTCTGCGCTGGCAACGGTTATCCTGCAACAAGAGGTAGTTCCTATAGCGTTGAGCGTTATGAACTGAAAAGTTTGACCGAGCCATTACATAGCGATAGAGAGAAGAAGGACAGCCAACACCCTGAAATTTTGTACAAAGTCTTGATTTTTGGTTTCCTTGTTCGAATAGGACAGGAAAGCGGGACACATGAATAAAAAAGTGAGTCCAGTGCATCATAGAAAATGTATGTGCCTATAGTAATGTAAGAGCAAAAAATTAAAGTTAATTATGTTATTAACGTAATGATGTTATTAAGCTTCGTAAACTCGGCCTTTCGAAAGCAGTGGACACATTGAGGTAGTCTACCCGACTGATCCAATACAGTTAGCCTATGTCGAGTGACACTTCGAAAGTAGAATAGTAAGCGTCTTCAGGTATAGTGAGCAGAGGGACTCGGGCTAGAAATGTTATGCTCGAATCCGTGTCAAAGCACAGATCGGGCAATCGACCACGGAATATTTCTTATGGCTGACTTGAGACTGGGACAGGTCAAGCAAACCGTCAATAAAGTCATGTCGAGACATGGTCACTAAATTATTAGACTCTCTTATTAAAGATCACACAGTTCCTGGCAGGTTCAAGTCACCAAGAACTATCATATGATCTTTATCCTATAGCGAAGAAGAAACAGCGGTTAAAGTGG